>UESW01003865.1:904733-923368 GCA_900491605.1 Calamus simplicifolius | reverse complement strand
TTTCCTCCTAGACTTGTGGTTCTAGTTGGTCCAAAAAGGTCCATGTGAAGTAGCTCTAATGGCCTAGAAGTTGAAACAATATTTTTAGATTTGAAAGAACTTCTCGTTTGTTTTCCAAACTGACATGCATCACATATTTTGTTATTTTCAAAATCTAATTTAGGTAAACCTTTTACTAAATCATTCTAATTAGTTTTGAAATCAGGTGTGTGCTTGCGTGACCTAATCTTCGATGCCACAACCAACCAATCTCATTCATATTAGCATTATTAGCAACTAAGCAATGATTATTAGTAGACAATTGTCTAAGTCAATCATGTATACATTGCCATTTCTATTTCCAATAAAAACAATGCTATTATCAATGGGATTAGCTACTGTGCATAAAGAAGATTCAAATGATACTTTAAAACCTTTGTCACATAATTGACTTATACTAATTAAGTTATGTTTTAAACCATCAACATAAAGTACATTTTCAATATATGTGGAGGGAGTTATTTGAATGTTACCAAACCCCAAGATTTGGCCTTTGCCATTGTCGCCAAATGTAACAACTCCTCCTTTCTTTTCTTCAAGGGTGATGAATTCTTCTTTGTCACCCGTCATATGTCTTGAGCAGCCACTATCAAGATACCACTTTCTCTTTGATCTCTTGGCCACAAGACATTCCTGCAATGAAATCAACTTTATGTTTAGGTACCCAAGCTTTCTTGGGTCCTTCATGGTTAGTACCAACAAATATTGTTCCTTTCGGAACCCATATTTTCTTCCTTTAATATTTAAGTTTTTATTAGGTTTAGAATTTTACATTCATAAGATTTATGTCCTTTTGATTACATTTAAAGCATGTAAAATTACTTTGGCCAGCACGCACAAAAATATTTTTAAGTGATTTTTGTTTTCTTAAAGTGTTATATCCTAATCCGGCTTTGTCAAAAACTGCTTTTTGACTATTTAATAACATGTCTAATTTAGTTGAGCTTAATGTAAACTTATCAACTATGTTCTTATGTTTTTCAACCTCTTTCTTAGTTTATCATTTTCATTTGAGATTGATTCTTTTTCATTCATTAAAATTTTATTTTCAGATTTAAGTTTCTTAACTTCATTATTAAGATTTTCCTTTTCTTGAATGAAGTTAAGTTTTCATTTTTCAAAATCTTGTATTTCTTTTTCAAAACCTTGAAATCCCAACAAGTTCATTAAAAGCATCAAAAGTTCATCAAAGCAAATTCATCGCAAGGGTTGTCGGAACTTACCTCATCATTGTCGTCCGCCATAAACATACGTTTGCGACTTCCTTTTGTTCTTCTTCTTCGGAAGAAGATTCCTCGCTGTCACTCCATGTCGCCACATAAGCCTTCTTTTTCTTTTTGTAGGCTTTCTTCAATTTAGGACATTCATTCCTAAAGTGCCCCGGTTTATTACACTCATAGCAGTCAAGGGGTCTTTCTCTTTTTCTTTGTCCTTGTCCTTGTTCTTATCCTTTTCTCCTTCCCACTTAGCTCCAAATTTTTTCTTGTGGAAGGGTTTCTTTCTCCTCATAAATCTTTTAAATTTCTTTGCTAAGAGAGCAGTCTCTTCATCATTATCATCATCATCATCACTGCTGCTCTCTTCTTCTTTTGCAGCTTTGAGGGCAATCACTTTCTTTTTCTTTGTGTCCTCCTCTACATGCTGCCTCATAGTCAGCTCATGGGTCATAAAGATCCTAGAAGCTCCTCTAAGGGTAAAGTGTTGAGGTCCTTAGCTTCTTGGATTGCAGTCATTTTGCTTCCCATGATCTTGGTAAAGACCTAAGAATTTTTCGAACAAGTTCAGAGTTAGTATATGTCTTACCAAGACTTTTCAAACCATTTACAATATCTGTAAATCTAGTGTACATGCATGCAATGGTTTCAGATTGTTCCATGCTAAACAATTCATATTTATGAACAAGAATATTAATTTTAGATTCTTTTACTTGGTTGGTACCCTCATGGGTAACCTCTAATCTATCCCAAATCTCCTTTGCGGAATTACAAGTGGAGATTCTATTAAATTCATTAGCATCTAAGGAGCAATATAAAACATTCATGGCTTTAGCATTAAGCTGTGCCATTTTCCTATCATTATCATTCCAGTCCCTTTCGGGCTTAGGAACAATAGTGCCATCTATAACATGTGTGGGTGTACTAGGTCCATTAATTATAACACCCCATAGCTCATAATCAGAAGCTTGAATGAATATCCTCATTCTAGCTTTCCAATAAGAATAATTTGAGCCATTAAAAAGTGGAGGTCTATTCGTAGAATGACCTTCAGCAAATGAACCAACTTGTGTTGCCATTTGGAACTTTAGCTCTTGATCGTGTGATCAAAATCTAATGAGCACTAGCTCTGATACCAATTGTTGGCCCAGATGACAACCCAAGAGGGGGGGGTGAATTGGGTTCTTTAAAAAATTAGCCTTTTAAATTATTTGCTTGAGATGAATGAAGGCAAATGCAAAGTAATATAAATTGCAGTGAATAAAACAGAGATAGAGATAGAGACAATAGACACGGCAAACACAAAGATTTTATAGTGGTTCGGTGTATCCAACACCTACGTCCACTCCCAAGATTCACTTGGGTCCACACTATAATCACCCTAGATTACAGCAGAGTTGTTTTACAAGCTCACAACTCAAACTTGTTGTTTTTCCGGGCACACAACGAACCCAGCTGGTTTTCAAGGGCTCACCAGCACAAAAACCCTAAACCCAAGCTTAACCAAGCTTGAACTGAGGTAAGACTACCTCCTCTAGTTCAATCCCCCAGATTGAACTAGCACAAAGAATAGAAATATGTTTGTTTAAATACAAGCTCCTTAATGAGCAGATAAACAAATGTAAGAATAGAGTTTAGATAAGCCTGATTTGCAGTTGGTTGGCTTTGAGCTTTTCTTCTTTTCTTCAACTCCTTGGAGGTGTAGAACCAGGCCTCAGCTTGGATTCTTCACGGAAGATGTGTTGGAGTTGATTTGGGCTTTCCCTCTTTTCTTTGAGCGTTGAAAATCTCTTGAGATACTCTTGAATAGCACTTGGATTTTCTTCAGAAGCTTCCTTGGATTTGAGCTTGAACACAGAAGGAACTTCCTTTGATTTCACACTCTTTCTTTCACTCTATTTTGAATCTCGGATTTTTTCAACTGATGCTCTGTTTTTCCGATTTTTCTCTTCTTTTTTTTGAAATAAATTTCTCTCTATTCGTCTCTCTTTGATTTGAAAATAGCTTCTCTATTTATAGATTCTGCAAGAATATAGCCGTTAGAGACAAAGAAAAATAGTCGTTAAGAAAAAATCATACCGTTGGAGCTGAGTTGGCATACGTAAAAATTTTGCCCAGATTTGCTGGAGTCGACTTATGCTTTTCCCGAGTCGGCTCGAGCTCATGATACTAAAAATAGAAATGCTCATAAAGTTTAGGGGTCGACTCACCAAAAGTAAAGTGTCGACTCCTGAAAGTCGGGGGTCGACTCATGAAAAGTTGGGGTCGACTCGCAAAGTGCTCAGAAAAATACTCTTCTGGTGTCTGAGCGGAGTCGACTCGCACAGTCATGGAGTCGGCTCGACAATATCGGGGGTCGACTCGTGAAATTACGTGGGTCGACTCGAGACAGATACACATTTCTGTTCTCTGAGGGGAGTCGACTCTGAAACTCATGAGTCGGCTCCGGAACGTATCAAAAATCAGAAACTTTTCTGATTTACATTAAAATCGTTCCAGATTCATTTTAATTCATATTTTTGACTTGAATTCAATAAGATTGACATTAAGAATTAATTCAAGAAGTAATCCATAAACTCATTGATTAATCTATGAATTATAAAATTTCTTTTTGAAAGCTTAAAGTATTGAGCTTAAAGTTACTTTCAAAATGATTAAAGTCAAACTTTAACATTCTCATGGATTGTTCAAAATAAATTTATTGCTCATTTAAATAAACTCATTACATCTTTTAATGTACTCAATGGCTTTTAGTAATCATCAAAATCAAAAGGATTGGGGCATATAATTTTCAATAATCTTCCAACAAAGTGATTCCCTCCCACGTCAAGCTGCCTGCCATCGAGCCTTATCATGGCTCCTCCGACCCCGACGATCATCTCAGCAGCTTCCGATCAATAATGATGTTCCACGGGGCATCAGATGCGATCCTCTGTTGCGCCTTTCCTTCCACCCTTAGGGGATCTGACCGAACTTGGTTCAATGCTTTGAAGCTAGGTTCCATTGATTCATTTGACGAGCTGAGCCGCCTTTTCATCAGCCAGTTCGTTAGTAGCCGCCGCCACCGACGGAGATCCGACTCCCTCTCTGAGGTTAAGCAGAGAGAGGGGGAGTCCCTGAAGAAGTATCTCGGTCGTTTCAACATGGCCATGCTGGAGGTGGACCACCTTAATCATGAGGTGGCCATGTCCACCCTAGCAGGCGGAGTATTGAAGGAGAGCGACTTTTACCTAGCCTTGGAGGTTAGCTACCCTCCAAACCTCTCCGACATGATGGCCCTGGCAGACAAGTATGCCAGAGTCGAAGAGTCGCGGAGAGCCGCCCGAGCCGAGCTAACAAAGAAGAAGGAGCCCAAGGGCTCAGATAAGCACCGACCTGCCCGCTGGCCGAGCCCGCCTCGCCGCCAGAGGATTCCCCAGCCATCGCCAAGGAACCGCACTCGGAGCCTGCCTAGGAGGTTCCACCAGTTCACTCCGCTCACTGCCCCAAGAGCGGAGATCCTCATGAAAATCGAGCGCCAACTCCCTTGACCTCCTCCTCTCAGAGGGAATGCGGCCCGGAGAGATCCCGCAAAGTATTACCGCTACCACCGCGACCATGGCCACGACACTGAAGAGTGTTGGCAACTAAAGAATGAGATTGAAAGGCTCATCCAGCGGGATAGACTGGATCGGTTCAGAGGAGCCCCCGAGCCAAGAAATGGGGGCGATCGCCGGCCTGAGCCCAGTAGCAACCTCCTCCTCCTCCAAATCCTTCAGTCGCTGGCCACATTAACGTGATTGAGGTGGTCGATAGTCCTTCAGGCAAGAAAGACGATGAAGAAAGTCCAGCGCCGAAGAAAGCACGACCTGATGAGATCTCTTTCTCCAATGACGACTTCCAGGGGATACAGTTCCCGCACGATGATGCGCTAGTTGTATCTCTTAATTTAAACAACTATGATGTAAGCCGAATTCTAATTAATAGTGGAAGCTCCGTCAATGTTTTGTACCTTGATGTGTTTGTGAAGATGAAGCTTCTCATAGAGAGTTTTCGAGCCGTGGACTCCACCCTAATGGGGTTCACCGGCGATGTCATTATCCCGGAGGGGGTCGTCACCTTGACGGTCCGTGCGAGGACCTGGCCCCGCATGGCCACTATGTATGCAGATTTTCTGGTGACCAAGCTACGGTCGCCCTACAACACAATCTTGGGAAGACCCGGCCTAATGTCTCTCAGAGCCGCTGTCTCCATCCCCCATCTTGTTATGAAGTTCCCTACCGAGTGAGGGGTAGGTGTAGTTCGAGGAAGCCAAGCAATAGCTCGGCAGTGTTTCATCACCAGCCTGCAATCCAGACTGCCCGAGGTTGATGGACTAGATGCTCGGAAGGATTTTACCGAGCAGCGAGGAGAACCAGCCAAAGAGCTGGAGGAGGTGCCACTGGACGAAGCTCGGCCTGACCGAACCATAAGGATCGGGTCACTGCTGAAAGGGAAGCCCCGGCTGGAGCTGATTGACTTTCTTCGAAGGAATGCTGATGTCTTCGCCTGGTCAGCCTCAGATATGCATGGGATTAGTCCGGACGTCCTTGTCCACCATCTTAATGTGGACGAGATATTTCGACCCGTGAAGCAGAAGAAGAGGAGCTTCGCCCCTGACCGGCAGAGAGCGATTGAAGAGGAGGTGGATAAGCTCATCAAGGCAAACTTCATTCGAGAAGTAAATTATTCGAGCTGGTTGTCCAATGTTGTCATGGTGAAGAAGTCGAACGGCAAATGGTGAATCTGCATCGACTTCACCGATCTTAATAAAGCATGCCCGAAGGAAAGCTTCCCTCTCCCCCGGATCGACCAGCTCGTGGATGCCACTTCTGGCCATCAGATGCTAACCTTCATGGATGCATATTCAGACTATAACCAAATTCGGATGGCACCCGAGGAAGAAGAAAAGACCGCCTTCATAACTGACCGAGGTACCTATTGTTACCGAGTCATGCCTTTCGGTCTGAAGAATGCAGGCGCCACCTACCAAAGGCTGGTGAACAAAGTCTTCAAGGAGCAAATCGGTCAGAACATGGAGGTATACGTTGATGACATGCTGGTCAAAAGCAAGGAAGCTTCCCAGCATATCAAAGACCTCTCATAGAGCTTCGCGACACTCTGAAAGTATCAAATGAAGCTCAATCTGACAAAGTGTGCTTTCGGCGTCACCTCGGAAAAGTTTCTGGGCTTTATGGTTTCTCAATGAGGCATCGAAGCCAACCCGCAGAAGATTCAAGCCCTTCAGCAAATGGCGCCCCCGACATCTATCAAAGAAGTCCAGCGCCTGACCGAAAGGATTGCAGCCCTCAACCGCTTCGTAGCTCGGTCGATCGAGAGGAGCCTCCCTTTCTTCAAAGCTCTTCGATCCGCTAAGAACTTTCAATGGACCCCTAAATGCCAAAAATCATTTGAAGACCTCAAGAAGTATCTCGGCTTACCGCCTCTCCTCGGCAGCCCAAATCTGGGAGAGATGTTATTTTTATACCTGGCAGTTTCAGAAGGCGCAATTAGCTCGGTCTTGGTCAGAGAAGAGAAGAAGACCCAAAAGCCGATCTACTATGTCAGCAAACTGCTCCGGGACGCCAAGACGAGGTACACCCGAATTGAGAAGCTAGTTTTGGCCCTGATAACATTGGTTCGGAGGTTGCAACCGTATTTCCAGGGCATTTTGTAATAGTCCTCACCGACCAGCCCATCAAGGTGGTGGTCCACCGCCCCGAGACATCAGGGAGAATGGCAAAGTGGGCCGTTGAATTGAGCAAGCATGATATCCGATATCAGCCTCGTTCGGCCATCAAAGCGCAGGTTCTAGCCGACTTCCTCCTTGAATGCACTATTCTGGAAGATGGCTCCACTCTGGACTCCTCCGAGCATCCAAGGTCGAGCGCCCTGTGGTTGCTTCATGTCGACGGATCCTCCAATGCCAATGACTCCGGTGCTGGTTTAGTCCTCACCAGCCCAGAGGGGTCGACCTTCGAGTATGGCGTTAGATTCTCCTTCCCAGCCTCTAACAATGAGGCCGAATATGAAGTTCTGCTTGTCGGACTCTGAATCGCCCGTGATCTGAAAGTGAAGAAGCTAAATGCCTTCACCGACTCTCAGCTGGTACCTAGTCAAGTGTGGGGCGAGTTTGAAGCCCGAGAGCCAAACATGATTCGGTATCTCCAAGAGGTGCGGAACCTACTCTCTCACTTCTCTGAATTTGAAGTTATCCAGATCCCCAGATCCGAAAATGCTCATGCCGACCTATTATCCCGGCTAGCAACTGCGGAGTCGATGGACTCCAAGCGAAAGTTCCCCTTGGAAACCCTGGAAAGGCCTAGCATCATGGAGGCAGACCGAGTTGTTGGTCCAGATAGCAACCCAAGAGGGGGAGGTGAATTGAGTTTTTCAAAAAAATTAAACTCCTTTTAAAAAACAATCCCCCATCGTAAGTGAAAACTTAGATGTATATGAATTAAAATAGAGTGTGCAAAGATAGAGAGTAAGAGACAAGGAAACAATCACTGCAAACACAAGAAGTTTTATAGTGGTTCGGTGTACCTACACCTACATCCACTCTCAAGTACCTCTTGGGTTCACACTATAATCAATCTGATTACAGCAGAGTTGTTTTGCAAGCTCACAACTCAAACTTGTTGTTTTCCCGGGTGCACAACAAACCCAGTTGTTTTCAAGGCTCACCAGCACACAACCTTACAACACAAGCAAACTGCTTGCTCAAGGCTAACAGCCTCAACGGAATCAATCCTCTGATTGACCCAGCAAACAATAACATTTTTACAAATTTAAAAGCTCCTCCAATGAGTAAATATACAATAATAGAACAATAAAAGAGATAGGAATCAAAACCTGATTTGCAGATCTTGGTGGCTTGCTTCTTCTCTTCTCTTGAGTGAATCTTCCTTTAGAATGCTCTTGAAGCTCCGAAGATTAGAAAGCTAGGGTTTGCTTCTTCTTTTGGGATTTCTTCAAATAGAACAAGGAATGCTAGAAATCTCTCTTTTTCTTTTGGGAGATCAGTATAATCTTTCCTTTCGAATCTTCCCTCTTTTCTCTTTTGATTTTCTTATGGATTTCACTCTTGTATTTCTGATGTTTCTCTCTTGTTTTCTTGTTTTTTCTCTTCTTTTTTGGATACAATGAAACCTCTTCTTATAGATTCTTCTTAATCCATAAATAGCCTAAAACTATCCGTTAAAAACAAGTGTAAGAAGGATTAGAACCAAATATAGTAATCCGTTGGGATTAAAAAGATAAAGATAAAGTTTAGAGACGTTCTAGAGTTTTCTGACAAACTGGAGTCGACTCTAACTTTTCTGGAGTCGGCTCTAAATCGAAAATCCCCAATCACGATCTGGAGTCGTCTCTGACTTTTCTGGGGTCGACAGAAAATTTCTGGAGTCGACTCTGGAGTCGACTCTAACAGTCCGGAGTCGACTCTAAGTTGTGCCGAAAAACCATCGTTCTGTCTTTTCTGTTGGAGTCGGCTCTAACAGTCGGAGTCGACTCTAAGTCTGTGCCAGATTTCCGAGTCGACTCTGCGATTCCATGTGTCGACTCTAATGTCTGCAATCTTACCTAGACATTAGATTCGATCCAGAACTTGATTTAACTCCTGATTTTGATTAATAAATCATTATAAACTGAAAAACTTAAATCAAAATCATTAGAGCCTTAAATGTTATACTCAAATAGTTTTGTTAATCATCAAAATCATCAATTGGGTCAACAATCTCCCCCTTTTTGATGATAACAAAAACTTTGAGTATATGCATTAAAAATTCATTCGAACTAAAGATTATAGTCATTTTAAAGCTTAAAACTTTTAACAAGATTTGATGCCAATATTCAAAGTGAACTTTAAAAACATGCATGAGTTCTATATAAAAGCAATCAAGATGATTTAACACAGAAAATGCATTTAACTTGTTGTTAAGCTCCCCCTGCATTGAATAGCTCCCCCTATGCAATAAATGTAAATAAACTGAAATTGATCAATTGATTAGAATTTAAATTTCTTCTCCCTTTTTTATGCCAATTGATTGAAATCTTACAAATCTTATTTCTTTCTTCTCTCTTATATTCTTCATTCTCTCTTTTGCATATTCAATTTTCTCTCCCCCTTTTTTGTTATCAGCAATAAGGAGAGTTTAAATAAAGTAGTTATCAGAGCGATTGTTGGTTCATTCATCATAGAGATAGATTCAAGTAATCATAGACAAATTTGAATGTAATTGTATTTCATAAGACATTACATGTGCATTCAGTAAGTACATTCCAGAAAAATACAATACAAATTAGAAACTAGAAATCCTAAGATACAAACTATGAAAAGGAAAATAAATACTATCAAATTCAATATGCTTGAATACAATTTTCTTCAATGACCTATGATTTCCATTACATCATCTTTTTGAGATTTCTTAAATTTTCAAGACAAGCTTCAACTTGAGACTGCAAGGTCAATGTCCTTCTTCAGTTGACCAGTTGCATGAACATAAGATCCCGATCCATCAGCAATGCCTTCCATCCTTTCAAAGATTTTTGAAGTTCAGCACCAAAGGATTCAACAGATTGCTTATGGAAAAGGAAATCATGTCAGTCTCGAATTAATTCTTCCTTAAACTGATTGAGTCTTCTTTTAATTGATTAATCTCATGAGATCTCTGACTGTCATACTCAGCAAGTAAGCTCTGACTGACCAATCTGCTCATCAGAGAATCTTCCAGAAGCAAAAGCTGACTGATGTGGAGGTGAGGGAACTGTGCTCGGTCCAGCCTTAGAAGGTCCATGGATGGTCCTCTAGGCTCCTCAACTCTGGCCTCCTCTGCTCTAGCCTCTCTTCCTCCTTTTATCCAATACCATTTACTTTCTGAAGCCCATCCGATGAATAGTAGAGACACTATATAGTCAGTGTGCCTTAATTTCCTTAGGGTTCATTCTCCATAATTAAGCACACCTTGGCTTCTAAAACCAAAGTCAGAATCATACCATATGGCAGTGTAGATCTTTTCTTGTAGCAGCCTCTGCCATATACCAATCATCATGCCAGCTAAGTTGACTGGCTCCAGTAATATACAATCCATCAAAATGTCTCGCTCCGAGACATACTCAAATCTACCAATCTTTGGAAATAAAATTCTCCACAATGTTGTGAAGTAACCTAAGTTCCAAATTTAATTGATTAGCTAATTTCCTCAAACTCAGTTACATCTCTCCCTAACATCCTTGATAGGGCACCACTTCTATCATCATGTGATATTCAATCCAATTGTGGGCATTCAAAAATTTCCAAGTTTCAGGTGATAACTCTTTTCCTCTACAAACTTACTAAACCCCCTCTCCTCTACTAAATCATTGTAAAATTCTCTTACTAAGGGCTGGATAGTAGGAACATCCAATGAACAAACTTTTCCCATCCCATTTCTTTTAATTGATCCCAATGAAAACCCTCCGACTCAAAGAAATCAAAATCAACCTTTCTTCCATTGTGATACTTACCGGCTAATTGGTCTATTGGGAGAAGATGGTGAGGTGGAGAATCCTCTTGAGTGGAGAAGAGGGATGGGTTGCCTCCGAATCGTTCGCCTCGTGGAACGGCGCTCCAACGAACCGCCTCTTAGGTGCCATTGGATTTGATTGGAATGAGTAATCAAGGATTTGAAGAGATTGGGGGTTGGAAAGGTTTGGAACTTGGAGAGGATTGGAGATAATAAATGGAGGTGTCGACTCCGCCTTTTATTTTTGACCTAGTTCGACTTAGAGTCGACTCCCGCAAACGGGTGTCGGCTCCGAACCAGAAAATCTGTCAGCGCTCGAATTAGAGTCGGCTCCAAAGGGTGTCGGCTCTAACAGACAGAACATCGAGGTGTCGACTCCTCAAACTGAGGTGTCGACTCCAAACAGTTTCAGAAAAAAAAATTTCAAGGATCTGAAACTGTCAAATTAATCATCAAATAGATAAATTTTTAATATTGGAAAACAATGAATCAAATGACTAGATAAATTTTCCTTAAAATATGAGGATTTTCAAGAAATTGATGAAATCTAGATAGATTCCTTAAGAGTTTCAAAATCATTCCAAAGGGATCACAAATCCTAATTCTCCTCTAAGATAACAAAATCTCTCTTCACTCAAAGGTTTTGTAAATATATCAGCTAATTGTTCTTCAGTATTAACATATTCAAGACAAATTTCATTATTAGCTACATGTTCTCTTATAAAGTGATATCTAATTTCAATGTGTTTGTTCTTGAATGTTGAATTGGATTTTTAGTTAGATTTATTGCACTTGTATTATCACATCTAATAGGAGTTTTATCAAGTGTTATGCCATAATCTTCAAGTTGTCTCTTAATCCAAAGGATTTGAGCACAGCAACTTCCAGCTGCAACATATTCTGCTTCAGCAGTGATAATGCAACCGAATTTTGCTTTTTGCTAAACCAAGAGATTAAGTTACTTCCTAAAATTGACATGCACCACTTGTGCTTTTTCTATCTAATTTACATCCAGCATAATCAGAATCAGAATATGCAATCAATTTAATGTTGAGTCTCTAGAATACCATAAACCTACATTTTTAGTTCCACTTAAGTATCTTAAGATTCTTTTACAGCAATTAAATGTGATTCTTTAGGTTCAGATTGAAATCTAGCACATAAGCAAACAGCAAACATATATCTGGTCTACTTGCAGTTAAGTAAAGTAGAGATCCGATCATACCTCTATAATATTTTTGATCTACTTTCTTACCATCTTCATCTTTGTCCATTTGCATGAAGGACTCATTGGTGTTCCAAGGGGTTTGATTGATTCCATCCAAACTTCTTGAGAATTTCCTTTGTGTACTTTGTTTGGTTGATGAAAGATTCCCTCTTTGCTTTGTTTGATTTGAAGTCCTAGGAAGAAGTTGAGTTCTCCCATCATGCTCATTTCAAATTCACCCTGCATTAACTTAGCAAATTCTTGACAAAGAAGATTGTTAGTAGCACCGAATACAATATCATCAACATATATTTGTACTACTAATAAATCCTTTATCTTTTCTTTTCAAAAATAGTGTTTTATCAACATTTCCTCTTAAAATCATTTTCAATTAGAAATTTACTTAATCTATCATACCAAGCTCTAGGTGCTTGTTTTAAACCATATAGTGCTTTGTGCAATTTAAAAACATGATTTGGAAATTCATGATCTTCAAAACCAGGTGGTTGTTCAACAAAAACTTCCTCATTTATAAATCCATTTAAAAATGCACTTTTAACATCCATTTGAAATAAATTGATATTCATATGACATGCAAATGCAAGTAATAATCTAATTGCTTCTAATCTAGCTACAGGTGCAAAAGTTTCATCAAAATCAATTCCTTCTTCTTGATTATATCCTTTTGCAACTAATCTAGCTTTGTTTCTAATTACTATGCCATTTTCATCTAATTTATTTCTAAATACCCATTTTGATCCTATAACAGAATGATCTTTAGGTCTATCTACAAGGGTCCAGACATTATTCCTAGTAAATTGATTTAATTCTTCTTGCATAGCTAACATCCAATTATTATCTTTTTCAGCTTCTTCAATAGTTTTAGGTTCAATTTGAGATACAAATGCAAGATGATTATTGATGTTTCTCATTGATGATCTAGTTCTTACTCCTTGAGATGGATCACCTATAATTAATTCCTTGGATGACCATAGGCATATCTCCAATCTCTAGGAAGATCTACATCATTATGAGTATCAACAACATCAACACTAGGAGAATCATATCTTTAGCTTCTTGTTCATGATCTGAAGATACATCATTTAATTTTTCAATATCTCTTTCAAGAATGTTTGTATCTTCCTCATCATCAATTTTGGAACTTGATGCTAAAGATTCATCAAAAACTACATGAATAGATTCTTCTACAATTAAGTTTCTCTTGTTAAACACTCTATAGGCTTTACTAGATGTTGAATATCCTAAGAATATGCCTTCATCAGATTTTGCATCAAATTTTCCTAGATTATCTTTACCATTATTATGAATGAAACATTTACAACCAAATGCATGAAAATAACTATGTTTGGTTTTCTATTGTTCCATAGTTCATAAGGAGTTTTCTTAAGGATTGGCCTAATTAAAGCTCTATTAAGAATGTAACATGCCGTGTTTATAGCTTCCGCCCAAAAGTATTTTGGAGTTGCTTTCACATAGCATGGTACGGGCCATGTCTTCTAAAGTTCTATTTTTCTTTCTACTACTCCATTTTGTTGTGGTGTTCTAGGTGCAGAAAAATTATGATGATGCCATTTTCAATGCAAAAGTTTTCAAATAAATGATTTTCAAATTCAGTGCCATGATCACTTCTAAGAGACACTATGGTGTTGTTTTTCTCATTTGTGACCTTCTTGAAAGAATTTCAAAATATTGGAAAGGTCTCATCTTTATGAGCTAAAAATAATACCCAAGTGTATCTAGAATAATCATCTACTATCACAAGACCATATTTCTTTCCTCCTAGACTTGTGGTTCTAGTAGGTCCAAAAAGATCCATGTGAAGTAGTTCAAGTGGCCTAGAAGTGGAAACAATATTTTTAGTTTTGAAAGAAGTTTCTAGTTTGTTTTCCAAATTGACATGCATCACAAATTTGTTATTTTCAAAATCTAGTTGGAAGACCTTTTACTAAATCATTCTAATTAATTTTGAAATTAGGTGTGTGCTTGCATGACCTAATCTACGATGCCACACCAACCAATCTCATTCATATTAGCATTATTAGCAACTAAGCAATGATTACTAGTAGACAAATTCTCTAAATCAATCAAGTATACATTGCCATTTCTATTTCCAATAAAACAATGCTATTATCAATGGGATTAGAAACAGTGCAAATAGAAGCTTCAAATGATACTTTAAAACCTTTATCACATAATTGACTAATACTAATTAGATTATGCTTTAAACCATTAACATATAAGACATTTTCAATATATGTGGAGGGAGTTATTTGAATTTTACCAAACCCCATGATTTGGCCTTTGCCATTGTCACCAAATGTAACAACTCCTCCTCTTTTGCTTTCAAGGGTGATGAATTGATCCTTGTCACCCGTCATGTGTCTTGAGCAGCCACTATCGAGATACCACTTTCTTTGATCTTTTGGCCGCAAGACACTCCTGCAAAATGATCAAGTCTTATATTTAGGTACCCAAGCCTTCTTGGGTCCTTCATGGTTAGTAGCAAAAAGATTGTTCCTTTGGAACCCATATTTTCTTTCCTTTTATTCTTTATTTTTATTACATTCATAAGATTTATGCCTTTTGTTACATTTAAAACATGTAACATTTATTTTTTTCAAAAAAATTTTTTCAAATTTTTGTTTTGTTTGGTCTATATCCTAATCCAGCTTTATCAAAAATAGCTCTTTGATTTCCAAAATCATTAAGTTTGATAGAGCTTAAAGTAAATTTATCAACTATATTTTAAGTCTATCAACTTCATTTTTCAAGCTTTCATTTTCTTTATCAAAAGTTCTTTTTCTACAACATGATTTTCATTTTCTAAAGATAGATTTTGCATTTGATTTTTCAGATCTTTTTCTTGAACTTAATTTTGCAAAATCATCATTAATTCATAAAAAGCACTATGAAACTCATCGAAAGTAAAATCATCAAGAAAACTTGGACTTACCTCATCATTATCGCCATGAAGCATAGATTGCCATTTCACTCTTTTCTTCCTCTTCGAACTTGAGCTTTCCGAATCACTCCATGTGGCCATCATTGCCTTCTTTTTGAATCTCCGGGTGCCTTTCTTTAGTTGTGGGTATTCAGATTTAAAGTATCCCGGCTTCTTGCATTCAAAACAGATAACTTCTTTTTCTTTGCCCTTGTCCTCATCTTTTCTAGCAAAGGACTTTTTCTTTTCAAACTTCTTTTTCTTCATGAATCTTTTAAACTTCCTTGTGATGAGTGTCATGTCCTCATCATCACTTTCATCTTCAGATTCATGAGGCTCTTTCATATATTCAGAAATCTTAAGAGCCATAGTCCTCTTCTTCTTTGACTCATCATCATCAATATGTTGCTTAACTTGAAGCTCATGAGTCATTAAGGATCCAATAATTCTTCCAGGGGTAGGGTACTTAGATCCTTTGCCTCTTGTATTGCAGTCACTTTAGCTTCCCAAGTCCTAGGCAAGGAAGCAAACCTTTCTCACAAGATCAGAATTATCATAAGATTTACCAAGACTTTTTAAACCATTAACTATATCAGTAAATCTTGTAAACATATCAGAAATAGATTTACATGCATCCATTTTAAACAATTCATATTTATGAACTAGCATGTAATCTTGGATTCCTTGACTTGATTTGTTCGAACTACAAGATTTTTGGCTTTCAACAATGAATTTTTTTCATTGCTGAAAGTGCTAAAATCGTTGCGAAAAACTTTTCGCAATGAATTTATATTCGTTACCATTCGTTACAGAAAGTTGGTTGCTAAAGCTCAATCACTACTTTTAGCAACGAATACAATTCGTTACAGAAGTCTACCTTTTGCAATGAAAACATTTCGTTGCAAATCTAGAAAATTCGTTGCTACTACTTTCAAAAAAAATAAATAATTCATTACTGAAGTCGAGTTTCTGCAACAAATTTATTTTGGTTGGTGAAACAAAATTCGTTGCTAAATGTTGCTGCAATGAATGTTTTTTTTAGTCAAATTTGTTACTGAATATTTTCTGCAATGAACTTAGTTTCATTGCGGAAAAGAGATCGTTGCTAAATAATTTTTTCGTTGCAAATTCATTTAAAATTATTGCAATTAATACTTGTTCCTAATATTAAATTCGTTGTGGAAAGCCAATTAGTTATGAATGACTCTAAATTAAAGTTCATGAAACTAATAGCATTAATAAATACATCAACAAAGTTTAAAATCCAAAATACAACCAAAATGTTTTAAACCAAAGTAAAGTATTTGATATCAGCTTAAAAAAAAAGATAAAAGAGTGAACAATGCATAGACAACTCAATCTCTCTCATCCAGATGTCAGTGGAAGATACAACTCAATCTCTCTCATCCAAGATGTCAGCGGAAGATGAAGGTGGAGGGTTGCTCGACGATGTAACCTGTGAAGTCTCAATCGCAGTCATGCGGGCCATAACATTCTCTAGCACTGAGGACATGGTGCCGATCTTTTCGTTGGCTTGCTGAAGCTGCTGAACAAGCTCATCATAAGAGGGTCGATTGACATTGTGGATTGTAGAAGATTCAACAAACTGTCTCTCCCCTAATTGACAACTAGTTTGAATACGCGACCATCCTGGAGCATATGCTGATCGAGGCCCCAAAACCTTCTCCATAATTTGAAGGTCAGTGAGCTGGTTCTCTGAGTCATTCTTATATGTCATCATCTGGGCCTATCAGAGAAAAATATGAAATGAAAAAAAGATATCATTTCTATAAAATAATATGGACAAACATCATAATTTAGAATTAAATACTTACATATTGGTCTCGACATATGTCGGATGTCCACTTGTCCGTCTTGTCGTCATGACGAAGCTCCTTCCAACTTTTGATATTATCAACAGCGACATTCCTATTGCGACGAACATGATGGTTTGCTGTTGTCACTGATCCATTCTTAGTCTTTGTCTTTCTATTGCGGAGGTTCTTAATATTCTTCTCTCGCCTTTCCTATAATAAGAAAGAGATAACTAATAACTTTGAAGCATGAAAATCTAGCAAATGAACACATAAGAAATTCATGACTCAATAAAACAATGTAATCAAATAATCATACCTGCCATTCTTTTGACCTCTAATTTTTGACTAAGAACTTCCAATCTTCAGGTTTATAATATGGATGAGTCTTTGCGTAAGCATCTGCATCTGAGAGCTTGTCCATCTCCTTTTGCAAGTACCAAGCATAAAACCTATGCTTTTGTTGCTTCCAAGCCTCGTTTAATTGCTTGTCAATATATCTCTTATCCTTTTATCTGTCAGATCAATATCCCAATCATCCTAGAAGAAAATTAAATTAATTTATGAGAAGAGTATATCTTATCACATCCAAACATACTTTAACATTACAAACCAACTTTAAATAAAACTTTTCAGAATGCAACCACCTCTTCATTAGCAAACTATACGCTTGAAAAATGAAACCCTGCTGCAACACACTATATGCTTGGAAAATGAAACCTTGCTGTAACATCTCCAGATCAAAAAAACATCCCAATTCAGATCATTTCATTTCAGTCCAGTTTTGTTTCTTGATGCATGTATCCTGATGAATATGTTGGATTACCCATTTAATTTCATGTGTTTACAGTCCTTAGTGTGGAAACATTCCTTTTATGATTCTTTTCTTCCTTCTTTGTTTTCTAGGTTGAATGTACGATGCCATCAATGAGTATGCACTTCTCCAGGCAATCTACAACACTTTTGTTGAAGCAAATGGAATGATGTTAGAAAGAAGCTTACAGTGCGAAAGATGTTGCATATTCTGCTGGGATTGATAATCCAGATGATGCCCATTCCTTCCCGATTTCTATGACTGTCAAGTTAGACAAGTTGGATTTCCATGTTGACCTTGAAGATGATGCATGATACATCAAATATGAAAATACAACTTTCTATGGAGCATGGGATTCTCAAAGTGACACCTAAGTACATCATCCATTGACTCAACTTGAGACTCAAGTTTAATTGAATGTGTTACCAACAAATGGTTTTTTCCCATGTTAACAAACAAAATGAACTGCATATGCTAAATGATGAAAGTCCATTCTAATCACAAACAACAACTTTTAAATCATAGAAAGTCCCATCTTTTACATGCAATAGTATCCCTTCTGGAATTGAATCAAAAGTTAAATGTAAGCAAATCAACAATTTTTTCTTTCTTATACTACTAAAATCGATTTTTTCTGAAAGTAGATATATAAATTGTCATTTTCTAAAAGTTGTAGTACATTACAGATCTCATCCACATTCAAACGATATTATAAGAAATTAGAACTTTTAAAGTAAAATGACATACTGCTGCCTTTTCACGTAGTGTTTGTTTTTCATGCTCAGGAATGTTCCTCCACTTGCGATACTGAAAAGATGCTTCTTGTCGAGCAACAATCCCACAGCAATTGTTGAATTGGACTGCATTGTCACCAAGCGCTGGCGAATGCCGAACTCAAACGTAAGAGGCAACTTAGCTTGCTTTGCAACTTCTCGAGTAGCAATGACTTTCAAATTTCTACTGTGTTTGCGACCATTCTTCGAAGGAGCAGTACCTACAAAGAATATAAGATAGTTAGGATATTGTTTATTTCAAAAAAAAAGTAACTATTTATATACCTT
>UESW01003865.1:607231-904337 GCA_900491605.1 Calamus simplicifolius | reverse complement strand
TGTCGGTGTGGAAAATGTTGAACAACCCGCCAATCTTTTCCATGTTTCAAATCAGGAAGGTAGACCACTTGTTTTGCTTGGGTCGCCAAAATGAAAGGGTCATTCTTATACCACTCCGAGGTTATTCGAATGCAAGTAAAGCCATGAACCTTTTCAACTTTTTTTGTTCTTCCAGCAGTATCAGTATTATACCATGTACATTTAAAAAGGTAGACTTTATTACCATATAAATAATCAAGTTCCAAAATCTCGAACAAGCACCCGTAGAAATCAACTTCTGTACCATTATGAAAAGACTTAGTAGTGATCCCACAATTTTGTGTCATCCTTTTTTCGTCACGATCCTTGCAATGGAATCGGACTCCATTGACCACACAACTACTCCAAGACTTATAAACATCCTTCGGGCCTAATGCCAATGAGTAAAGCTCATCAGTTGCTCGAGGTGACCCAGATGATCTCAAGATCTCCATCTGCAATTTCATCATATTAACCATATATTTGATTAAGAAAGTGATTAATGGAGAAAAATGTGAAATCATCGCCTTAGATCTAAACCAAACAGGGAACGTTCTTTGTTGTAGTTCCATTGAGGGATTGGCATGACCTTCATTACGGAGGATCCACATATGCTCACTACAATAACAAGTACAATATTAGTATACATGTTGAGATGAGCAAATGTAATAGATAGAAGTAGTAAGCAATTTATTATACTTACTCAAAAAATTCTTGAATATTGGCATTGTTGAGTATATACCAATGAAGCTGAAGTTTTGTTTCAGCAATATCGATATACTTTTTTCCTCCAAAGCATCGAACCGGTTGTTTAAAAACCCCAACCTTTGATTCTTGAGGTACCTCTGACACATCAACATTGCATTCAGGCCTGCTAAACTTAGTTTCTATCTCTGACATATACATTGAGCAATATGATAACGCTTCATCGACCACATAAGCTTGAGCAATAGAACCTTCAGGTCGTGCCTTATTCCTTACATATTGCTTATAAGTACCCAAGCATCTCTCCACCCCATACATCCATCTATCACCAATTGGTCCACCATGTAAGGCTTGTTGAGGCAAATGTATGCAAAGATGCAACATAATATCAAAAAAGGCAGGAGGAAAAATTCTCTCAAACTTGCATAAAATTATAACAATCCCTCTTTCCAACTCCTTTAATTCAGTCCTCACTAACTTTTTAGAACATATTTTTTGGAAGAATAAACATAAATCAATCAATGCGGCTCGAATGTCCTTTGTAAAAAAATTCAACAACCCAACAGGCAGCAACTTTTGCAAGACAACATAACAATCATGCGTCTTCACGCCAAATAACTTCTTATCTTCAGTAAAATAACGCTTGACATTGGAAGCATACCCATCAGGAAGTTTGACATCCCTCATGAACTCAAAGAACTTGTCTTTCTCGGACTTAGTCAAAACAAATGAAGCTTGTGGCAATGCATTAGGTCTTGAAGGTCGTCGCACCAACCATAACTCCTTGCGTATGCCCATATTTTCCAAGTCTTTACGAGCATTCTCATTATCTTTTGTCTTTTTAGGGATGTTAAGAAGTGTAGCAAGGATGTTATCACACACATTTTTTTTCAATATGCATGACATCCAAGTTGTGCCGTAATAGTAGCTTGGACCAATATGGTAGCTCAAACAATATACTCTTCTTCGTCCAGTTGGACTCTGCCTCTGTTCGCTTTCTCTTTCTATCTGGATTGTTTGGGTGTTTTCCTAGGTAACACGATGTAAGTTGTTTAATCGAGAAATAATCTCCTTTCCAGAGAGTTCAACTGGTGGACCACGAGTTTCTGGAAACCCATCAAATTCTTTGCTATTGCGCCACCTATGATTTGGTTCCAACCAACGACGAGCACCAATGTAGCATCGTTTGCAAGTAATGCCAACAGACGGTGTGTCATCACCACAAATAAGACAAGCCTTGTACCCACTAGTTGACCATCCTGATAAATAAGTTAGAGCAGGAAAATCACTAATAGTCCATATAACCATGGCACGGAGGATGAAGATCTCTTTTTTGTATGCATCATAAGTCGTTACTCCAACATCCCATAACTCCTTCAACTCCTTAATCAAAGGACACATAAAAACATCAAAGTCCTTTCCTGGAGATTTAGGCCCATAAATTAGCAAACTCAGAAACATGAAAGATTGTTTCATAAGCTTCCATGTTGGTATATTGTATGGTGTTAGAATGACTGGACAAACACTATATTTACTACTCATCTGACCAAATGGATTAAAACCATCAGAAGCAAGAGCTAGTCGTACATTCCGGCAATCAGCTGCAAAGTCAGGATACAAGTTGTCAACATGCTTCCATGCTTCAGCATCGGATGGATGAGACAAGTCTCCATCATCATCATGACAGTCATGATGCCAACGCATGTCTTTTGTAGTCTTTCATGAAGCAAACAACCTCTTCAATCTAGGAGTAATTGGAAAGTGAAATAGTCTTTTGTGAGGCACCTTTGTTTTCTCATTCTTACGTACATAACGAGGTTCATGACACACATGACATTCTTCTTTTCCAGCATCTTCACCCATGAATACAAAACAATCATATTTGCATACATCATAAGTTTGATAACCCAAGCCTACATTAACCAACAAACGCTTCACTTCCCCTAACTTTCTTGGCAATCGATTATTTGTGGGAAATGCATCAGCTAATAGTTCCAGAAGCATATTAAACGAGTGGTCAGACCACTTGTTTAAGACTTTTATATGCATGAGTTTAATTATAAACTCCAAAGAGGAGAATTTGTGCACCCTTCATACAACCCACAATTAAGTTCTTCGAACATCTTATCATACCTTCTCTGATCACCATCGTTCATCTCCTCAAAAGCAACATTGGTTGCATTCTCCACATGGACATAGTTTGGCCCAACTGCATCATGGATTGTTGCTTTGATGCCTTCATATTCTGAGGATGAGTCAGAATATTCTACTGCTACATGTCCAAGCTCGCCATGTTTATTCCAAATGATATAAGTTGAGAGGAAACCATAAGTATAAATGTGAGCTTGAATGGCAGGCAAGGTTTGCATGAGTATATTTACACATTTGCGGCAAGGACATAATGTTTCACCATTTGAATTTAAGCAGTTACGTGCTGCGTCTAGGAATTGGATAACTCCATCCTTGAAACATTGTGACACACGATTTATTTCGTGAATCCAACTGCGATCCATTTCTGCAGGACATCAATCCAACTGAATAATTTAATTACTAGTTTCATATTTACATGTCATCATATCATCATGTCACCATATCATATTATGACATTATGTCATATTATATCATATCATGTCAAAACATGTCATATCATATCATGTCAAAATGTGTCATATCATATCAGAATATAGTAAACGGTAGGTGGCACAATTTCATGTTAAAACAATAAACTTGATTTTCTTATCACGGCCCATTCCCAACCCCCCCCCCCCCCCGGCCCAAGCTCTCTGGAACGGCTGAGACCAACGATCCCCCCCCTCCTCCCCCCCCACCACACACCGATGCTTCTTTACCCACTCAAAGCTTCCTGGAACCCCAATGATCCTTCTCCCCCCCCCCCCCCCCCCCAACAAACAACAAGCTCCCTGGAACCTCCCAACGATGCTTCTTCCCAAGGCTCCTTGGAACCCCAACGATGCTTCTTCCCCCCCCCCGAAGCTCAATGATGCTTCTTCCCCCCCCCCCCCAAAACAAGCTCCCTAGATACTTCTTCCCCTGGATGCTTCCCCCTCCACCCACAAAGCTCCCTAGAACCCCAACGATGCTTCCCCCCCCCCCCCTCCCCGCCCTAACAAGCTCCCTGGAACGGCCCCTGTTTCTCTCCCCTCAACGATGCTTCTTCTTATCCCCCCCCCCCAAGCTCCCTAGAATGCCCCTGTTTCTCCCCCCCAACGATGCTTCTTCTTGTCCCCCCCCCCCCCCCCCCCCCCCCCCCGCGCCCCCCAAGCTCCCTGGAACGGCCCCTGTTTCTCCCCCCCAACGATACTTCTTCTTGTCCCCCCCCTCCCCCCCAAAGCTCCCTGGAACGGCTTAGAACCCCCCCTCCTGCTCCCTGGAACAATGCTTCTCAGATGCCCTGGAACGATGCTTCTCAACCTCGCCCCCCCGCTGCAAATCCCTGTCATGATTTTTCCCAGCCGCCCCCACCCCGCCCAAAACATAACCACGTCGAAGACTCGGAAGCTAGGGTTTGGGTTGTTTTAAACGAAAACTAGGGTAGAAGAAAAACTAGATAACTCAGCCTAGTTTCCCTCTTCTCTCTTTAACTAGGGTTGGGTTTGATTAAGAGATGCATACCTGGATCAACGATGATAGCGATGAAGTTCTCCTATGGCTGCATAGAAATAGGGTTTAACCCTTCTTCTTTTCTCGCACTCGCGTAAGGCATAGATGAAAAGAAGAGAAGTTAGGGCGATTCTTCTAATTAACTTTTTTTAATTAATTTTTATTTATATTAGATATTCATTGCAAAAAATAAAATATTCATTGTTGAATATATTATTTTTATTATTTTTTTAAAAAAATAACTTTTGCAATGAATTAAAGTTTGTTGCTAATAATCGGAGTTTTAATAATAAATTTATTCATAGCATAAATAGTAATTCGTTGCTGAAAGTTTTTGGTGCCAAAAATTTTTCTGCAAAAATGAATATTATGTGGTGCTAAAACATTCAGCAACGAATATTTTTAATCACCACAAAAATATTCATTACATAAAGTCCTTCCTAATTAATTACGAATTTTCAACAATGAATATTTGTATTCATTGCAAATATCCACTTTCACCAGCCAATTTGAAAATTCATTGCAAAAAAATTCATTGCTGAAAGGCAAAAATCTTGTAGTTCTAACATCAATTTAATCAAAATTATTCTATCTTCTATTATCTTGGCATCTACAACCTCACCTTTATCATCTACTAAATTCCTATTCTATTTCTATTCCTATGTTTCCTGTGTGCCAAAGTTTATAACTATCAACTCCTCTTGCTTTTTCTCCTATTTACTTATTCTCTTCTAGGCAAGCTATTACAAGTTTTGTTATTTTAAATTAACCACTAAGTGCGATTATGGTGTCATGATTATGATAAAAGCAATATGCTATATACCTTATGCTTCTTATCATGTATGCTATTTATCATATATCTAAGAATCTCTTAGAATTTTCATGAGGATTACACCTAATGCTTCAAGGACTGCAACTCTCTCCTCATCATTCTAAATCATAGCCTTATGCCTTACCTATACATCCAATATTATTCATTTCAACATAATGTTTGCAAAAGGGAGAAAAATGCTAGTCTTAGATGGACTTACCAACGATACATCAATATTAAGGAAAGAAGATAACGATGATACATTTACAAACTTTTATACAATCCAAACTGTGCCTACTTTATGATCCGAAGACATCAAAATATGCCACAATGAAGCAAATAATTCAATTAGAAGACCTTTTGGAATCCCATACAACACTAGAGGATCACCCTTCTCCCTTGAAACGTGAAACCTTTCCCATAGAAGAATAACAAGGGTCAAAGTTATACACCTTTTGACTAAGAGTGAACAAAAGTTTACTTCAAGATGTCTTAAATGAAAACTTCTGAAGAGGACACCCTTAGCATAGAAATGCACTGCTTCCTTGTCCTTGCTTTTCTTACTTCTATATATAACCTCTATGCGCATATTTTCTCTTCTCAACAAGCTTAACTCTAATCCTAGGTTCCCTTTCATAGCTTGCTAGTCATATCATAACAGACTACACAATACCACAAGTCAAAACTCCAAAAAACAAGCAATCTAAAACTATGAGACTTTGAGAAGAGCATGCAGCCTTGTGATCCTGTGATGTAATTAGGCCATTCATCAAGAAGACCAAAACTTGTGTCCCATATGGTAAACATATTCTTGAGTCACTGTAGTACCCGGTTCATGTGAACCAGGTTCAGGACTTGGTCCTGTGCTATCCGACGCTTCGCTCTCAGCGAAGCGCTTCATTTTCCCGGACCCCTTAAACTGAAGCGTTACGCAGGGGATTATATATGTGATGGAGGGGGACTCCCTCCATCATCCTGGCTTCCGTTTCCTTCAGGTATTCCCCTAGCCTCTGGAGAGAGAGAGAGAGAGAGAGAGAGAGCGTGAGAGACAGAGAGCATGAGAGTCAGAGAGAAGAGAAAGAGAGCATGAGAGAGTTGCCGGCCGATCCTTGGTTCAGGCCCGGCGGCGTGCTCGCCACCTCGCCGGGCCTGAGCTTCGGCCGACGACCCTGCCGGCACCAGGGGAGGTGTCCGATGGGGTGGTGGTGGAGAGAGAGAAGAGAGAGAGGGCCAATCGGCCCCTCTCTCGCGCTGTGGCGGAAGCCGAACCCGGCTTTCGCTGATTGGTTCAGGCCCGGCGGCGTGCTCATCGCCTCACCGGGCCTGAGCTCCTGTCTGTCGCCTCCACCGGCATCGGGCGTGCATCCGGTGGAGGTCCGACTGGCCAAGGTGGCTGGCCATACCATCGGCACAGTAACGTGTCGTGCGGATGTGAGAGAGAAATGAGAGAAATTGAGAGAGAGAGGAGGAGATTGGTGGCCGGCGGCGGTGGCGGCCGGCTCTGGCCCGGCCACCGGCAGCCGGACCGCCCTCAATTTGGTCGGCGGTGGCCTTGGCCGCCGGCGTGGTACCCATCCCCTGTTTTGGTGAAACAGGGGATCGGGATCGGGTTGTTTGGGATGAATTGGGCCGGCTGGGCTGGCTGGTTCAGGGCCTTTTGGGCTGTTCCTGGAGCCCTTTTGGGAAGAGGTTTTGGGCCCTATATCGGGCCAAAAATGAGAAATAATTATATGGCTAGAATCTGGGTTAATTCTAGTTTCTTGGGATATTTTTACTTTCCCAATTGGGTGTGTATAGCGGGAGATATTCGAGCCCAAAGTTGGGCCCGTGAACTAGTCTGGGTAGAATTCTAAGGGTCATTTTAATATTCTTATTCTAATAAATTAATTATGTAAAATGATCCTGTAGGTGCTCAGACATCTGATTAGCTGATATATACCTATTGGATTGCGTACTGAGGTAAGTAAGCCAGTTATCAGTATTTAATAAATTATTCATTATATGAATATTTAAATTGTGAATTATATTGTGACATGAAGAATTGTTATGGATATTGGTTAAATTGTAAGTAGATGAATATTATGAATACATTGTTGTTTATGTGCTATGATTGAAAATGATTTCATATGTGGATGCTATGCATGAGAGATGCAGTTATTATGACATTGATGTGATATATTACGTGCAATTGTTCAGTAAGTATAATCCACTGTTTATGCAATATAAAGATGTTATTGATATGTTAGTGCATGATGTGAGGTACTGTTATGTGTCGCGGTTCTCCTTTATCATGTCATACCACACACACATCAGAAGATGTGTTCTGATGATTTATGCCACATACACGTCTAGAGGATGTGTTCTGTTTATTTATGTCATTCACACGTCTAGAGGATGTGTTCTGCTTGGTCCGAGATGGCATCACGCATCTAGAGGATGTGTTCTGAGTTACTATGAGGTGGCATCACACATCTAGAGGATGTATTCTGCTTGGTTCGAGGTGGCATCACACATATAGAGTATGTGTTCTGGTGGATTATGATATGGCGTGACCCTGGTATCTGGACCCTTTCAGTAGGGGGATGCTTGTTGGTACACTATTGGGATATTGCAGGGCCGTGGGTCACATTTGCAGCTACCATTGAGGGCATAAACAGTGGGTTTACTTACATTGCATGTTTGAGTATTTGTGGAATGTTTAAGCATGCAAATCATTTATGTGCTTATAGATTGTTATGCTATGAATTGACTGTATAACGTGGCTTACTTATTGAGTGTAAGCTCATAAAAATCTTACAATGTTTTTGTCAGAGCCACGAGATTGAAGATGGATTGTTGGGGTGATGGATCTTCTATTAAATAAAACAAGACCCATTATTTTGTTGTAACCCCAGTATTACTTATGTAGGGCTTGATGCCCAAACTTTATTATTGTGGTGTGTAAGGGTTTGTAACCCAAACTTTTAGTATTCAGTGATGAATTTGGCTTGGTTATATACATAATAGTGTTATGTGTGAAAAATTTTGTGACGCCTTGCGTGCCCGGCACGCGGCGGGTTGTCACCCTAGCCCGATATTTGGGTCTGGGCGTGACAGCTTTAGTGGTATCAGAGCTAGGTTATGACCCTAGGGACACGGACATATTGACATGATAACACGTAGAGAACATATTTTGATGACATTATACTTAGAGAAACCTGACACTTTAGCTTATGATGATATTAACCACAACTAATTTAACAGGAAATAGTTATGGCTCGCCGTTCTAGGAGCCAACAATATGAGGAAGACTCTCAGGCCGGTAATGCTGATCAGCCGGTGGGTCAAGGAACTACTAGAGGTACGGCCCTGCCAACCCAGTAGGGACTGATCACCAGCGATTCCAGTCCGAGATGCTTCAAGCTCTCTGGGTATGGCGCAGTCTATGCGGGACATGCAGCATCAGATCCAGCAGGCTTTGACCGCTCAGTCTGCCCCCCTTCTGCTCCGACTCAGCCTACCCTTCCTGTTGCAGTTGCAGCCAACCTTACCCACTCAATCAGCACCGCCGACCAGTCTGCTTTATCTCAATCCTGGGTGGGGATCGGCCGCAGCTTTGCAGATTTCAAGAAGTTTGCCCCTGCTCCTTTCTCTGGTTCAAGCAACCCTATTGATGCTGAGAGATGGGTGCGAGATATGGAGAAGGCTTTTATGGCCCATGGTAGTCAGGAGATGGAGAGGATCAGATTTGCTACTTATCTTCTCCAAGGGGAGGCTTATGACTGGTGGTTAGTAGAGGAGCAGCGTCGGGGTGGTCAGACTATTTCTTGGGAGCAGTTTAAGGAGGCATTCTTCGATAAGTACTTTCCCAGGAGTATGCAGAGGCGGATGGAATCAGAATTTCTTAAGTTGGAGCAAAGGAATCTTTCGGTGGCCCAATATGAAGCTGAATTCACCAGGTTGGCCCGTTTTGCTCCAAGTATAGTATCTAACGAAATGGCCAAGATCACCCGATTCACGGAGGGACTTCGACCCAGACTGATGCAGGCGGTCAACGCATTTGAGCTTCACACTTACAGTGCCGTGGTAAATAAGGCCTTAATAATTGAGAGAGATATGAATACGGTTCAGAGGGATTGGGAGCAGCAGAAGAAGAGGAAAGGGCATAATTCTAGCCAACCCCCAGCTCAGGCCAAGAAGAGAGGTGCACCTCAGGCCCCAGGAGGACAACCGAATAGAGAGGCTCGCTGCTTTCGCTGTGGGAATTTCCACCCGGGGAGACCTTGCCGTGGAGTGTCTGGTGCCTGTTTCTCCTGTGGAAAGACTGACCATAAGATAGCCACATGTCCCCTTCGAAAGAACCAGCAGCCATCTTCCAGTCAAGGGACGAGTCAGCAGCAGCAGCAACCACCGAGGACTCAGGGAAGGGTCTTCGCTCTCACTCAGCAGGATGCTGCCGCTTCTAATTCTGTGGTGATAGGTATATCAATATTTCACATCTAGCATTACATTCTTATCCTGTGCAATGCATTAATAATTAGTTAGGACATTATATTCTTATTGTTAAAATGAAATTTCATTTACGTCCAGGAATGATTATGGTAGGCAATGATTATGCTCAGACTCTAATTGATCCGGGTGCCACGCATTCGTTTATATCTGACACCTACCTTGGCAAGAATGCATCATTGACACCTGAATCTCTAGACCATGAATTACACATTGCCTTTCCAAATGGTGATACTATGAAAGTTGATACTGTATGCAAATCCTGCTTGATTATCATTGAGGATAGGAAGCTGAATGCCAATCTTATTGTCCTTCCACTGAAATTCTTTGATGTTATCCTTGGCATGGATTGGTTAGCTTCCTATCATGCTTCTGTAGACTGTTTCAGGAAGATCGTCAACTTCAAAATTCCTTGTCAGCCCGAATTTAGTTTTACTGGTGGCCAGAAACTTCTAGCCTCAGTGTTTATTTCGGCACTACAGGCTGAAAAGTATCTGAGGAGTGGTGGCCAAGGATTTCTTGCTGTTATTAATGATCTTCAAAAGAAAGAGGCCAAGTTGGAGGATATTCCTATAGCTAGAGAATTCCCTGATGTCTTTCCGGATGAATTATCAGAGTTGCCCCCTGACCGGGAGGTTGAGTTCTCCATTGATTTGATTCCTGGAACTGGACCTATATCCAAGGCCCCTTATCGTATGGCCCCGGCTGAGCTAAAAGAGTTGAAGGACCAATTGCAGGAACTCCTAGATCGGGGATTTATCAGGCCTAGTGCTTCTCCTTGGGGTGCTCCAGTTCTATTTGTTAAGAAGAAGGATGGCAGTCTTCGGCTATGCATTGATTACCGGGAAATCAACAAGGTGACAGTGCGAAATAAGTACCCTTTGCCGAGGATTGATGACTTGTTTGACCAACTTCAAGGAGCCCGGGTATTCTCTAAGATTGATCTCAGGTCAGGTTATCATCAGCTTAAAGTCAAGGATGGGGATGTGCCTAAGACAGCTTTCAGAACTAGATATGGCCATTATGAGTTTTTGGTGATGCCGTTTGGTTTGACTAATGCCCGGCAGCATTCATGGATTTGATGAATAGAATATTTAGGCCATACTTGGATCAGTTTGTGGTTGTATTTATTGATGATATTTTGATCTATTCTAAGAGTCTCAGGGAGCATGAGGATCACTTGAGGATTGTGCTTCAGACTCTTCGGGAGAAGAAGCTTTATGCCAAGCTGCAGAAGTGTGAGTTTTGGTTGGACCAAGTAGCTTTCTTGGGTCACGTAATTTCTGTGGATGGCATTTCTGTGGACCCAAAGAAGATTGAAGCTATTATTAGCTGGAGCCGACCTTCCAATGTGGCTGAAGTCAGAAGCTTCTTGGGGCTAGCCGGGTATTATCGAAAATTTGTGGAAGACTTCTCTCGCATCGCTCTACCCCTAACTCGTTTAACCCAGAAACGAGTGAAGTTTGACTGGTCAGAGGAGTGTGAGGAAAGTTTTCAGGAGTTAAAGCAGCGTTTGGTGTCAGCTCCCATCCTTGTTCTTCCGACAGGATCTGAGGGTTTTACACTTTATACTGATGCCTCTCGGAAAGGATTGGGATGTGTCCTAATGCAGAATGGAAAGGTGATAGCCTATGCTTCCAGACAGCTGAAGCCTTATGAGCAGAACTATCCTACTCATGATCTGGAATTAGCTGCGGTGGTTTTTGCTTTGAAGATTTGGCGGCATTATCTCTATGGGGTGTCGTGTGATGTGTATACAGACCATAAGAGTCTAAAATATATCTTCACACAGAAGGAGCTCAATTTGAGGCAGAGGAGGTGGTTGGAACTTTGAAGGACTATGATCTGAATCTACATTATCATCCAGGGAAGGCTAATGTTGTGGCTGATGCCTTGAGTAGGAAGACCTCTTCTGAGTTAGCTGCTATGCTTACCTCCCAGCCTCACATTCTGAAGGATCGAGAGGTGGGAGATTGGACTGAGAGTACAGTAGTCTGATGGACTTGTTGCTGCACTTATTCTTCAGCCGACTCTTGTTGACAGAATTAAGTCCTCCCAGATGGAAGATCCAGATCTTCAAAGAATTAAGGTTGCTGTTCAGTCAGGAGTTCAGAGTGGATTTTATGTAATGGATGATGGATCCCTGAGATTTAAAGCAGACTTTGTGTACCTAGCAATGAGGAGTTGAAAGCCGAGATTTGAGGGAGGCTCACTACTCTCCCTATACTGTTCATCCAGGTGGTACTAAAATGTATAGAGACTTAAAGGAGAATTTTTGGTGGAAAGGGATGAAGAGGGATATTGCTCAGTTTGTGGCCAAGTGCTTTGTATGTCAGCAGGTGAAGGCGAGCATCAAAAACCTGCGGGACCTCTTCAATCTTTGATGATTCCTCAGTGGAAATGGGAAAAGATTACTATGGATTTTGTGACTGGTCTGCCCAAAACTCCCAGGAGTAATGATGCAGTTTGGGTTATTGTGGACAGACTGACAAAGTCAGCTCATTTCCTACCTTTCAGAGTTGGAGTCTCGAGTGATAGATTGGCTAGCATGTATATTGAGCAGATTGTGAGACTCCATGGTGTTCCTGTCTCTATTGTATCTGACCGGATACCAGATTTGTATCACAGTTTTGGAAGAGTCTTCATAAAGCCTTGGGGACCAAATTGAACTTCAGTACGGCTTATCATCCCCAGTCAGATGGGCAGTCAGAAAGGACCATACAGATTCTGGAGGATATGTTGCACACCTGTGTAATGGACTTGGGTGGGGCTTGGGATAACCACTTATCTTTGTGGAGTTTGCTTATAACAATAGTTATCAAGCCAGTATCCAGATGGCCCCATTTGAGGCTTTGTACAGTAGGAGGTGCAGATCTCCTTTATGTTGGGATGACGTAGGGGAAAGAAAATTGCTAGGCCCTGAGCTGATCCAGCAGACAGTTGACAAGGTGCATTTGATCAGGGAGCGTCTTCGTACAGCTCAGAGCAGGCAGAAGAGTTATGCTGACGTCAGAAGAAGAGAGTTAAAATTTAGGTTGGGGATCATGTTTTCTTAAGGGTATCACCAACCAGGGATGTGATGAGATTCGGGATTAGAGGAAAGCTTAGTCCACGCTATATTGGACCTTTTGAGATCTTGAGCAGAGTTGGGGAGGTTGCATACAGCTTAGCACTGCCTCCAATTTTATCTGGTGTTCACAATGTATTCCATGTATCCATGTTGAGGAAGTATGTTTCAGACCCCAGTCATGTTATAGCTTATGAGCCTATTCAGTTGAGGAAGGATTTATCATATAAGGAACATCCTGTGCATATCGTGGACCGCAAGGATCAGATTCTGAGGCATACCATCCCTTATGTCAAAGTTCAGTGGAATAATCACTCTGAGAGGGAGGCTACTTGGGAGCTGGAGGAAGAAATTAAAACGAAGTATCCACAATTATTCGAAGGTAATGTATCTATCTACGATTGTTGACCTTTGATTAATTTGATTGATCCATAGTTATGAGGTCATGTATCAATTTCGAGGCCAAAATTTTTATAAGGAGGGGAGGATGTAGTACCCGTTCATGTGAACCAGGTTCAGGACTTGGTCCTGTGCTGTCCGACGCTTCGCTCTCAGCGAAGCGCTTCATTTTCTCGGACCCCTTAAACTGAAGCGTTACGTAGGGGATTATATATGTGATGGAGGGGGACTCCCTCCATCGTCCTGGCTTCCATTTACTTCAGGTATTCCTCTGGCCTCTGGAGAGAGAGAGAGAGAGAGAGAGAGAGAGCATGAGAGACAGAGAGAGCGTGAGAGTTAGAGAGAAGAGAAAGAGAGCGTGAGAGAGTTGTCGGCCGATCCTTGGTTCAGGACCGGCGGCATGCTCGCCGCCTCGCCGGGCCTGAGCTTTGACCGGCGACCCCACCGGCACCGGGGGAGGTGTCCGGTGGGGTGGTGGTGGAGAGAGAGAAGAGAGAGAGGGCCAATCGGCCCCTCTCTCGCGCTGTGGCAGAAGACGAACCGGCTTCCGTTGATTGGTTCGGGCCCGGCGGCATGCTCGCCGCCTCGCCGGGCCTGAGCTCCGGCCTGTCGCCTCCACCGGTGCCAGGCGTGCATCCGGTGGAGGTCCGGCCGGCCAAGGTGGCCGGCGTGCCGCCGGCATAGTAACGTGCCGCATGGATGTGAGAGAGAAATAGAGAGAAATTGAGAGAGAGAGAGAGGAGAAGATTGGTGGCCGGCCGCGGTGGCGGCCGGCTCTGGCCCGGCCATCGGCGGCCGGGCCACCCTCAATTTGGTCGGCGGCGGCCCTGGCCGCTGGCATGGTACCCGTCCCCTGTTTCAGTGAAACAGGGGATCGGGATCGGGTTGTTTGGGATGAATTGGGCCGGCTGGGCCGGCCGGTTCAGGGCCTTTTGGGCCGTTCCTGGAGCCCTTTTGGGGAGAGGTTTGGGCCCTATATCGGGCCAAAAAATGAGAAATAATTATATGGCTAGAATCTGGGTTAATTCTAGTTTCTTGGGATATTTTTACTTTCCCAATTGGGTGTGTATAGCGGGAGATATTCGAGCCCAAAGTTGGGCCCATGAACTAGCCTGGGTAGAATTCTAAGGGTCATTTTAATATTCTTATTCTAATAAATTAATTGTGTAAAATGATCCTGTAGGTGCTCAGACATCTGATTAGCTGATATATACCTGTTGGATTGCGTACTGAGGTAAGTAATCCAGTTATCAGTATTTAATAAATTATTCATTATATGAATATTTAAATTGTGAATTATATTGTGACATGAAGAATTGTTATGGATATTGGTTAAATTGTAAGTAGATGAATATTATGAATACATTGTTGTTTATGTGCTATGATTGAGAATGATTTCATATGTGGATGCTATGCATGAGAGATGCAGTTATTATGACATTGATGTGATATATTACGTGCAATTGTTCAGTAAGTATAATCCACTGTTTATGCAATATAAAGATGTTATTGATATGTTAGTGCATGATGTGAGGTACTGTTATGTGTCGCCGCAGTTTTTCTTTATCATGTCATACCACACACACATCTGGAGGATGTGTTCTAATGATTTATGCCACACACACATCTAGAGGATGTGTTCTGATGATTTATGCCACATACACGTCTAGAGGATGTGTTCTGTTTATTTATGCCATTCACATGTCTAGAGGATGTGTTCTGCTTGGTCCGAGATGGCATCACGCATCTAGAGGATATGTTCTGAGTTACTATGAGGTGGCATCACACATCTAGAGGATGTGTTCTGCTTGGTTCGATGTGGCATCACACATATAGAGTATGTGTTCTGATGGATTATGATATGGCGTGACCCTGGTATCTGGACCCTTTCAGTAGGGGGATGCTTGTTGGTACACTATTGGGATATTGCAGGGCCGTGGGTCACATTTGCAGCTACCATTGAGGGTATAAACAGTGGGTTTACTTACATTGCATGTTTAAGTATTTGTGGAATGTTTAAGCATGCAAATTATTTATGTGCTTATAGATTGTTATGCTATGAATTGACTGTATAACGTGGCTTACTTATTGAGTGTAAGCTCATAAAAATCTTACAATATTTTTGTCAGAGCCACAAGATTGAAGATGGATTGTTGGGGTGATGGAACTTCTATTAAATAAAACAAGACCCATTATTTTGTTGTAACCCCAGTATTACTTATGTGTAGGGCTTGATGTCCAAACTTTATTATTGTGGTGTGTAAGGGTTTGTAACCCAGAACTTTTAGTATTCAGTGATGAATTTGGCTTGGTTATATACATAATAGTGTTATGTGTGAAAAATTTTGTGACACCTTGCATGTCAGGCACGCGACGGGTTGTCACCCTAACCCGATATTTGGGTCTGGGGCGTGACAGTCACCAAAATTCAGAGAGCAGCATATCCTCATTATACAACATTCACTAAAGCTACATTTTGCAATCTGTCCCATTAGTCTTCAATCATAGTTCGGAGTGCTGGTTTTTAAAGCATGTTGCATCTTGTCATCCTGTGCTCACCAGTAAATTTGAGCCGAATGAAGCTGACATATTTGTGTGGTTTTACAGGATTTGTTGTTTGGGATATTCTCCCTCATATGACATGTTACATGGCAATGTGTGCATGGTGCAAGAGTGCTCATATTGTATGCACATAAAACCAGTGAACTCTAGCACCTACTCATAACCCTGTCCTGACCTTAACGCGTATTGTATGATGGATGTCAACAAAACAAGTAACAGATCTAGTGCCAAGGGCAGCATCACATATGAGAGTTTCAAAGCTTAAACAGAGAACCCCTAGAACCACATTAATTAAAGCATCAAACCTGGATGCAACTTCCCAGTGCTCATGGAGATTGCAGGATACAGTGAAATCAAAAGTAAGCAACTAAAAGATGAAAGATTTATTACCATCACAAACTCAACCACTAGGTCTGCCCTGTCAAATTGAACCATGCACCGGTCTCGATCAACGATCAGTATACTTCCATCATGAATTTCACCTTTTCTGGCCGGGTGACGCGCAATAACACTGTAGTGCCCGGTTCAGATGAACCAGACTTGGTTCAGATGAACCAGACTTGGTTCAGATGAACCAAGCTTCTGGCTATTGGGTTCCCCAAACTAACGCTTCGCTCTAGGTGAAGCGCTTAGTCTTCGGGGAACCCCCGTTCTGAAACGCTGCACTGTGATTAAATAGGGAGGATGAGGACCCTTCCTTCGTGCAGGCGCACTTCTGTCATCAGGTAATCCCCTAGGTAATCCCTTGAGAGAGAGAGAGAGAGATAGAGAGAGAGAGATAGAGAGATAGAGACAGAGAAAGATAGAGACAGAGAGATAGTGCACGGGAGACATCCGGCTGGTCGACGCTTGGTTCAGGCCCGGCGGCATGCTCGCCGCCGCGCCGGGCCTGAGACTTGGCCGACGACTCCGCCGGCACCGGGGAGGCGTCCGGCGGGGTGGTGGTGGAGAGAGAGAGGAGATGGAGGGCCAATTGGCCCTCCTCTCGCGCGGTGGCGGAAGCCGCCGCCGGTTGGTTCGGGCCCGGCGGCGTGCTCGCCGCCTCGCCGGGCCCGAGCTTCCGCCTGTCGCCTCCACCGGCGCCGGGCGTGCATCCGGTGGAGGTCCGGCCGGCCAAGGTGGCCGGCCGTGCTGCCGGCACAAAGACGTGCCGCGCGGACGTGAGGGAGATGACGAGAGAAAATTAAGGACAGGGAGAGAGAGGGGAGGCCGGCCGCGGCGACGGCCGGCTCTGGTCCAGCCAACGGCGGCCGGACCGGCCCCAATTTGGCCGGAATCGTCGCCGGCGCGATGAATTCCACGCGGGAGCAGCGGAGAGAAAAAGAGAGAAGGAGAGAAATTGAGGTAGAAAGAGGGGAAATGGAGGCCGGCCGCAGCGGCGGCCGGCTCCGGCCCGGCCTCCGGTGGCCGGGCCAGACGGAATTAGGCCGGTGGCGGCCCTGGCCGCCGGCCGGATGCTGTCCTCTGTTTCGGGCGAAACAGAGGAGCCAGGATCGAAGGACTGGCTGGGCTGGCTGGGCTGCCATCGTTTGGGCCCTATTGGGCCGTGCAGCGAGCAGCTTTGGGGCTAATTTTTGGGCCCCGTAACGGGTCGGGATTAGCAAAAAAATTTATGGCTAGAATCTGGGTGAATTCTAGTTTTATGTGGTATTTTTACTTCCCCAATTGGGTATGTATAGAGAGAGATATTCGAGCCCGAAGTTGGGCCCGTGAACTAGTCTGGGTAGGGTCTTAAGGGTCATTTTATTAATTAGATTATCGTGAATTAATTATGTCCATTGATCCTGTAGGTGCCCAGACATCTGATTAGTTGGTTCATCATTGGGATTTGCGTAGGAGGTAAGTAAGACTATTATGCAATTTAATTGTTTAATTAATAAATTGAGTATATAGAGTTTGAATGTATTTTTATAAATTAACTGAATTCTCTATGTAGCATGGAACTATGGATTTCAATTGAACAATTATATGATTGGTAATGCTGTAAGAAATGATTTATTGATGTATATGCTAGAATTGTGATTGCCTGTACGGCATGTTTATATTGAGGTGATTATATGCACTTCCTTGTACTGTGCAAAACACTGTGAGATATTATGAGATACAGATGCATGATGCACATGAGATGAAAATGTTAAATAGATTTATATGTGTCGCCGCGGTTCTTCTTTACTATGGCCCCACACATTGTAGATGTGTTATGTATGATTTTTATGGCCACACATACTGGAGATGTATTCTGTTATGATATGGCCCCACATATTGTAGACATGTTCTGTATGATTTTTACGGCCTCCCATACTGACGAGTGTGTTCTGTTATGGTATGGCCCACATGTCTTACAATGTTCTGTATGATTTTTATGGCCACATACATCGTAGAATGTGTTCTGTTATGCTATGGCCTCACACATCGTACAATGTGTTATGTGGATATTGATGGCCACGCATCTGGAGGATGTGCTCTGATTGAGGTATTGCAGGACCGTGGGTCACATAGGAAATCTATAATTATATAAACAAATAGTGAGTTTGCCAGTTTGCATATTCTGATGATTATCAAATGTTCAATTTATGTTATGTTGATAAATGCATATGTTGATAGCATGTTAAATATAATATGATTGTATAATAGGCTTACTTATTGAGTGTAAACTCATTAAACCTTCACCATGTTTTTCAGAGCCTCAGGGTTGATGATGGAGTTGATGGAGCTTTCAAATAAATAAAATAAGAACCATTGCATTGGTGTATTCCTATTATGTTTGTGTGTAGGGCTTGTTGTAGCCCAACTTTATTAGCATGACTTGGATGTAGGGTTTGATACCCAAAACTTATAATTATCAATTGTATTATGGTTGGTTTTCATAATTATTGTTTCAACTGAATCATATGTCAAGATTTTAAGACGCCTTGCGTGCCTGGCACGCGGCGGGCTATCACCCTAGCCCAATATTTGGGTCTGGGGCTGTAATCCCCTAGATTTCTCAATTGCTCGTGAGAATTATCACGAGGTCAGATAATAGACTCCAGATAATTAAATTCCAGATATATCTTAATTGCTCGTGAGAGTTATCACGTGATCAGATGATATGATAGACTTTAGATATTTAAATTTCATGTATATCTAATTACAGAGTCCCTTGATTTGGGGACTCTGCAATACCTATAAAAGATGGGTAGAACCCTACTCCCCACCATACGTGGGTGCCCCCTTCTCATCATCTCCTCGTGCGGACTTCTTCCCCAGCGTGCTTGTCTCTGGTAAGTCCTCTAACCATGCATGAGAGAGAGAAGAATTGAGAGAGAGAGAAAGTTAAAAAAAAAAAAAAAGGGAAACGAAGAAGAGGGAGGAGCCGGGTTACAGAACCCAGCTCTCCCTTCTCTTCTCCGTGACCTTGGTTCAGGCCCGGCGGCGTGCCCGCCGCCTCGCCGGGCCTGAGCCCCGGCCGACGACCCCACCGGCACCGGGAGCGGCGTCCGGTGGGGTGCCGGAGAATAATGAGAGAGAGAAGTGGGCGGAGGAGGGAGAAAGAAGAATCTGTGAAGAAACGACCGCCGGTCCGATCCTTGGTTCGGGCCCGGCGGTGTGCTCGCCGCCTCGCCGGGCCTGGGCCTTGGTCGGAGACTTCCACCGGCGCCGGGCGTGCGTCCGGTGGAGGTCCGGCCGGCCATGGTGGCCGGCCGTGCCGCCGGCGTAATCCGTAAGCTGCGGAAAAGTGAGAGAGAAAGAGAGGGATCAGAGAGAAATTAGAGAGAGAGAGGAAGGGAAGGTCTCCTGCAGCAATGTCCGGCTTTGGTCCGGCCAATGGCGGCCGGACCGACGCCAATTTGGCCGGAATTGGCGCCGGCACCGTGGAAGACACGCGGAAGAAAAATAAGAAAGAAGGCTTTAAATTGATAAAATTGTAGAGAGAGAGAGGGTGGGAGAGGTTGGCCGCGGCGGCGGCCGGCCACGGTCCGGCCAACGACGGCCGGACCGCCTCCAATTTGGCCGGCGGCAGCCCTGGCCGCCGGCATGGGATCCGACTCCTCTGTTTCTTTTGAAACAGAGGAGCTGGGTTGAAAAAAAAAAAAAAAAGAGTTGATGGGCTGATTGGGCCGTGTGAGTGTTGGGCCCTGTTGGGCCATTTCTGAGCCCAGTTTGAGCAGCGTTTTGGGCCTTGTATCGGGTCGAGATTGGAAAAATAAATATATGGCCCAAATCAGGATTTATTCTAGTTTCTGGAAATAATTTTATTTCCCTATTTGGGTGTATACATTGAGAGATATTCAAGCCCAAAGTTGGGCCCGTGAAGTGGTTTGGGTAGAGTTTAAGAATTATTTTATAATTCAGATTTTAGAAATTTAATAATAAAAAATGATTCTGTAGGTTCCCAGAAGTCCAATTAGCTGGGTTATCAAGTGAAATTCGTGTACTGTGGTAAGTAAGTCAAGTATTATAATTTTATTAATTATTGGAATTTATGAATTGTGAAATTACAGTTAAATATAATTATGCTAATTGGCCAAATCATGATATTGCTATGATAATATGTAATCATGATAATGACAGTAAAACTTTATGTATCACCACGGTTCTCACATGACAGATGACAGATGACAGATGACAGACACTGGTACTAGGACCCTTCCTCTTAGGGGATGTTTAAGAGGGTTACACATTATCACATGACAGATTCACACATGACAGATTATTACATGACAGATGATAGATGACAGACAATGGTACCAGGACCCTTCCTCTTAGGGGATGTTTAAGAGGGCTACACATGATGTGTAATGTAGGGCCACATAAAGAAAAATAATGACAGTATAAACAATGTAATTGTTATTGAATCAAGTTTCAAATTAATTGATCTGATGACATGAACCTAATGATAGCCTGATAAATGAAATTTTGAAATTATATTAGTCTTACTTATTGAGTGTGAGCTCATAAAATTCTCATAATGTTTTTCAGAGCCTCAGGAATGAAGATGGATAATTGAAATAAGGAGTTTCTATTAAGAAGACTTAGTTTTATTATTTTGATCTAGTTCAGATTTATTTGTAGGGCAGATAGCCCAAGACTGATAATTCTGGTTTGTAACAAATCATGGATATGGAATTTGCTTTATATTGATTTATGTGATAAGTTCAAGATGCCTTGCATGCCCGGCATGCGGCGGGTTGTCACCCTAGCTCAAATTTTTGGGTCTAGGGCGTGACAGCTTTAGTGGTATCAGAGCATCGCACCAGTCAGAAGTGCAGGAGCTAAGTGCCACACAGGGCAAAGTGCTACATCCATGGAGGATGGGAGCCACCTCTTGAACCTGTGGGGGCCACCTCTAGAATCTTGCCTGCCTGGTGGTTATGATCAATTGACCCTGGCGACGAGGTTATGACATTAGGGACATATACATGATGACACTTTAGGTAAAACACTAGAGTGACATAGAGACAATTATAAATTTAAAGGAATTTCAGAAATTATGCTTTGAAAGCCTAACAATTAATGTTTACAGTGATATAATTACAACTAATTTATCAAGAAATAAGAATGGCAAGTCGCACTAGAAGTCGACAAATGATGAGAATTCTCAGGTTGGTAATGCTTGCCAAACGGGAGATCTAGAAGCCACTGTAGCTGCTGCCCCTGCCAATGCAGTTGGGACTGATCAGCAGCAACTCCAGACCAAGATGCTTCAGGTTCTCTCGGGTATGGCGCAGTCGATACATGACTGGCAGCACCAGATTCTGCAGGCTTAGTCCGCTCAGCCTGAGTTCAGTTTTATGGGTGGTCATAATCACCTAGCCTCAGTGTTCATATCAGCGATGCAGGCTGAAAAGTATTTGATGAGTGGTGGTCAAGGATTTCTTGCTGTAGTCAAGGACCTTCAGCAAGAAGAGACCAAGTTGGAGGATATTCCCATAGCTTGGGAATTTCCAGATGTCTTCCCTGAGAATTTGACTAATTTACCTCCTGATCGGGAAGTCGAGTTCTCTATTGATCTAGTTCCTGGAACTGGGCCTATATCAAAGGCCCCTTATTGTATGGCCCCGGCTGAGCTAAAGAACTGAAGGATCAATTGCAAGAGCTCCTAGACCGAGGATTTATTAGACCCAGTGCTTCTCCTTGGGGTGCTCCAGTCCTATTTGTTAAGAAGAAGGATGGCAGTCTCCGACTCTGCATTGATTATCGGGGAATCAATAAAGTAACAGTGCGAAATAAGTATCCTCTGCCAAGGATTGACGACTTGTTTGATCAACTTCAAGGAGCCCGGATATTCTCAAAGATTGATCTTAGGTCCGGGTACCATCAGCTTAAAGTCAAAGAAGGGGATGTACCAAAGACAGCATTTAGAACCAGATATGGCCACTATGAGTTCTTGGTGATGCCGTTTGGGTTAACTAATGCCCCAGCAGCATTCATGGACTTAATGAACAGAATTTTTAAACCATATCTGGATCAGTTTGTGGTGGTTTTCATTGATGATATTCTGATATATTCCAAGAGCCATAAGGAGCATGAGGACCACCTGAGAATTGTGCTACAGATTCTGCAAGAGAAGAAGCTTTATGCCAAGCTGAAGAAGTGTGAATTTTGGTTGGATCAAGTAGCTTTCTTGGGTCATATAATCTCTAAAGATGGTGTATCTGTGGACCCGAAAAAGATTGAAGCTATCACTAACTGGAGCCGACCTACCAATGTGGCAGAAGTCAGAAGCTTCTTGGGATTAGCCGGGTATTACCGAAAATTTGTGGAGAATTTTTCTCGCATTGCTCTACCCCTAACTCGCTTAACCCAAAAGCGAGTGAAGTTTGACTGGACAGTAGAGTGTGAGGAAAGTTTTCAGGAGTTAAAGCAGCGCCTGGTGTCAGCTCCCATTCTTGTTCTTCCAACGGGATCTGAAGGTTTCACTATATACACTGATGCCTCTCGAAAAGGATTGGGATGTGTTTTGATGCAGAATGAAAGAGTGATAGCTTATGCCTCCAGACAACTGAAACCTTATGAGCAAAATTATCCTACTCATGACTTGGAATTGGCTGCTGTGGTTTTTGCTCTTAAGATTTGGCGGCATTATCTATATGGAGTGTCGTGTGATGTGTATACAGATCATAAGAGTTTAAAATACATTTTCACACAGAAGGAGCTGAATTTAAGGCAGAGGAGGTGGTTGGAACTATTGAAGGATTATGACCTGAATCTACAGTATCATCCTGGGAAGGCCAATGTAGTAGCTGATGCCTTGAGCAGAAAATCCTCTTCTGAGTTAGCTGCTATGATTACCTCCCAGCCTCACGTATTGAGAGATCTGGAGAAGTGGGAGGTTGGTCTGAGAGTACAGCAGTCTGATGGACTTATTGCAGCACTTGTACTCCAACCAACCTTAGTTGACAGAATCAAGTCCTCCCAGATGGAAGATCCAGATCTACAAAGGATTAAAGAAGTGGTACAATCAGGAGTTCAAAATGAATTTTATATAATGGATGATGGATCCCTGAAATTTGAAGGAAGACTTTGTGTGCCAAACAGTGAAGAGCTAAAGGCTGAAATTTTGAAAGAGGCTCACTACTCTCCCTATACTGTGCATCCAGGTGGCACTAAGATGTACAGAGACTTAAAGGAAAATTTTTGGTGGAAAGGCATGAAGAGGGAGATTGCTCAGTATGTGGCCAAGTGCTTGGTGTGTCAGCAAGTGAAAGCCGAGCATCAAAGGCCTGCAGGGCCTCTTCAGTCTCTGATGATTCCACAGTGGAAATGGGAAAAGATTACAATGGACTTTGTGACTGGTCTGCCCAAAACTCCTAAGAGCAACGATGCAGTTTGGGTCATTGTGGACAGACTAACAAAATCAGCTCATTTCCTACCTTTCAGAGTTGGGGTCTCTAGTGAAAGATTGGCTAATTTGTATATTGAACAGATTGTGAGACTCCATGGTGTTCCGGTATCTATTGTATCAGATAGAGATACCAGGTTTGTGTCCCAGTTTTGGAAGAGCCTTCATAAGGCCATGGGAACCAAACTAAACTTTAGTACAGCCTATCATCCCCAGTCAGATGGACAATCAGAGAGGACCATACAGATTCTGGAGGACATGTTGCGAGCCTGTGTGATGGACTTGGGTGGAGCTTGGGATAACCACTTACCTTTGGTGGAGTTTGCATATAATAATAGTTACCAAGCCAGCATCCAGATGGCTCCATTTGAAGCTCTGTATGGTAGGAGGTGCAGATCTCCTATATGTTGGGATGACGTGGGGGAAAGAAAGTTGCTAGGCCCTGAGCTGATTCAGCAAACAGTAGATAAGGTGCATTTGATCAGGGAGCGTCTTCGTACAGCTCAGAGCAGGCAAAAGAGTTATGCTGATGTCAGAAGAAGGGAATTGGAATTCCAGGTTGGGGATCATGTCTTCTTAAAGGTATCACCAACCAAAGATGTGATGAGATTTGGGATTAAAGGAAAGCTGAGTCCACGTTATATTGGACCTTTTGAGATCTTGAGTAGAGTTGGAGAGGTTGCTTACAGCCTGGCACTGCCTCCGATTCTATCTGGGGTACACAATGTTTTTCATGTATCTATGCTGAGGAAGTATATCTCTGACCCCAGTCATGTCATAGCATATGAGCCTATACAGTTGAAGAAAGATTTATCATATGAAGAGCATCCTTTGCGTATCGTAGACCGCAAAGATCAAGTTCTAAGACGGCGTACCATTCCCTATGTCAAGGTGCAATGGAATAATCATTCTGAAAGAGAGGCTACTTGGGAACTGGAAGAAGAAATGAAAGAAAAGTACCCACGACTATTTGTATCTTAAAATAGTTAATGATTGAAAACTGTTAACTTTAGTTGATTGTTAGTCCTTGGGACAGAAATTTGGACCTTTATTTTTATAATAAAAGTTATCAATTTCGAGGCCGAAATTTTTATAAGGAGGGGAGAATGTAATCCCCTAGATTTCTCAATGCTCGTGAGAATTATCACGAGGTCAGATGATAGACTCCAGATGGTATATCTTAATTGCTCGTGAGAATTATCACGAGGTCAGATGATAGACTCCAGATAATTGAATTCCAGATATCTTAATTGCTCGTGAGAGTTATCACGATCAGATGATATGATAGACTGATATTTAAATTTGTATATCTAATTACAGAGTCCCTTGATTTGGGGACTCTGCAATACCTATAAAAGATGGGTAGAACCCTCCTTCCCACCATACGTGGGTGCCCCCTTCTCATCATCTCCTCGTGCGGACTTCTTCCCCAGCGTGCTTGTCTCTGGTAAGTCCCTAGCATGAGTCTTACATCTAGCTGGTTGATCCAGAGTGAGAATTCCGTGATACCTGGTGGTAGTAAGTCAAGTATTATAATTTTATTAATTATTGAATTGTGAAATTACAGTTAAATATTATTTAAATTTGGCAAAACATGTTATTACTATGATAATATGTAATCATGATAATGACAGTAAAACTTTATGTGTCACCAGGTTCTCATGATGACAGATGACAGATGACAGATGACAGACACTGGTACCAGGACCCTTCCTCTTAGGGGATGTTTAAGAGGGCTACACATATCACATGACAGATGACAGACACATGACAGATGACAGATGACAGACACTGGTACCAGGACCCTTCCTCTTAGGGGATGTTTAAGAGGGCTACACATGATGTGTAATGTAGTGGGACACATAAAGAAAAATAATGACAGTATAAACAATGTAATTGTTATTGAATTAAGCTAATTGATCTGATGACATGAACCTATTGATAGCCTGATAAATGAAATTTTGAAATTATATTAGGCTTACTTATTGAGTGTGAGCTCATAAAATTCTCATAATGTTTTTCAGAGCCTCAGGAATGAAGATGGATAATTGAGATAGAAGGAGTTTTCTATTAAGAAGACTTAGTTTTATCATTTTGATTTAGTTCAGATTTATTTGTAGGGCAGATAGCCCAAGACTGATAATTCTGGTTTGTAACAAATCATGGATATGGAAATTTGCTTTATATTGATTTATGTGATAAGTTCAAGACGCCTTGCATGCCCGCATGCGGCGGGTTGTCACCCTAGCTCAAATTTTTGGGTCTGGGGCGTGACAGAAGGCTTTACGAGCTCACCTCAAGGAAAAGCTCATAGATTGATGCTTAAGATGTCAAGTCTACTCTCTTGCCCAAGTTAGCCCCTTGGCCTTAGAAATTTGGGAAGGGGGGGGGGGGGGAGGAGGCATGTGATGAGGCATAACTCATTAGCCTCCCATTAATGACTAATTGGCCTCATAAGAAGCTCTAATAAAGCATTGTAAGGCTATCCACTCAATAGCCACTAACTATTTAAGGTAGAAGCATGTACACAATATATTAGTAAGCTACATATGGCCAACTAGTAAGGATGTATGTGCCTTAACATTAGCTAGTAGAACCAACTATCTCTATAGGAAAAGTAATCCATGGCAATGAGTACATGGTTTCAGAGATGGACCATCATGACCAAGTATGAGTTGCATGATTTGAATTAATTGTCTGGTCTTGTCATGGATGTGGAAGCCAAGGAGGAGACCTCACTCTAAGCCTAAGAGCAGCCTCTTCCCCCACGAAACTAAGCATCATGCTTAAAGGTTAGACCCATTAAGGGGGCTCTCTTCTCTCTTGAACTCTCTTCTTTTCTCAATTCCTTATCATTAATGAAAGCATGACTACAAGTTCTAACTTTGACCATCTTTCTTTCCTTCACTGACTTAAGTATCGGAGAGCTTTTGTTGGAACACCTTCAGCACCCCTCATGCTTTTTTTTTTATCTTTGCAAGTTTTTTATTAGGGAATATCCAAAAAATCTTTCTGCTATGGCTATACTATATCTTCTATTCGTGACTCATCCACCTCACCTTCATCATCCCTATTGGTATGAGAGATCTCACTGCCACTTCTTAAGCACCATCAAAAGCAAAATATGCATCTTATATGTCTAATTGTTTCTAAGATATATTTTTTTAAAAATATAATAAATTATTTGAATGACATAATCCCATTATATGTCGTTTGGAACGATATATTCAACAGCCATCTAGCTTGATTGCGTAAAATTATATTTGCAATTTATTAAACCACTGTAACCTAAAAAAATCTCAACATGGCCAAACATACTCACTGAATTGACCACCTTCACTGCCTATTTCCTTTATCAAACATTAAATTGAATGGAAGCTAGCTCCTTGGGATTTTCTAATACATCTTTCACTTTGTCTAAATTGGTGTTTGTATCTGGTGGTTGTGATCCATGGTTTTCTAATTAAGCTTCTAAATTTGTTCATTAAGAACCTACATTACTATAAATACATGGAGACTTATTTGAGATCAAGAGAAGGCACATAAAGATAAGGCTACATAATCTTGAATAATCTACTTGTCATCCTCCAATTAAAAATTTTATAATGATTTACAATTAGGGCTATCATTGAGATTTGAAACCCAAACTTGATATCGATCACAACTTTTAAGGGTGGAACCATAGACCATTATCTAAAGCATTATCTAAATATAGAATAAATAAAATATTTTTAATTTGAGTCTAAGTTTGGTGAGAATGTGAACATCTAAAAATTAAATCAAACGAAACATGATAGTTTATTTAACACAACATGTGAAAACTTATGCCTTTTATAATTTTTATCAAATTTGTATGGCACTAATTAATTGTTTTGAAGAAATGAAGCTAACTTGGTGTGAACTGATGGTATTCATCTATTTGGTATTACTATTTCAATAGCTGAGTTGCAGGTTATTAAGAAAGGCATTTTCTAAAGTTAAAAGTCTGAATGTTATCAAGCTCATTTTAAGATTTTTGGCTACAATATAAAGACTCCTCTACTCTGTATACCTTTTGTCCTATCAATATTAAGCATGTATGTCAACAAGCAAATACAGATGGCCACCATCATGGATAATCACCATGGAAATATTTTATAGAAATTTTGACATTCTTTTCCAACTTCGGAATCTTTTGTTTTTTATGATTTATCTAGATTGTATCCTCATAAGAACTATATAATATACTTGCCTTACCTTCTCTAACCCCCTTCCCTTATAAAGAAAAAAGAAAAAAAAAGGAAATTAAAGAAGTGAAGCTAATTAAGCTTAAAGAATGTACTTGTTTAGGATTTGTACTCACGATAATCAATTCACAATCTAAATTTGAAAAATCTACTCTACATATATATTTCAAGATATGTTTTTTTTTTTTAAGGTGAAAAAGAAGGAAGGCAAACCTTCCTCTAATTTATTAAAGAAGAATTTAAAAAGAATTCAAGAGTGAAATATTCATTGAACAAGAGTTTACAGCATAGAGAGTATTAACTAGAATGAAGGGAACCCATTAATGGTTATATTGTAGGGCTAGAGATAACTTCTACATGCATGGGCCTGCTTCAATAAAAGGATAGGACCAGTTGCTTCTATGCTCTCCTTAACTTTTTTATTAATTCTCTTCTACATTATTGATCCAAAGAAAGTGATCAAACTTTAAAATTCAAGTTCTTTAGAGAAAAATAGTAATGTATGAACAATGGCTAACATATATTTTTTCATTAGCTATCTATAAAGTGCTGCCTATACTAGCTTACTATTGTTTTCTAGCTAGTGTTTCGTACAGTGAAACTTATTTCTCAATATGTGTGTATATATTCTATAATTAGCATAGAGAAAGAAAGAAAATATAGAAAGAAAGCATGCGAGCAAAATTGAGAGTGGGAACAAGCTTTTATTAGCATAAAGAGAGAAAGAAAATGTAGAGATAGAAAGCATGTATGCAAAATCTAGAGTGACTATACTTAAGTAGATCATCCACTTAGATCCAAGCAAACATATATTAGATGATAAGGCTCTCACACCGATGATTCAACCTATTATATATAATTTATTTTTTTAAAAAATACTTACATACAAAAAATCATACAATTTGAAGACACCTAAATCATGAATTTCTGTTTTTTTTTTATAGAAGAGAGGAGCCTTAAAGGTGACAGGGAAATATCATCCCTCTAGCATCCATTGACAGCGCAAAATTTAAGAAATCTAGTGAGTTCTCCGCTCAATACACTTGCTGAGAGGGAAAGGTCTAATGAAGCAACACATCTAAGTCATGCGTTAGTTAATAGGGATGGTAATTTTTTCATTTTTTTGTTTACCCAATTAGTACCATTTTTAACGAGTCGAAAATCCTTGATTTAAACGGTTTAACGGGTAACAAAAATTTTCGTTAACGACTAAACGGATAAACGGCTCGAGGACGGTATTCTTGCCCTATCCCCATTTACCCATCCCCATCTTCGTTAGCTTTATATAATATATTAATTAATTTTAAATATATATATATATATATATATATATATATATATATATATCTAAAATTAAAAATTAAAAATATATAAAATATATATAAACGTTTGAAATGCAATTAAAATTTGATAGATCAATTCCTATCTGGTTTGTTACTGTGTTAAAGCTAATGTGTTAGATATATCAATATCAATGATTGGTTGTTGGCGATTGATATATCTTATCCTTAAAATTTTTTTTTTAATTTTTAATAAATTATAAATTTAATAAAATAATTTTATTTTTTTATGTAAATGGGCAAATGGGTACCTTTGTTTTTTCGGCCGGGTATCTCCGTTTCCATTCCGTTAACTATAACGGCTTAATGAGGCGGAGAACATGAACGTTTTTTCTAATGAAGATGGGGGCCGGTATAAATCGCCTTGGGCCATCCCGAGCTATTGCCATTCCTATTAGTTAAAAACTTAGATACTCTAACATGATGTTTGTTTGTTAATGTACGATCTAAAAATATGCAAATAATTTAAAGGCTGATTGTTTGGATCACTGATGTGGTCCTTTATTTTTTTAAATTTAGATATGTTCAGGCGTAACTAAAGATCTTTAGGAACGTAGGTATAGGTTAAGCTTTATGAGTGGTTAAAGCAAAGGAAGCTTAGATGGACCCACTGGTCTCTATATTCTCCTATATATCTGGATAGATTCTAATCTTGAAAAGATAGAGCTGGGCAAAAGTTTAACCACTTCATGAGGCAGCGTTTCATTGAAGTGCTGCCCAAATCAGTGAGATTAATAGTTAGAATAGATGGTGCACAAAGATGACGATGGATGACTGACTGTACGTTGATGGTACCACGTATCTACCGGTGGGTGGGGCAGTGATTGAAACTAGCGGCATTATTGTGCCTCACCATTCTGAAAGGCAATCGCTTTCTCGAATTTCCTTTAACAATGATGTCTCAACTTGAAGGCCTTTCGCCCTTTGATTCCCCCCACTCGTCCACCGCTCTCCAACTTTCGGTTAGTGCATCAAATTCGTTAAAATAAAGTTACGACTTTGGTTGGTCAGTGTTAATCTGGACTTGAGTAATATTAGGATTTCATATTGATTTTCTCAAGTGCAACATGAGAGGAGGATTTAAAATCGAATTCCGGGCGTATTTTGGGAACAAAAATCTTACAGCTAGTAATATTCTAACAGCTGGAAGGTGTCATGCTCTATCACTAATATATATGAAACTTGATGCATATTTAAAGTTGCTAGCTCCAGTATTAAATCTATAAGAAGGGCACAAGACAAAGGCCAAAAAAAAAAAAAATTCTAGTTTACTCATACATTTCAGTATTTTAAATCAATCATTAATTCTATTTATATAATATCTCTATATAATTAAGATTCTCTTGATGTCCGGGGAGCTGAGTTGAATTATTCTCGAGGGAATCAAGCATGTCACCTTCTTCAATCCCAGATAAAGATCATCCATGGAAAAAAGTTTGGATAGAGAACTTGCAGGACACCACCCAAGCAAAGGATGTCCCAAAGCCTAAGGAATTGAGGTGGTTCTTAATTAATAGGAGAATATTTTTAAAAAAAAAGAAAAAATGATCCTCAAAAGCCCTGCTTTTCTCAGCTGATTCTTATTGGAGACTCAGCTTTGTGATACACGAAAAGGGTCGATATCAAAAGTAACATGGAATAAAGGAAAGACAAAAGAACTCTTCATCGTGAGTGGGGAAGATTCTACTGTCAGCCTAGAAGATAAAAGTAAGGCAGAATAAGATAAGAACGACAAAAGATGGAGACAGAAAAGAACAGGACTAAAGAAGAGCTGGTGTTCCATCAATTGAGAAATTTTATCCACTTCCACCAATTACTTTGTAAATTTTTTTGGTGTAAATGCCGAAGGGTAAATGCAAGGAAACTTCACCAAACGTAAATAAAAGTCAAAAGATTTGTCAATGCAGCAGTTGAAATTTATTCTTGCCACCTCCTCATTGAATGCGGTAAGAATATATATATATATATATATATATATATATATCTTATTTTTAGGGAAGAATGCAGTAAAAATATCGGTAAATGAACCAGAACCATTTGATCAGCCACACGGATGAAAACAAACAAATCAGTCCAACTCAAATGGCTTCTTCTTCCTAGTATTTTCTTAAGCACAGGACACATGCCGGGTCCCAGTTCAACTCCCACACGGCCACACCTTCCACACCACCTTTTCTGACCAGCAGCCCATCATCAGTATAAACAACCACAAGCAGCGTTCTCCATGGACCAATGTCCATTCAATCTTGGCCTCTTCTTTCAGGAATCTCAACTACTGACAACGATTTCCACGTGTTCACTATTAAATCTCTCTCTCTCTCTCACGCAACCAAAGCAAAAATCCCATTAACGCCCCACCAAGATGAGAAGAAGGAAGTTGGCAAGTCTTCTCATCGTCTCAGAATCCTTTAAACGGATCCCGTAAAGAAGGGATCCCTTATTTTAGAAGTTCCCCATCCTCCAACGCCAAGGTATTTGCTCCCATCACAAGCGAAGGTTCGCTGCGGCCATCATATCTCCCAAGCAATGCTTCCCAACGACCGTTCATGACAACCCTCGTACGATGGATGTCCATGAATTCTGAATGTGCTATCATTAAGACTAGATCAGACTGAAATAACCACAGTTTTTTTTTTTTTTTTTTCCCCTCAAATAAGACAATCGACACTAATGAACAACAGGTCCAAGCCAGTCTGGATCTCTCTTAACCCATACTGAAATAAGGGAACAAGATTTACAGTATTAATGAATAACAGGCCCAACTCAGCCTACATCTATGTTTGGATCTTTGGAGGGGAACGAAGGGGAGAGTAAAAAGAAATAGAGGGATGGAAGGGAAAGAAAATGTTGTTCTCTTTCTCTTGTTTGAAAAGGATGGAAGGAAAAGGAAGGATAATATCAATTATCTTATTTGGATAAAGAGGAGAGAAAAGAAGGGAAAGAGTTATGGGGCAATTATACCCTAAGGAATGAACCATGGAAATGAAAGAATGAAGAATAAAAAATAAAAGGATATTTTGGTCTTCCACAAAAGTATGACTTAAACTTTTTTCCCTCCCCAACTTACCCCCGATTTAGGGGTTATCGAATTTACCTCGCCGAGGAAGAAAGGAGGTGAACCGGTTACTCCCATTTCCTTCCCCCTCCTTCCAAACAAGATAACTTACGACCTTTTTCCTTCTTTTCCTTCCCCTTCTCTCCATTCCCTTCCATCCAAACAGGACCGGATCCCCTACAACTCACAGCAGAGCTAGCAATGTATTTTTCTTCTCCCTATGGGAATGGACTGAGGGAGAGATCTAGATGATGTAGGCTGGACTAGACCTGATATCTTATGCTAGAAATCCTATTTCTCATCTTACCGATTTGGAGAGATTATCCAAAGTCCAAACAGGCTTGAAGAAGGGAAAACGACAGTTAAGTTATTTTATGATCTAGTCCCCTGTACCCTCAAAAACAAGCAATGCCTTTGAACTTGGAGAGTCTTCAAGTTTGATCTCAATTCTTAACATTGACACCACTGATGAAACTGGACAGGAACTGTGATGTAATCTCATTAACAATCTAATAGGACAGTTGAAATATCACTCCCTCATGTTGTGACCTGAAGGCAACTCATGTTAGAGATTGAACCCACATCTATATAGCCTTGGAATTTTAACATGAATCTCAAACTGCCAATCTCCAACGAAAACATAAGAGAATCCTTTATTTTCCCAATCCACTCATGACTACTCAGGATCAGATCCTTACTGCCACTCGAACTGCTCGAAATAGGAGAATGGTAGAATCTTCTCTATTTCCTCGAAGACTCAAGATAGAGCAACTAATTATTAAGGATATCTTGCTCTTTATCTAATGACTGGATTAAGGTAGGTATTCCTCTTTTTTTTTTTTAAGGTCTTAGTTTGTCTTCAGATTATCTCCTCTTTTTCTTCCCCCACCCTACTTATGTCTCTCCTTCTGTTTTCTTCTTTGCTTTTCTCTTTTGTTTACTCATCTACGCCACATTCTCTTGATGAAAGGGAAAATAATCTGGTCTATTAAATCTGCATTGTTAGCATAACCACCTGTCACAAGGACCATGCTACAAAACAAAAATAATCCATATTCATTTGATTCTAGGGGTTAGTGGCTTTGATTTTGGGGATACACAAGGTTAAATTTAAATTTGTTATGTTGATAGTTTACTAATAATAGAATTCGTTTTCTCCAAAGGCATAAGTAAGCATTGTGGGTCATGTGTTTTATGTTATTATTAATAGCCCACACCCCACCATGCTTTATAAAGGCATTTTACATATATGTAAATTATAAATGTTTGTTTATTTTTATAACCTAATCATATCATCTCCCCTTTTCTTTTCAAGATTTGTAGGTGCTTAGGTGTCAGGTCATATAAATATTCTACATTTGTGAGCATGCTTCATAACTTATGGCATACAAGGCATTGATTGAATTTGAGGATGGTCCCAATGGATTATTTGTTCCCATAAGATTACAATTGGAAAATGCTCAGTAGGTAGAGGTTTTACATTCGCATCTTGAATGCTGCACCTCTGAATATTTGGAGTAGATAATCGATGCAATACCAAAGTTGAACAAGTATCGATGCAGCGAAAGAAGAAATCTAGAGTCTAAAATTTTGAGTCAACTAGGTCGAGTTTAAGTTTGCTAATTTCAGTTACTGCTGGATTTAAATTGAATTTTGGGTGCTCAAAAAATGTGTTTCCTTTTAATATTTTTAGTTTCTAGTTTTCTGTTCTGATCCCAACCACTGGATTGGATCTCACATAAGAGATTAAGAATGAAGTTGTATGCCTTCACCTAGAATCCCAGTGAAACCTCTACCACTTCTCATCCATCAAACTGTCAACAACAACGGCTTTACATGTTTTGAATTATAGAGTTTCTCTGCCATATTATTAGGAAGAATGAGGATGTAAAAGAATCAGTTTTGCATAGACTAGATAACACTCTAAAATCATTGTTTTCGTCCCACTTTCTTTTGGCTGATTAGTTTTGGCCTAGGCTTTTGTTTGGTGCTTCTGGAGTGTTTTATACTCCTCTGCAACCTTCCTGCTCTTTATTCTATGGGGTATTCCCTTCCTTTCTCTCAAAACAACATAAAAGCGCACCTCTCTTGGAAGTTAAACAAGTCATTAGGTGCCTTTACAAATGCTCAAAGATAAGAGAGGTCGACTTGTGACTTGTGAACAACCACCACTTCACAGCAATGTCTCGGACGCCATGACAATAAAAATGCAGGGAATTTGAGAAGGCCCAAAAAGGACCTAAAAACACTCTCTGTAACTTTCCACACTCAAAAAGTTATTTTGTCTGCTTGGTAGATCTAAGAGAACAGTGCCAACATGTGTGGGTCTACTATTTTGGATATTAAACTTCATGATAGAAAATGAAAGATTAAGAAAGAGTTGGCACCAAATATTTATATGTCATATTGAGAAAGGTCTTTTTCACTCATTGGAATTTAAAATATTGCACCGACAAGCATGGGATTTGTTAACATCGAAAATGTAATAACGACTTTATAAAAGCTACAGCAATCAAATAATGCATTGCAAAAAAAACAATTGTTACCTACTTGCAAGCATTTCTTAAGTCATGACTTTTGACACCTCAGTTCATACTTTATTTTAAGAAATTAGGAGGAGCTTCTAGCACCTGGACCACAAATAGTGTGAGCATGTCTACCTCCTGCAGCCACACATTGTTATTATCCTATCAGTCCCACATGCCACCAAATCCTAGATAAACGAATTGGAAAACGAATGCACCTTATCAAACCCTTTATGTGGCACTGGTTTAGCTTCTCATTTGCATAACTTGTTCAGCAGCAAAAGCTTGTGAAAGTTTCATTCCTCAGAGTATAATATAGTCTGGCCATTCAAAATGCACTCGATCCACCATTGCTGAACAAGTAACTTACTGTTGCAAAACATTCATGAGTCTCATAAGCTACAATAACAAATTTTTTTTTTTTTTCACCTACTGGTTATTGTACTCTGTTCATGTATGCAACTAAAGTAGTTTACAGAATCCTTATCCTAAAACGTTTTGGAATGAAGAGCAATTTCTCTGAACCTTGGCTTCTAGAAGTGGGAGAAGGTGAGCAGGTGCATGTCAGTTTGGGACTGTGGATATTGCAAAAAAAATTTAGGTATTTTTACAAGTGCAAGTTTGAATTTTCAGCTGGTTTCTGAATCAGATGTTCCAGAAATCATTTTCCATTAGTTCTCATTTATCGTTCCAACTAAAATCTAATTTGCCATAGATATCAATCATGTTCATTAAAAAACACCATAAATGGATTTCACCATAAGCTTATCTGTCAAAATCTTTAGCAGTGTGAGACATTGTTCTGGTCTCATATTGTTTCATTATTCACCATTTAAAAGACATATAAAGAATATCAGGGAAATATAATGTAAGTAATTATGTATGCAATCAATTAAGAAAAGTTTAAGGAGAAGGACTATGAACTGTGACTTTAGGAGTGTAATCATTTATTAAAAATAGAACTTTGGCATGTATTTTTAATGGCTATATTTGCGTGAACAATGGCTTGATTGTTCTGAATGCATGTTAAAGCAATTACCTACATATAGCATCCATTCATTATGATATTATAAGGTATTATGATTTTACTTCCTTGAAACTTAATACCTGAGCAACTACAAGGTTCTCTCGAATTTGCACAATGCAACTGGGTTGGGCTCAACTCGAACTTAACTAGCTCAACCAACTAGTTGGTCAAGTTGGAAAAGTCTTTATGCATCGGGTGTGGTATAGGTTGCGCGCACTGTGCCAAGTGATTAGTGCACGCACACCAAGGATAGAAATATTTTTTTCATTTTTGGCATGCTTGCGCATATGTGCCGCTTATCAATCACTAGGTGCAGTGTAGGAGCTGCACCGCACCTGGTGCACTAAGACTTTTCCTGGTCAAGATTTACCATGGTTCTGTGAACTCAGGTTGGGCTTGGGTGCAACAAACCGAAACCAACCCAGCCCAGGTTGCCTCAAAGTAGAGTTATGCGTTCCATTTGAGTACAAAATTTTAGCTCTGTTGAGTTAGAACAAAGAGTTAACAAGAAAAATCATGCAACTGTGATCTAGCAAGAGCACAGCACAATTTAAATAAAAGCAGAAACAGAAGGAAACATAAAATTTTTTTAGGAAAAAAAAAGAATACACGATGAAATTTTGTTATGTGAGCGTAGAGAATTCATCATACAGATCAATGGTCAAATCAATCAAGCCTATGTTGTTCCCACCAAGCATGACAGAAATTTCAAAGAAGCACATGAAATCGGTACGTTGTTGTTTAAATTTGTCCAAGGTGATGCAATTTATTTCTTTGATAGAGCTAGGAGATTCAACGACAAGATTAACTTTCACTACCATAGGTATGAAACTTTAAAATAAAGATCAGTGACTTCGGTATTGACTTTCCCTAGTAATTATTTCACTCTGTTTTCCATTGCTCTTGACCAATGAATAGATTTGGGAAAATAGGTACTCAAGAATTTTTGTTCTTGTGCTTGCTTAATGTCCTCGTGCACTGAATTTCTTTGTTGACTTCTTATAACCAGGTCCCTCACAATGAAAAGAGTGGGTTAGAATTGCGGGGATGGGCCAATCAATTGGATCACATTTAGAGGACAATAGAAAATGCTACAGGAACTGCAGGCTCTGCAGGGAGAAAACATCTAACTCTTAAGGCTTGCTTAAAACTTAACTCAGTCAATGAGTACAATGATCCCACTCCTGTCGCATTGTATGGTAAGTCATGCGAGTTAAACGATCTCCATGGCTCAACAAACATTGGAACAATATCTCATTTCAAGAGCCCAATATCAACCGATTAATTGTACAGAAAAAGTTTTTGTGCATCAGAAGCTGACAAACAAAGCATACACCGAACAACATATAGATTGATCGCACGACCATGCCATCATACATGCAACAATTTATTAAGCCACAGCATGTACAATGGCATAGATATATGACCAATCCATGTACCCAATGCATCCTTAGTGAGGCCGGTGCACAAATACTTTTCCAATTCTGCGAGTCATTGTTAGATCTTTAGCGGTGATGGCTACCAAACTTAGCCCACTGAGGTGACTAGTCCCCGTTTCAAAGTGATTGTTCATGTCATTGGCCTAGTACACCATTGTTATGTCTCATAAATATTCAACTTTAAGTTTCGATGCCTGTAACGCCCAAAAGTTCACCTACTCGACCAATTACTTCCGGATCAAAATCATGTGCCTCAAAAATTTAAATAAAAATTAATAAAAAACAAGTAAATTTGAATTATAAATACATAATAATTTTTTATATATAATTTGAAACTAAATATAAAGCATTACAATTTTTTTCTTATAATGTGACGTCGCGACATCCTTATTGCTCGCATACCACAAGATAAATTGCCTACAATAGATTACCGGTTGATAAATTATCAGTAATATTGATTACTATATTTTGTATACACAGGTAATGCTATAGTAATATTGATTACTTTATTTGTATGAAAAATAGAAATACTCCTAAATTAAATTTAATAAAAATTTATATATTATTACATGTTTGATTTAAAAAATTTATATTTATAAATGATAATATTTAAAAAATTATATTTATAAATGATGTTCGAAGTGGTTGATAGGATGCTAAAGGCCACCAATCAGAAGAAGTTTTGTGGTGTTTAGAGACAGCCGTGGGTGGTGAAGAAATACTACTCGGCGAAAGAGGATGCAGCTCGGGACCTTCGACATGGAGGTTCCAGCAAGATCGGTAGAGAAGGAAGCGAGTAGGGAGCGATCAAAAGAAGCAGGGATAATTTTGTCAAAAAAATTATCAGATTATCACATCCTTAGTAATATGGATAATCATTCATTTATAAAGTAATTTCCAGATTATCATTACAAGATAAATTTTCATTCAAAACATGTACCAAACATAGTTATCTAGTGAGTTTCATTTAAATTATCAGTAATCTGGATAGATTATTGGCTATCAAACGCAACCTAAAAGTTAAGCAGAATCTATCCCAAATCGAGTCATTGATGCTAGCTGTAAGGATAGCTTTATTGTATGATGAAATTCTACCATTGCCCTATTAGTATGATAGGACTCTACCAGCATCGTATGGATAATTTTTTTCTTATGCTCATCAACTTCTACACATTTGGATTAGCTTTGATACCATTTGTAACGCCCTAAGCTTATCTTCTGGCTCAGTTAATTCATTAACGGTTCGAAATTATGTAGCTAAAAAATTTAAGTAAAAGTTAATAGAAAGTAAATGAACTTGAGTTATAAGCATTTTTTTTTTTATCCATTGTGAAAGTAAATTTAAAGTATCACGAATCCACTTAAGGTAGACCATGTCAAATGAGGATGACCCTAGAAAGCTTGAAAATAGCATTGTTTACGAGTGTACTTCAACGTGTACCTACGTTATTGGCATGTTGCTCTATGCTACAAATTTCAATTGCCTATTTGGCAAGGTGGTTGTTATTCTAATTGTGTGTTCAAGTGTTATATTTTGTCTACTCCAAGTAGGGAATGATGCAAATATGAAGTAATAACAATAAAGAATACCATAATATTAATGTATCGCTAGATCACGCTAACATGTGAATGGTTATGTGATCAAGAACTTCAACCACGAAATCTGACTTAAAGTAGAGTTATGAGGTGGCATGATAATGGCATCATTTTCTTTTGCTGTGCCTGATCAGCTATGTACTACCTAATCCTAAAGAAAAGTTTCGTACCTAATAAATAATAATACAAAATCCAACCAAAAGTGCGGTGCTGAGATGACATGACAACGGAACTTTTCTCATTCGCTGATCTCGGTGGGTTACGCAGCACCCAATATTTGGAAGTGAAAGAGTTGCTGCACTGGATCCATAAATTAATCGTATATGATAATAGCATATATGTATGTATAATATATAATAAAATTTATTAAATTTTAATATTATAATATATAATTAATTTATATGTTTAATACGTATTTGTTACATTATTCTTTGGTGCAGTAATTTTTTTTTTATAGGACTTATAGACACATTACAGCTTATATGGCCCAGGCTTTAGTGGATTCAGACATGGGGATAGAGACCTCAAGCCATGGCAAGCAAACTTGAAGTACAGAGCTACCTGAGATGGCAAAATCCAGGTGGGTGTATACAGCTTAAACTTCAGCATGCTGTACCTAACGATACAAACCTCGTAGATGGCAAAATCTAGTTTAAGGTGATGTGATATTAATAAATTTTATATATAATTATGAATAATTATCAATTTAATCAAGTTCTACGATATTGATCTGTATCAACGGATCATTTTAGTAAAGTATTAATATAATATCAAGTTTTAAATCGATATAAACTGAATGAACCCATATTGTTCGATACTAACTTCTATTGCTCAATAATAAGTGGTTAAGTATGAAAAAAATATTATTTTATCTTGATATAAGATGTCTATCATATCGATTAGTAATGTATAAGTATAAATTTTAATATTAATTTTATGAACCTTGATTCTAATTTTCTTCCTGTGTTGTACTGCTAGGTGGTTCAAATATGGTAAAGCATCTACTCCCAAGCAGACAAACTAGAAGGCAAGTTGTCCAACCCCTTGTATTATGACAATACCCCTTTAATTGCATATATATGTATTTTTTCCCTGCATATGCTATCAACAAACGTCCACAAAAGCCTCCATTGGAGCACGTAAGATCATCTATATGTTTTTGTTTTCCTTAGTCTTTAGCATTATTTAATATACATAGCTTCCCGTAGACAATATTTTGTTAACAATAAATTCATATTACTCCTCCATTCCATTGACTTCGCACAAATGGATGGGAGGAAATTCAAAAAGGACAAGCCAATTAATACTACTTAATTATAGTGATGTGCCTAATAAGAAAACCAACAAAGTACTAAACCTAAAGTGAAGTAGCAAATTGATGAAATCAACAAAAGGAGGTCTAAAAGAGAGCCATGCATTAGCCAAACCACCATCTTTGCCAATGGAACCTGAAAAGAATTCTTGTAAGGAGGCGAGTACTCACTAGGCTACACAAGGTGACATAAAAGGACAGCATGCAAAGAAGAATGCGACCCATTATGGCACCACATTCCAGGAGACCACTGAACCTAATAGAGAGAGGCAACAAAAGCTAGCACTTCGTCAGGTTATAACCCGACCCACTGAGGTATCCCTCAACCATTCTCCTTATGAAGACTGTCTTGTGAAACTGTAGAGGGGCTGAGAAGCCTTTATTCATTTCTAATTCTCGTACACTTACTTACATTTATAATTTAGATATATATATATATATATATATATATATATATATATATATATATATATATATATATATATATATATATATCTGAAGACTAGACTATCTAGTTTAGCTATTGATAATAAAATCAAATTAGGGGGAGAGGGGGCACGAGGACGGACCTAATGAATCTTTGTAAATCACTCCCAAGGATTATTGGGCAGAATTATTGCTGTATGGTGACCGACCTTATAGGAGAGATTGGCTTTATTCATGCCTCCAACTAATGTCTCTGTGGTGTCATTTCTGCTAATAGTTAACACTGGGTTTTCATAGCCATATATGCCAGCACCAATGGGCTAATTAATTAGATGTCAATTGTGGTCAGAAATTCTAGATGTTTTGAAGGTGGATTTGCCTACAGTAATATAGCTATTGCATTCTCTCAAGTAATGAGAAAAGAAGAGATAAAACTTTCCACCATGATTAAGAGAGTAAAGAGTTTAGGGACTTCTTACAAGAGGCATCCTTTATTAATTTGGGTTCCAAGACTCGAGAATCACTTGGCGCAATAAGTGTGAAGGTGGTGCTTACCTATGAGAAAGACTTGATCTTTTATTGATACTTTAAAATGGTTACACATGTACCCAAACGTGCAAGTGTGGCACCTCCCGATTGTTTTTGAAGCCTACAAAAGGGACCAAAGCCTTTTTTCTTTAAGAATATTTCGTATTATTATCTAGATTCTTGGGAGGTAGCAAGGAAAATATGGTAATCTCACTCTTCCAATAGACCATGCAAGAATTGTAGAAAAAATTGAAACCCACCAATCATGCCCTTAAAAATAGGCTAGAATCTTATTAAAGAATAGTTTCCACAAGGCTGAAGCCTTAGAAAAGCATATCAAAGACATTTAACTTAAAAGAAGATTGAAACAAAGAATTAAATTCTCATGATCTTCAACTACTTCGATTTAAGCTGTTGGCCTACTCCTAAACTTTTAAGGAAGCAGTTCTTATGCAACAGAAATCCAGAATTCAATGGCTAAAGAAAGGTGATCAAAGTACTTTCTTCTTTCATAAATTAACCACCATTCGAAGGAGAAGGAACAGAATCAAAAGTTAGAGAATGATGATAAGAATCTTTTATTGGAAGAGGACTAGATTATTGGAGATATATACCAAAAACTTCTTTCAAAATAAATGGATAGGATATTTTTAAACCCAACCATTTACTTTCCCTAATCCATACATCACATTGGATGAGATAGATCTCTAAATACTTACTAGAGGATGGAATGACAAGGAGACAAAGGATGCTCTTAGTAGCTTGAGGTTAAATAAGGCCTCAAGTCTAGATGAGTTTCCACTTGCCTTTTTCAAGAAATATTAGCCCATTGTTCATTTTGATGTCTATAGACCTATGAAGCATTTTTCTCTTAGGGACATGCTAGTTGATTGGAAAGCAACCTCCATAATCATTATTCCTAAAAAATCAAATTCCATCAGGCTAGCTCACTTCCATCCTATCAACTTTTGCAAGATAAGGAACTTAATTAATAAACTAATCTCGAAGCCATAGAAAGCTTTTATCATAAATAAAAGCATCCTTAATAATATCATCCTAACCCAAGAAGCTTTCCATTCTATTTCCAAAAAGCTTCCTCTAAATATCAATTATTGATGATTATAAAGCTTGATATAGAAAGAGCTTATGATAAAATTAGTTTGAACTATCTACAAGCATTTCTACTTCATCTTAAATCTCCTCTCAAGATAATTGATTGAATCATGGACTACAGTTTCTCTCCTTCATTTATTATACTAATTAATAGCTTTCCATTTAAGCTATTTAAGTCTTTTATGGTTTTGAAGCAAGGTTACCCTCTATAACTATATTTATTCATCCTTTGTCATGAGGTGCTATCCAAATCCCTTTCTCAAGCAATGCAATCAAGATTGATTCATAGGCTCAAACCCAATTGGCATTGTTCTCAAGTCAATCATTTACCTTTATTGATGATATCTTCTACTATCTTGTGCTTCTGTATTAGATTATAAAAGACTTTAAAATGCCTGTATTTCATATTATAATTAGTCAGGATAGTTAATCAACCTAGATACACTACAAGAAATTCATGAAATAGTGACGCCATTTAGCGATGCAAATTTTCGTCGCAAAATAACGATAAAATTGCGACGCAATTGCGATCCATGAAATCTGCGATGCAATTTAACGACTCATTAAATCAGTCGCTAATTAGCGACGAATTTAGCGACTCAAAATATTTTTGTTGCAAAATAGCGACTCATATAGTGATGCATAAATATGTCCAACCCTACTATTTAGGATAACCCAGCTGATCAACTTCTAGCTATATTAGGTATCCACCATATGAATAATCTAGTGCTTACTAAGGTATTTATATTGAGGAAAAAAAGGCTCTTAAACGGTGAAATTTAATCTTCGAAAGATAGGATTTTCAATAAACTTAATGCTTTGAAGTGGAAAGCCTTCTCTTTTGCAAGCAAAATAATATTAGCTAAATCAGTTCTTAGCTCTCTACCAATCCATTTATCATCCTATCTAGCCTTCCTTACATCTTTTAGGGTTTGGTTAGAGAGAACAATCAGAAGATTCATTTGGAGGCTTGATATTCTTAAAATAAAAGAATCATACAAACTATTTCATAGGATGTGTTCTACTGTAACAAAGCCAATGGAGGACTTGGTATCTTAATATTGGTTTATGGGGCGTTACATTTGTCAACAAACAGGCTAGGAGATTCATTCTCACTTCTGATAATTTAGTGTTCAGATTTTTGAAAGAAAAATATAAATATGATGAAAACTAGTCTCTTACTTTCTACCTGGATCATCCTTAGTAACCAGGAAGGAAATAACTAAGTTATAAATTCTTTCACGAGAAGAAACCTCTATAGACTCAGTTCAAGCATCTAAGTTTTCTTTGGCACCTCTTCACAAGATGGATCTCATATAATACTAAATTTTTGAAGGATTTACCAATAATAGTAATTTTTTTAATTAGGAAGGAAGTTGAGATACTATAGCTCTGCAACGATACTTTACTCAGACCGCTGTAGATAACACCTAAGTAATCACTGTAAGTGGCACTTTAAATAGAGAGATAAATTTTATTGTAGCTCCTCTTATCTTTCTAAAATAAGCACTAAAAATATTTATTTAAATCTTATTGGCGAGATGAATGATAGCTGTAACTCCCAAGTAGCCCAAGTTTGAAAATGGAAGACTCATTTAAGAGTATATTGTTTATTATAAAATAGATCCCATTTAAGAGTATATTGCTTATTATAAAATGGATTGATCACTTTTATTCTATTGTCCGTCATAATCCCATCCATCTCATCATTATGTAAGAAGTGCCAAAAGGAAGCAGAATATCTTGATCACATCTTCTTTGGATGTCTCAAATCCAATAAAATTTGGAGATAATTGAATGATGACTTATGAAATGTCATATCTACTGGAATTATTTTATCATCAAAGATTATAGAGGCACTTCACTTTATGCTTTGGCCATCTTTTGTTCATTCTTCTATTCTTATAGTTAAGGTTACAGTAATCTAGTTGGGCATCCTTAAAATATAATGATCTTTTCAAGTTGAACACATTATTTTTGAAGATGATTCATTCACTATTACCAATTGGTTAAACAAGACGATCATATCAACAACCATCCCATCTTATAGTGTATAAGATCTTTTATCCAAAAAGTGTTCTATTTATGGTAGACTCAAATCCCTCAAAAACAATATTGAGCAATAGTTTATTTGGTAAATCTTATCTCATCTTTATCCCATAATTTCAGTTGGCATAGAGATTTTCCTTAAGGCTTAGTCTTATTATTGATGCTGATAGCTATGAGTTTCCTATATAAGATGAAGTTAATAATTTATTGCTATTAAAGAAATTCATGGAACACAACTTAAATCAATTGAAGTTCATCTACTTGACTCACCCCTGCCACTACTTTCCTTGAATCTTCTGCTCCTAAAAAATCCAACCAGAAGGAAGAGCAGCAAAAGATGATAGATAGAGTGACAGAGCATAAAGAATCATCTATCCTAATCCTATCCATAGGTACAGCCGGAAGTTGGTCAGGTTTGAGCTTTAAGAGAAACTTGAGTTTGATTTTTTTAAAAAAAATAGGCTCGGCCCCAAAATCCAATCAAACCAACTCACAATAATCCATTTAAGATAAAAATTAAATTAACAAATCAGTTTTTAAATTTAAATTTTTGCATAAAAATAATTAGCATTTAAATTAATTATATCTAATTATTTTAGAACATTTGCTATAATATGAAGAGCTATTCTTACATAATTAATAAAAAAATTAATATAAAATTTAAAAAGCTCACCACATTTTGAGGTCGTGAGGTTATATTTAGGTCAGATTTGGACGTAACAAAGAAGTAATACTTGGGCCTTCTTCGGACTCGGATTCAGGCTAGGCTAGGCTCGAGATGGGCTAAGTAATGGCTCAAGTCTGGCCAAATTAGTTCAGAAAATGTCTTCTTGCACTGTAAGAGTACGTGCACTGCACGTTGATTAGCCGCACGCATGTGCGATGCATGAAAGGATGAAATTGTTCTTGGCACGCACAACCCCATGCGCGTATAACCAATCAGCATGCGCACCCACGACCCCATGCGTGTATAACCAATCAGCATGCGTGGTGCGCATGCTCATGCACCGCATGCGGTGCATGAAGACTTTCTCTTAGTTTAGACTTAGATTATGACCCGGCCCGAAATCAAACCAGCCCAAAGCCCATCTGCCACTAAGCTTGCTTCCAGCCCCATCATGGGCCCATGAGACCTCAGCACATCGCCTCTCTCCGTTCCGATCAAGGAAGACTTTGTACATAACATCCGGTGTAGCAAGTCCTACATGGGCTGTACCGTCCCTTTTTATTGGTCCACATGTATAACACCCATTAAAAAATGTTAAGATAGCTTTACGATATCCCAAGAGAAAAAATTACGACATCCCAGTTTTAAACTTATGACACCATAGTTATAAAATTAAGATACCCATTCAGAAAGTTAAAAAAATTACGACATCGTAGTTTTAAACATACGACACTGTAGTTATAAAATTAAGACACCCGTTTAGAAAGCAAAAAAAAAATTACGATATTCCAGTTGTAAATTTACGACACCATAGTTATAAAATTACGACACCCACTCAGAAAATGTGTCTGTACATAAATTTTTTAAAAAAAAGCTGTCTGACGTACATTAATACACATTCAGTTTTTTTTTGGAATTTGTATACAAACACGTTTTAGATATCGTAATTTATAACTACGGTGTTATAAATTTATAACCAAATGTCGTTTTTTTTTTTGACTTTCTTAATGGGTGTCTTAATTTTATAACTACGTATCGTAAGTTTAAAACTAAGGTGTCATCTTAAATTTTGACGTGACATATATTAATACCCGTTCAGCTTTTTTTAAAAAAAATTTGTGTACAGAATGAATGAGTGTATAATTTTATAGCTACGGTATCGTAAGTTTATAACTGTGTGTCGTAATTTTTTTTGCTTTCTGAATGGGTATCTTAATTTTATAACTACGGTGTCATAAGTTTAAAACTAGAGTGTCAATTTTTTTCCTCGGGATGTCGTAAAGGTATTTTAACATTTTTTAATGGGTATCATTCGTATGTGACCAATAAAGATGGACGATGCAGCCCACGTAGGACTTACTGTACCGAATGTGATGTACAAAGTCTTTTCCTTCGATCAATTTGCTCCCAAGGAAAAATCCTTGTACACTACCTTCAATGCCGGGCGTGATGATTTGCCCACTCATTGGCCCACATCAAGGAACCCGCTCAAAGGTCCTGAATCTCAACTTCATAGGCCCATGCATGAACAATCACCACACCAATACAAGCAATTCTGCATCAGAGTGATGTACAAATCCATCCTCAGGATTAATACAAACCCTTCCGTTTATTTTTCTCCCAACCCATCTGCAGGATTAATATAAACAGGCCCTAAATGGGACCACAGTGATTAAAAAGGAGACAAGGCTCGTAAACATTGCGACATAGGTCAGCAATTTCCACGAACAGCAGCACTACATTGCAATTTATCATATATTAAAATTTTCTTTACGAAGGAATTTGATAAACTCTTTTTCAACATGATTCCCCCCTAGCGATATGGGAAAATTTGAACTCTAGACTAGACGTAGTTATCTCACTGAAAATCACATGACCACAGCAGAGGCTCCGACCAGCAGCTGGGATTAGAATACTCCAACGTTTATTTATTGCATAACGGGAACAGAGAAGACATCAGAACCCGATAGTAAGGTCAAACCTGCACAGCTCTTATGACAGGGTAGCTAAACGCATGGGCTTTACATCTATGAGCATGAACCCGTGCAGACGTAACGTGGGAAGTGGACCCTATGTGTAAATATCTCATAAAGACCACATGTCCGAAGAAGAGGCTCAAGCAATAGCGTTATCACATTCCAGCAGCTGGGATCGAATAATTATAAAAGAAAAGGCATAAGACCACTAACAGTTATGTCAAATCTGCATAGATCTTGTTGTGACAGTAGTTAAAACATGTGAACCAAAACTAAATAAATCAAATACAGGACTTCCTCATATCAACCTTCATCAAAATAAGGTTTCATCAATGATGCACAATTAACACTGAAAAATTTTATACAAGCACTGTGGTTACAGGAACTGCAAACAAATTGCCGCATCATATTAGAAGTTAAGAGACCTGAGTCATACGAAGATGCTTGCTTGTAGAGTCCAGTCTTGGAGTGGTGCTAGCTGTCACCTCCTTGTATCATTCAATGTCTTTCCCTCAAAAAATTCACCAAGCATTCGTTCAAGATCTTCTGGAGTGTACCTCATGTACTTCTGTGAATTCTTGCCATTCTCAACCAGTGGCCTGAAAAGGTAAAATAATTTACTGAGACTAGAGCCATCATGAAAGGACCTGGAGGTTTGAAAGTTCTGTAAACAAAACAGAATAAAGCTAAGTATTTTATTTCTACAACAGAAAATTAAGGATGGTCCTGGACTGGAAAGGAGCCAGAATTCTACACTTGATGGAGGGGGGCCAACATAAAATTAAGTCTGATAATGGAAAATAAGATACTTATTGAATCTTACATTAACCACATACAAATTCTATAGATGGTTTACCTAAGCACATAATTCATTTTTCTAACACAGTTTTGACCTTTTTGGTTTATTCTCATAATTAAAATGAAAGAGGAGAAAAGAACACAGACTATTAAGTTTCATTCATGAAGCAGGGATTTGAGATACATACAAATTAACTCTTCTAATCATATCTATATTGAGTAGGAGGACTTGAGGATGTCAGATGTGCTTGCCTTCAGTGCTAAAATCAAGTTCTTCCTAGTATCTTGCCATGTGATCTTGAATGTCCAATGCTAACAAGGTGCTTTAAATGTTTTCATAACCACGACAAAGCAATAGATATTTGTTACATGTTATAGACAAAATTGGCAAGATTAAATCATTAAAAAAGGATGGGAGAAATGGTGATATACTCGGAAATGAGATAAATAACCATCGGGATACAAATGAAACTATTGATTCATAATACAGATGAAAATTGTTTGTGTTGTAAGAAAATATAGGAATATTTAGAGAGAAATCTAAAAAATAAGACTTGTTTATAGCGCGCGCGCGCGTGTGTGTGTGTGTGAGAGAGAGAGAGAGAGAGCAAGAGAGAACAAGGCAAATGAAAATAATTTTGAAGCAAACAGCAGATGTATTTCTTAGGGCAAAAGGGTGCATTGTCCTCGACTTTTTGATAATTTGAATTTATAAATTGAGTTGTGATCTTCCCTAACAATAGTAACAACAACCATAATAACTTGGTTATGATGCAAACACATTCAATAAGTTCAGATTCTCATGCCAAATCTAAGGCAGAGATCAATTCCAACACCAGATGAAGGAATTTGAGCAGTGTCACGGTTCCACACTAACAAATAAAAGAGGATATCACATGGATTTATTAACCTAGGCTGGTTCTTCACTTAACAGCTTAAGCTTTTGAGCTGTGGGTCCCTGACAGGTGATATTAGTGCTAGGCCTAGTGTGCATCACAGCCTTCATTAATCATGTAGGACCCTCACTGGGGACACTAAGATCGAGTAGGATCTGGTAGGGTCATGTAGGAACTAGGCCATACGTGGGCCCCTGCTCTTGAGTAGGAGCCAATCCATAATGAGGACGTCATGAGATAGGAGGGCTGAGATAGCACTGACTTGAAAGCCCAAATATGCATCAAATTGGTGTTCAACTTAATAATTCGGAAGGTTAGTTGCTATATGTCTAAACAGCAGCTCCAATACTTTAGGTAGGGTGGACCAAAATAAAGAAGCTAAATTATATCAACAATACATATTTTCATGTCGTGATTTATGGCAGGCTTTCATTCAGCTGTTAATCATTAACAGGTGACTACAAGGTTGATGATTTAGTCAGAAGATTCCATGAAATACAAAAGGAAAGCCTAGGGGCTGTGTAAATCGTCAAAGATCAAGTTACACCTGATGTAACTAAGAAAGTTACACCCATTTCAAAATGAATGAAGCAAGTTTCACATCAATAATCCAAGCAAAGCCCAACACACATATGCATGCATGTGTGCGTATGTATACATGTACATATGTATGTACATGGGTGTAATTTGAAACTAACCTAATGTAGGTGCATATATATACATATATATACACATACATATATGTATGCATGCATATGCAATATATTAATTGCATGTATGTGCGTAGCTACAGAGAGCTTGTCTTGGCTACACTTACAAAGAATCTCTATTTAAATCTGATCAAGTCTAAATTTGAATGATGAATCCTACATCAATGATTCAAGCCATTTGATATGATCTACTACCTTTAAAATACTTATACACCAAAAATCAAATGATTTAGACACCTAATCTATGCATTAAGAGGTCAAGTAAATGCACATATTGTTTTGTATATAATGCATGGGCTAGGGATCTCCAAAATACATAATTTTGTTGTGGGACCCCAATCGTCCAATCTAGATTGTCACCAAGCCAGTGGAGATCGACTCGATTGTCACCAAGCCAAGCCCTCTTGCAAGGCGCCTATGGTTACAGTCCAAGGAACTTTTTCAAATACTTTTTGTGGGCACCTTGGAGAATGTCATTCGAGAAGCCAATAAAACTGTAACCATAGAACTAGAACAAGTATTTGAAAAAGAAAATTATCCAAGGTGCCCACAAAAAGTTCCTTGGACTGACATTCTCGCAAGGCGCCTCAAGCTCCTTGCCTCATGTGGTAGGTTAACTTTTGGTTGACCTTCATAGCATCAAGTCAGAACAATCTTGGTTAGGCTTTCCATTTGTTATTCAGTATGTTCAACATATGTATCCTACTTAGAGCTTGCACCATTTAAGTACAATTTTGCAATCAAGCTTAAGGTAGATGCCACAGAGTATGAAACAAAACTAAAAAACTTTACCACCACCAATGCATAGTGGCTTTTAAATTCTAAGATCAATTAAAGATAATAACACAGTTATTTTCATATGGTAAGAAATTTAGCATATATATTTATATGGATCTAATTCCTTCCACAAAATAATGACCGGTGCATTTATTTTTTTTAAAAAAAGAGATAAAATTCCTATTACCAATGCAACTTGTTTTAAAAGGCAGTTAGTTCACTAGATAAGATAAAACTTTTGGTCAATCTTCTTAAAAAGATTTTTTTTCCCCAAAAGATTGAACAACTTCAAAATCTATTCATATAAGAAATCTCCCAAATGAATCGCACAGCATGGTTACCAGAACTGGACCAGACCAGCCATTCTGACCAGCGAACCAGTGAACTAGACTATTAATTGGTCCAATTTTTAAATTGGACCAATTGAATAATTGATTCAGTCAAAACTGGACGAACAAGCTGATTTTTTTATCAACCTGGTGAACTGATGTGCAAAGGTAAAACCGAATCGATTTTTTCATGCCCTTTAAAATTACTCTTTAACTAGACTAATTTAAATATAGGTGTTACTTTTAGAGACTTTTCAAGCTTAAATCTCTCTTTCTCTCTCACATCTCTCTAACCTTTGGTAACTTCATGAATATGACCTCTCTTTGTCATACTTTTATCATACTTGTAAATTAGTATTCATAATTTTTTAAAATTAATTTTTTAAAATTAATTTAAAAAAAAAATATAAAGTGTGGATAATATATTCTATTATAGTTTAAACAATTTCCCCATGTAGTTGGGAAAAGGCTTAGATGAGTTGAGTTGAGTTTAAACAATTTAATTTTAAATATTAAATTTTAAAATTATAAATTAGTTGAATTTTATAGAGAAATTATCTTTATTTATTATTATGGATCATTTTTATTTTTAATTATTCATATGTTTCAACTATAAACCCTCTGGTTGAACCATTGAACAAATGATAACTATATCTCACAATTCCATGAAGTTTCTATTTAAAGCTAGTAACATAGAATCAGCTTTAACATGAAACAGCATGCATGTTTATCGCACTAGAATTTCCTGACACTCTTTGCACAAAAACAGGAACTATTGCCGCCTGGAATTATTCTTTAAACCTTTTAGACATCAAGACATCAATAACCCACCATGCATCAACATTGTAGCATGATTCTCTGCAAATCTCTGCATCTGCGAGTAATCATTACCAAGTTCATCCCATAACAGAACTTATTAACCAAAAATAAAAATAAAAAGAGCAATCAATTTTTGGGTTGATACTTCCATTGGCAGTTTTATTGGGAAAAAAAGAAAAGTAACTGCACTCAAACCATACCAAAAGCAAATTTATACACAGATTCCTAATTATGACAGTGAATCAAACCAGTCATCATTCATGCAACATGCCTGATTCCTAAGGTGATGAATTAACCAAATATTCAATTTTGCTGCTTGCATAGGCAAACAAGAAAATATCAAATGATGTCCTGTAACCCTTCTCAATCTTAAGATATCATAATATAAACTTAAATAACAGAGAGCTATCATCCAGATACCTAGATAACAAAGGGCTGAAAATGAATCAGATATGGTTTAGATATTGGTAAATCCAAATCCACATAAATATCAACCTATAATTAGATGACGCAAAGTGGACACAGATATATGATCAGATGCTAAGTTATATTTGTACTTGCTATAGACAAATAGAGATACAGGTCAGATAATAATCGATCACATACTAATCAGAACATACATGAATTTGAATTCAATACAAGTAATATTTGTACATGTTTTGAATAAATGTAAATTAATTTCCTATATCTGCAACATTAATCACTTCTAAGCAAAATCAGATATTAATTTAATTTTTACAGTGTTGACTCTGATTTTGCACACACATAAACAGGTCCTATGTCATGAATATTGATAGGATGAATTAATAAATTCAAAAGCTCATAATAACCAATATAAAACTGACCACAAAATTAGAATTGAAACCTAAATGTATCGAGGGAGGTGCAAGAACCATATCCACATATCCATATCCATACGAGACAATCTAGGGAAACTATTCAAATGTATCCAAGGCCAAACCCTGAAGAGCATGGATATACATGAACATCTCCATATGCATCCAATTTTGGATATCAAATATGACAATCATATCTAATTCAATCTGTTAAAAGTCCTAAATTTGAACATATATTCTTGTCTGCATACATAGATGAAAATATGGATTGTCATGTATAGTATGAAATTATGGATGTTTATGTATAGTTTTGATAAATCTCTGTGAGAATGCAATGGTTCTAAGAATACCCAAGGATAGAAGGCCACATATAGAAAAAACATACCCAAATCGTTTTATAAAAGATCTATACGCAGGTAATAGAACTTCCGCAACTGCCAGCCTCAAAGATTCACGCAACTCTTGGTCTGGGACTGTCCATTGGCATTGCCTTTGATGGAGCTCCTCAAACTGCATGTTGAAAGATTTAAACCTGATGACAGCAAGGGTGGGTCAGTTCCATAATGCAACATAGCATTACGAGCTTTCTGCACGCACTTTCCATGTTTTGTTTTCCTCATTAAAAAGGGGATTCTTCATGGGGCACACTGTGCAAGAGTAAAAGGATTCTAAAGCCTAAAGGTTTCACCTGTGGAGCCTGGTTTTGAATGACCAATTCCAAGAGTTTCTATTATATATGGTAGATTAGAAAGCTGGAAACCTAATCTTATTCCTCACCTCTCTTTCACAGTTACCCTTGAGACTGAACTGATGTTGCTTCCATCACTTCCAGCCACACTACCACCTGCTGATGAAGTCAAACCTTGACCAGAGAGGCTCTGCAATATCTGGAGTTGATGAAAGAAGTGCAGTTATAAAGCCTGAAATGTATTTTTCATTTTGATATACAAGATATTTTGTTTGAAAATGGTACCCAGTATTTATGTCTCGTGCAAGATCCTCAGATAAAACCATTTATATTTCATTACTTGGCAACCCCCACATCCAATTAACAACAGATATAAATCAATCAATAATTTAAAATTTTGGGAATAATTAAATAAGACATAAGAATCTGTATGACTTGGCTATCAGTTAGAACTGGAGATAAAAGATCACGACCTCAAAACAATCATCTCTACAGCATATGTTCATTTAGTGGATTCTCAACTCTTAACTATCTTTCTACAGTTTGACATGCAATGAATTTCTTTTTATCATCTAGGCGCACTGACTTTAAATTATGTGGTTAGAATAATGGATTTGTAGAAAAATGAGCATATATTTATTCCATTATTTCTATTTAAAATGTTAATTAGGGACAAGAATGAATATATTAAATCTGGAAATACAATAATCAGTTGGAAATGCAGAGATAAAAGATCACAAGCTCAGAAGAATCGTCTCTATAGCATACATGCTTGTAGCTGCATCTTCAACTCTTATAATCTTTCTGCAGTTTGACTTACAACAAATTTCCTTATGGCATTTAGGCACACTGACCTTAAATTATATCTTAAGAACTATGGATTTGCAGAAAAATAAGCACATAATTATTCCACTAGATCTATTTAAAATGTTAATTAGGGGGGATAAAATATTTAAAATACATATTAAGCATGACAAAATAATAAGCAATCATTATGAGGATTGCATACAACTAAGCCTAGGCTGCCTAGCCACATTGTATCAGAGAATATTTAGCATTTAACAATTTCCATATCCTTATTTTTGGGTGGATGCACAGACCAAAGTACATGCATCACCCATTCCTTCATCATATGGATTGATTTGTTGGTCCAACATGCATATCAGGGTTGTTGGGTTTTACAACTCTGTTCTTCAGAAAAAGTAGAGGATTAAAGAATTAGGAAAATTATAAAGTAAATTCATGCGGCACACTCTAATGAGATGCATCATTTAACTCTGATTTATTGAGCTCTAAAATCCTATATGAGAGTTAATTCGAAATTATTGCAAATTACTAGAAATTGCCTGAATAAGTCATGCAATATTCAAAATTTACTCTATAATTTCAAGGAATGGTTCCATTCAGGATAGCCGACCCCATGAGTTGGGAAAAGGCTTAGATGAGTTGAGTTGGTTCCATTCAGGATATATAAGATTGAATTTAAGATTTATAATATTAATCCATCAGATTTTTAGTCAAATTGATCAAGAATAATCCAAACAAAACTATAAAAGACATGCATAAATTTGTTAATTACGTCAACATATTGTGCAAGAAAATAATAATTTAAACAACATAAAAACACCACCAACAATTCATTCCTACAAGATTTGATCAATAATTACATGTGTATCATAGTCAACAACAAAAATTGGTATAACTAAATAATAGCTGATACTAAAAGCAAATTATTTTTCTTAAATTCAAAGAGGTTGTAAAACATGTAGGATATTTCTTTAAAATTGGTCTGAATCTTATGGTGGTTCCTAACGATTGAAATCCCATTCAATTTCAATTTGGTCTTATTATTCAATCAAAGTATAAACCAAATTACACTTTCACATTAGATCAGGTTATTTTTTGGACCAATTCCAAATTGGAATACATTTGCTTCCGATAGCATGAATGCCACTGTACTCAAGCAGCTAAGCTGTTTTTAAAACAAAAACCAATCATTAAGTTGGTACAAGTTGAACAGTACCGCTGTAGCTAAAGACAATATTTAGAACTGTGGATGTCTCCAAATGGGTCATCAAAAATCAACATCATTGACTTGCATGATAAATCTTAATCAGCAAAAGAACCAAAAGAGATTTACACATCACCATTTAAGAAACGTACTAAAATATCTGCTATAGATAAAACAGCAGGATGTAGGACAATGCTACCAATATAATCAATGCTGAACAAAAGATAGGAAATTTTGAATGTCAAAGCAATGAAGGACATTAAAAAAGCATCAATCTAATGTGTTTTGCTCAAAAACATATAGCATTTTCAAAGAGGCTTAATTGCATGTTCAGTTGGCTTCATGAGACTAAACCTTCCCCCAACCAACTCTTCTATAATGATTTGCATTTTGCTGTACAATCCTTCGGTGCCTTTGAATCCAGTCGTCACCCAATAAATCCTTTGCTTCTGACCTGAAAATAATAGAGGGATTGCTTTTATCTACTCCAAATGCTCTGGCCATCTATTTGTATGACAACATACCTGCGCACAGATCTGACCATATAGTGGATGTTATTCATAAGAAATAGGTATGTCAAAGCAGGATCCTTGTACTGCTTGGACTTTCCATCGAGGTTAATCTGAAGAGCTTGCATAATTCGCATTGTTACAGATGCCAGTTGGGAGTTTGTATCATCCCCAGGTTCAAACTCCTGGAAAAGTTGCTTCAGTGATGTTTGATAGCTGTAAATATTTAGGTTAGTAGTTTTGCACAGAAAGATGTTTTGTGCATTTAATCTTGTTGAAAATGAAAGGTCACAAAATACTTATTTAGGAAGCCAACCAAACAGTATAATTTCATAATCAACAGATCTAACAGAAAAGTGAGCGTATCCAGAACAGAAGATAATTGTCATGTAATGTGCACGTGTATGCATTGTCTGAAAAACATTTAAACACGTTCAAAAGAAATTTTTCCTGCAGAGAAGATCCAGAAATAAAATGTGTAAAGAAATCAATTGTTTTCCAAAATGGCCATCCTTAGCTAGAAAATAATTCCATTAGCACTAAGTTTTACATGAATAAACATCATATCATCAGCCCGTTGATAATACAAGCCATGACCCAATTAGCCATGATCTTAGATCACCATCGACGACTAGTTTCCATTAGCACTAAGTTTCTGCTTAAGAAATTTAATTGCCACGTGTATCATTGGATTCATGCAATTTTAGATCTCCTAAAAGGATTAGAATGTGGATAAAGACACCCCCTCCAGATGCAATATCCAAATCATTTAAGGTATAATTTCAGAGAGAAAAGAAATGGCAATATATCTCCAATCATTTATTAGTCCATATTCAGGCCTTATGCTGAAAATGGGTGCAACTGTGCAAAAGAATTGCATGGAGTTTACATCACAACACACTCCAGATTGCAAATTCATACTCCAGTGATGTCAAATGGCTGCCATTAAGGGTAGACCAGTCAATGATCTAAAAGTCATTGCCACAGGGCATGTTAACCAGTGGCCAGCACAGCACATGGTGTGTAACCTGTGACATGATGTGCTATGCGGAGACAAGTCTTGCTAAGTGTCGAGACGGATCAGGACAGCAATGTGTCTCATATCATGAAAAAATTAGGACACTTTCATCCTATGGAATTTAAAACCTTGCTTGAAACCTTATCTACTAAGGTTCAATTGTCTTAAATCAAAAGATGTTACAATAACAGTGCTATTAATGATCATAGACCATATCTTGATCACCTAAACAGGAGTTTGTGCAATAAAAACATTGGAGCAAATACATGTCTTTTCATGTTTAGTAATATTTTTGAACATGAATGGATAGCTGTGCAAGAATGTTCAGACCTAATCTACAGAAACACTAACTTCTAATAATAAATGCACCTTACATACTCTCTCCAGATAATATTTAAAGCGGGAAAGAGAAAGAGGGGTTCACAACAATCAAAACTCAGAGCAAAAGCTAGCAATTCATATACAATATATGTCTCAGACCCAAAATGGGGGGGTGGGAAATTCTAAATTTAAACATTTCAATCATTGAGGAGATCAAAGTCATCCATTGCATAGCCTCAAGGTCATGCCCAAGTCACGTGACTGGTAGTCAAGAATCATTCTTGATTAAAAACATCATATAGCTAGAAAAGGTAATGGTTCTCAAAGTCCCAATAATGGGCCTTCACATTTTTTCCAGACATGACTGAGTTACAATGCAGTCGACTTTCCCATCCAACTCCTTAAAACAACCTAGATACCCTTGGTCATCTCACTAAAATAACCTGATCCTACAAGTCAGCAAACCCATTTATCTTAACCAGTTCTACAAACAAGTTGAAAACTTACTCTTTCTAAAAGCATCAGAAGATTAGACTGGATCTTGAAGACCACCAACAAAGGACATCAGCACAACAACAGGATTTTCTGCTGAAGTTTGACTCATCTATTGATGTTGTAGGTAATTTGGCAAGATAACATGTATAAGAGATTATTTCATTGCTATGCTAGATTATTGTCAGCTAATTCTACTTGCTACCTGTTTCCAGACCAATGTTCCATCTTGATGCCCTATAACACCAAATCCTCAGAAACTTATTTGCTGTCCTACATCACTATCTTTGCATGGATTTGACGTTTGCTTGCAAGCACCCCAATCAAGTTGTATTCAAAGATGTAATCTGACACACTGCAACTACTTTTTCCTGACCAAACCCAGTGACCTGGTTTTTGGGCTGACTTGACTGTGAACCCAAGTGTCTAACCTCTCTCCTCTTGCCTTTTTCAATTCAAGAGGGTTGTCTCCTGTTCGCTCTTTCCTTTTCCTTGTTTTAGGCAGGCATTACCAGGTCTAGCGGGCAGCCAGAGAGAAGAAAGTGAGGAAAAGAATGCGGGAAAAAAGGGGAGAGAGAGAGAGAAGAAGAAGAAGAATAGATGAAAGGAAAGAAAAAAGAGAGCTTGGAAAGAGACGAGTTGAGAGAAAATAAAAAAGATTTACAAGTGTGATTTGCTTCTTTAATTAAAGTAGAACTATGGTCAAAATTAGAAAATAAAGATGTAGAAATTAGAAAGGTAGTTTATGCTGAACAACTACACAAATGTCAACGTGAGGAAAAATCATCTAATATGAATTTGGCATATGCAATATTGTCCATCAGTGACAACCAAGGCGAGTAGGGGCTTCAAGGTCAAGTTGAATTACTACGAGCGACCAGAAGATGCTTCAATGGGTGTGATGAAGAAGTGTTAAAAAAGAAAATTGATTTTGAGGAGTCCATTTTAAAATGATTAACATGGATAACACTCCTCCATGGTTAGGGAAAGTCCTCTGTAGCTCATAAACGAGACACAAAATACACCGAACAATGTTTTTGTTTTATTCCTATAGCTGTGTCTCATAAATTAATTAGAAGATATGGCTCATCAAGGAAATACAGCATCTGATAATTGATAATTCTTTACAGATAAAGCAACAGCTTCAATTATGTTAACAAGTAAATGAAAGGGACTAAGGATTAAAAATATTATTTTACAATAACAATAATAACCATGGACAGAAAGTCAACTCAAATACAGCCACAATCAAGGACAGGAATAACTATAGTAGAATTCCAAAAAGAACACATTGATTATGAAAGAATAGCTCCCATTAATATTCATAAATTATTTAACTTTCTCAGCCAAAATTTGGTAGGTAAAGGTAGAATAAATGAAAAGACTTACTCAAAGAGGAATTTCACGTAATTAATGACGTAGCTAGTTAAAGGGTGGACAGTTCCATCAGCAACAGTTGTTTTTGTTGCATCTTTCTCAACTGCTTCCTCAAAATCACCAAAAGTTTCCTTGGCAGTTTGAGCCAAGCGTTTTGTCAACCCCAATGCAGATTCTCGCATTTCAGAACAGGTTTTGCCCCCAAATATTGTTTCAATCTACCCAATCAATTGAAGAGAATGGTCATTAATGCCATCATCACTATTTATTGGAAAGAATAATATCTCGCAAATATAAAAGGCTATTATATGTATACTACTAAATTAAATAATTGGGATAAGCTTAAAAAGGTGGAGCGAAATGAATTGGGTACAGCATGTAAACAACTATAGCTTCATAACATTTAGATGGAACATCAATTTGTATAAGTTTTATTAAAGCAATACTAAAATCCGATCACAAAAGTTCTATAAAAGTCTGTTAAAATTAGCTAGCCTTGTTGTATCACTACGACCATTCCCCAAATTAAAGCACACAAAAGCATAAACCCACACATACATAGAAATGCATCCAGAAAAATATACATACATTTATACACAAGACGTTTGTCCTCAGCACATTTTAGTATGTTCAATGGGCCATTAAAATTTTCCAAAAGCCATCAAGAACTATACAAGAAAACCTAAACAAAGACTACATTTTATTGGATATTAAGTAAATACATAAATAAACCATGTCTTCCCTTTGCAACTCTCTGCCTCCTAAACACTTTATCCACATGCTTGTCCAGATATGGCATTTCTCCCCATGGTTACAAATCCCAAATAGGACATCCCATGTGATGGGACAGGTTATCATGCCAGCATCCCAATTGGCACAACTTGGATCGCTCCCATCCCAAGTATTAAGATAGGATAGGACAGCAATGCATCTTGTCTATAAAAAATCAAGATTCCCATATCCCACAGGATTTAAAAACATATTTCTGTTAAAGATCTCCCCCTTCTCGCAAAATTCAAAGGTTTATATCTATAACCACAGTGATCCACTACTCCATTAATAAAGTAACTTCAAGTAATCAATGATCTACCAAAAAGGCAGAACTGTAAATTTAAATACTCTCTGACATTTTAATTTTTCATACAAAACTCAAGTACTTTTTTGTCAACATGTCAGCTAGAAGCACTATATTTTCCTCATCAATTCACAAACTAAACTATTTCATCTCCCTGAATTCAGTTGTATTGTTATTTTTTGCCCAATTACATGAATTTACAACTTTTGGTTGTTCAAATTTCTTTCATTTTCTCCCAACATTTTAACATTACTATATTATACTTTATCTACTTTTAACTTCATTTTCTTGTTTGCAAATTGTATATTTCAATCTAGTAGCTCATTAGTCATTTTTGTTGATACATTCATCAGCACTGTCTAATTTGGAAAGTTCTTCATAGTTATGTCATTTTTCATGTCATCATGACATTTCTTGCGCATTTTTTGTCTTTATTACTTCTTCTTACTCATTTTATTTATTCATTTTCAACTTTGTTTTAAAGAACCTACAAGATAGTGTTGTTGCTTCTAGAGAACATCATTAAAGACAAGAAATATTTTATATAAAACCTTCATCATTCAAAATATTTTTATATAAAACAATAAAAAAAATTATCTTCAAAGTATTGAACATCTTAGTTGATGTCACAACATAGAATGACAGTGCTGCATGCAGTTGGATGGCCCACCTAAACAATGCTCGGCAAGTTTACATTTCAATGGCTGCCTTGATATTTATGCAGTCACAGTTCACCATCTGGACACCTAATTACCATCTATTCCCCTTGTAACAGATAGAGATTCATTATAAGAGAAATTTATTTCTGACAATTGTATTTAATTAATCATACAAATAACGTATTCCAACTTCCACAATTCTACTAAAAAATTACATAAGTCAAACAAGTTACAAAGAGCAAAGTGGAGGAAGCAGATTCAAGTAGCCGACCCGATGTAGTTGGGAAAAGGCTTAGATGAGTTGAGTTGAGTTTTTTAATTCAAACAAGTTACAAAAGTTCATTAGTTAAATGATACTGATAAGTCAACATGTTTTTTGGGGTGTCTTTAGACTCCTGAACCTTTTCTGAAGAATCCATAAAGCAGCAAGAAACATAGAGTGAAATTCAACTAGGTGGAACTAATGTCAAGATTTTCAAACGCCCATGTTCCCAATTTTTCGATGGAATGAGACATCTCCTATCTTATCTCGTCCCAATTCCTAACCCGATCAGGCATCCCAGTACTTACTTAAAATGCTTTTTTCTTAAAAACAATTGTTTTTGAAGCTTTAGTATTTTATTTAATTTTTAAACATATTTAACTTCAAAAATTATATTTTTATGATAAATAAGATCTAATTTAAAATTGGCGCTATAATGTATAATAACCAAGGAAAAACAGAATGGGATAGCCGAAATCAATTCCAGAATCTCTCTAGAACAAAACAAGACAACCATCTTTGTTCCCGCCCCGCCAAGACTTAAATTACTATCGAACAATGCTGGGAAACCCTACATTAAGAAAATAGCGCTGTCCAAACTTATAAGAATCTGGGTCTCACTATGAAGATCAAAAACAAACACAGCTGCAAATGACAAATAAAATGATACAAATACTTTGAACCATACACAGAACACAATGGTACGAAATAAGGCTTCATAAAGCATTACATCATAGAATGTCATGTATTATTAAAAATTCATCTGTATCTGTTGCTGAATGTGACTGTAAGTTACACCAAGCAACTTTCCCTATGGCAAGATCACTAAAATTCTAGTCAGGAGGAAAACCATGCTCATAACCATGGTGCTTAAAGAGCCATATGCAGTACCTCTGGTTGAAGTTCATGCATTATTTCATACATGTCTAGAAGAACGAACAACTTTTCTGGTGACCTTTTGCTTTTAGCAATAGCCTCCCCAAAACTAAGTAGCACCGCAACACTGCTTGCAGTTACTTCAGCAAAACATTGATCCTTGAGAGAAGCAATACCTTCAAAGATTTGATCACATAATTGTCGTTCCCCAGCAAACAGCAACTTGACCTGTTTCAGGCATGGTCAAAATACTCGAGAAACAAAAAGAATACAGTTTGAAGCTGATTTTCAAACAAATCCTTACTGCAATTCGCATGAAGTGGATCCAATTGCCAATTTTGGCCTCTAAGGACTCCCACTGCAATTTCTGCACCTCATCTTTACCGAGTTTTTCCACTCCCAAACTTGAAAGGCTCTTTTCTAAAGCCAAAGCACGAATTTCCCTGAGTAGTGAAAGAGAAATGTTCTTGATATAAATATTTTATACTAAATAGTCTCATGAACATGGATGCATGGTAAACATGAAAAGAAATACATATAAGCATAGAGGTTACTCCAAAAGAAAGTGTACATAATACAAAGTTAGAACTTAGACAGACAGTACCTTCACACTAAAATTCACAACACAACCAGGTTATGCGAAAATAGTATTTTTAAAAGAGATGGTATCAAGACAAGATATGTTCATGTTGCTTGATCTTCAAGGGAAGCCAGCAGTATAAAGTTGTTGCTAAGGTTTGTTAACATATATAATTACGGTAATTCAACTGCTCAATCTTCGAGTAGGTCCACACAAAATGCAAGGGAACCACCAAAAACTTGGTTATATGTGTGCATAACCTACTGCTTGATCAAGTGAGGCCATCAAATAGGTCGGAATTTCAGCTGGTGTTCACAAAAATAACCAGCATATCAGTCATTATTGTGATCATTGTGGTTGTGGACTTGCTTGATATTCAAGTGAGGCCATGCCGTTGCATGGGATACTAACTTCAACCCATATGCATTGGTTAATGAGGCAGGTTCTGAGCCAACAAGAATTCTACGTGAACTTCAAGATATTGAAACAAGCTTCTTATGTAAGGTTGGGTTCATTGAAAAATGCATCACATAAATGATCCAAAAATAAATCAAATAAGGAAAAAACCAAAAAAACATAACCTCAATTATTCAGGTTTGTCTTTATAAATTAATTTTAATCATTTGTTCACAGTAGAACAAGTTATATTGCACGTAAATGGACCCCAAAGCCACACAAACCTGAATGTGTACCTAAGTAGTCAGTGTAATTTGTATATTTGTGTCCCACATATTGGAAGTAACTTGAGTTCATTAAGTTATTATGTCTAGACTTTTGTTATTATATCTGATATGATCCTAACCAACATTTTAAATCTCATGAGATAGAGGCATCTTGATTTTTTCATAAAACGGGGCACCCCGCATCTTGTCCTATCTTGGTCAGTTGTTTCGGACTTGATTATAATGTTTTTTTAAAAAAAAAAAAGAGGTTGGAAAGCTTTAGTAATTTTTTTTATTTTTTTAAACATATTTGAATTTTAAAAATTATATTTTTATGACAAATTATATCTATTTAAAAATGGCGCTATAATATATTGTGACCTTGAGGTTACTGAAGATCCTTGATTACCAAGCAATAGACAAGCCAAAAATGACATGATTTAATGTAAAAGTGTCAATTTTTACAAAACAGAGTTTGATTGCTTGTAAATGGAAACAGAATTATGTGAATATTGTCTATTAAATTTGTATTTCAGTAATCCCAAAAAAGAATCATCAGTCTAAGATAAGCAAATCAAAGTTACCATTAATTCTATATGGAATGTCTATAGTGCTCTATATGACATAATGAGTCCTTCCCTATTGCTTTTACTATACTTGGTGTTATCTGGGATCATCCGAATAGTGCACCAGCAAGAGATTGGCCATCCTTGCTCAAGGTAATAAGAGTAGCCATATGAAGGTAGATATTGTGTAAGAGTATAATCTTGAGGATATGATAATTGGAAGTATACATTTGAGTCATACATAAAAGAAAAAGGACCATAATATGCACTCTGACTATCTGATGCACCTTGACAAAAAACATGATGCAACTTGATGAAAAAAGTAACAATTTTTATAGTACACAATTTAGTTGTATCACAAGACACTTTTACCTTTAGTGCTTTAGCATTGAAATATATAATTTGATACTTAGATACCACATGAGTGATAGTGAAGTAAGACGATCATGTTGTCTCTAAAATAAGCATGAATAAAATTTATTAAATGTATCTATTTAATTGTCATCATGCCTCTTATTTTTTAAAAAATTGTACTCAAACCTTTTTTTCTTAATTTAAAATATTATTTTTAGATATAAGTAGAATAAATAAAAGATACTATTTAAATAGAAATAAAACACAAACTTAATTGACTTCCAAAAGGAATCCTAACAAGTAATGAACCAATAAATGATAACCAACAAAATCTCAATAAGAAATGGACTGATCAAGCCCCATTTTGATTGATAATCAGACTTTGAAAACCTTATAAAACTGACTTATAAAAATAGTATGAGAATAGTAGAGAAACAGAAAACAAAGGACTGAAAAATAAAGATAGATTCAACCACCTAAGTCATTAAACTACTAATTACATCTATAAGCCCCAAGGTAAGCAACCCCTCTTTTCTTTTCCTCCTACACAGGCACCTCTGAGGCCAGCCAGATCATAATGTTGTTTCAGGGATATAAAATGAATGAATGAACAAGCTTCTTCCAGTTCCTTGGCTCCGTGCATGTTCTTTCTCTTTTACCTGGAACATTTTTCTTACCCATCCATTTCCTTCTAGCAAATGAATGTCAATAAGGCAAAAATAAAGAAAAAGCTGATCAAAAGGCATGAAGCAAAACAGAAAATTTTTCCATATTTAAAATTCCAAAAGTGAGCTACAATTAATAAGAAACTATATAAAAAAAAAAGAAAATCCTAAATATTTTTAAAAAATGCCTTATCTTATGAGGAGACACAGAGGGATGGGAGTTCCATAAGGCATTGGGAAACCCAGGGGGAGTGCAAAGAGGTTAGTATCCATCTCTCTTCTCTCCTACTCAACTAGTGGTTAGCCCTATAAATTTCGCCCACTACTTAATATTATAGCTACCATGGTTTTCTTAAAACAATGATGCCATGTTATTGCCCCATCCAACTCTTAATATTGCCCCATTATGCTTTTTTTAAACTAGTCAAAAAACACTAAAATGAAAAAATAAATAAATAAATAAAAGAATTTTATTGCAGATTAATGATTGAAAAAAAAATTCAACGAAATCCCAACAAATCTCAGCCATCCAATGCATCAATCAATCCTCCCTCTAAGGTCTCCTTAAAATTCCAATATACATGCCCATAGGCCCCATACCACCTCAGTTGGCAGGCAACAATGCATATCAACTAGACAAATTCTTGCACATCCCTTGAACACCACCCTAAGTGACAATGCCATGTCAGAGTAAACACAGCCAATGGAGCTATGACACCATGCAGAGGTCAACCTGTAAAGTTTGCAGGTTAGGAGTAGAAGTACAAGACCATAAATATAGTCCAACAGATCCCCATCAAATCCTATGAAAGAATACTTTCTTCTAAAGACTTTAGTTTGTTTGATGACCTTGAGATCCCAAAATTCTTCACATTACCATATGAGGATCCAACGTAAAATCTTACTAGGCATGAAGAATGCTCTCACAAGTACCAAAAGATTCATACCACCTCCAACCTTCATCCAGGAGAAGAGGTCGTAACTAGTGAGATAAAGAGCCACCTTCACTATAGTTGCTAAAACCAAAGTTTTAAATCTTATGGGACAGAGGTGTCTCGATTTTTCTATAAAACGAAACACGGCGTCCCAATACTTATTTTGGATGGTTATTTTTATAAAAAAAATTATTTTTAAAGTTTTAATGTTTTATTTAATTTTTAAATATATTTGAACTTCAAAAGTTATATCTTTATAATAAAATAAATTTATTTAAAATTAGCACTATAATGTATTATTGCCAAGATAGGACGGGATAGGACGGCTAATATCGGTCCCAGAATCTCTCTGGAACAAGATGTCTCGGCCATCTCAAACCACATTCCATCAAAATTTAAATCAATGGTCAAAACAACCATCTTAAGCATGATGAAATGGGGTTAAAGCTCTGAAATTTATTTGTTTATCATAAAGTTGGGTTCGACAGAACCATCAAATTTAAATTAATCCAAACTTTTATCACTTTAACCTATTGAGTGTGAATGATAAATCAATAAAGGACACAAATGTTGCTTCAATTGAAGACAAATTAGTGGGAGAACCTACCTACCACCTAAATTCCGGTCCATCTTTTGACACTATAGATAAGATCAAAATTTCATGTAGGTGATCAAGCCTCCCTCTCCTCTGTTGCCTGTCAGCTAAGGTGGTGATACCCAATTGATAAGGTTCAATGACACGTACCGAAGTATTAAGTAATCTTATAATATGACAAAGCCATGAATTAATGCATTCTAAGGTTTGGTTCCATAATGTTTTATCCATGTTTGAATTTTGCAAAATTGAAAGCTCACAAGATTGCTTTATCACTACCTTTTCTATGTCAGAGGGAATCCTAGTATAACAATGAATTAAAAGAGAGATCATAATCTCCAAAATTTGAGAATCACAAACCAAACTGCGACACCCCTAAGGACAAAGGCATATGTTGATGCAGTTTATTTTGCTCAAATAAACCACATTTCATGAAGAGATCATAAGTCAATGTTTCATATTAAGGCCAATTCCCACCCATATTGCACAAAGAGTCTAGATTCTTGATAACCTTCTCTTCAAAGCCTTAAACCCCTAAATTAGTTAAGGTCGGCTATATGAATCTGTTTTCCCCATTCTACTTGATTGGGAGTCATATTTTTGTAAAATACAAAGATATTGAATATTTCTTTATTACTTCCATATAATTTTTGATCTATATCTGCCACTTATTTTCTATATCTATCAAATCACACTTTCACACCAATGCATCTATGTTGCAAATGTTCAAACTATCTAAATCATCCTTCACTCAACTTGGTCTCAATTGGTGCTATCTTTACTTTTTACAAATGATTTCATTTCTTTTTATCTTTTCGTATATTACTACACACTACACATTCATTAAACATACTTATTTCAATCATATTCATCTTTTGTACATGTAATTTTCTAACTGCCACACTTTCCATACATAAAGCAAAATTAGTCTTTGGCTGTCTCATCATTTTTTTTCAACTTTGCAGTAAGTATTTTAATAATCACAAAATATTCTAGTTGCATTTCTCCATTTTATCCAACCTGCTTTAAGTTTTTAGACAACATCATCCTCAATCTCTCATAACTTATGAAAAATCGATCCTAAATATAAAAAATGACCACTTTTATAAACTTCATGGTCCTCAATTTTTAATACACATTCATCTCTATATACATTCATCTCTATTTCTAATTATACCAAAATTATATTTCATATATTCTATCTTTATTCTATTTAATACAAAACTTATAGATTTTAATACATTTCTCTATAATTTCTCATGATTATCAATAACCTTAGCTTTATCTACTAGTATCATATCATATACAATAACATGTACTGTGAAATAACATCTTGAATATGTTAGTAAGCACGTCTATATCTAACGCCAAAAAAAGCAAAAACAAAGAATACATGCTTAATGTAAGCCTACTTAATTGAAAACTCATTAATATTTTCATCAATAATTTTTTACACTAGTAACATTCTCTCCATTAATATTTCAAATTTTAATTTCATAAAAACTGAACCTGGATGATTGGTTGCAAGCAAAAAACATGCAGAATGTCATATTTTTCTTTTTTCCTTGCAGTGCAGTCATGTTTTCTAAACTGGCCCTCTCTTATCCTTTTAATTCTTGCCACTGCACAATGTTTTCTGAAATAGCAGTAAGCAAAAGATCATATGACATCTAAGATAACACTAGGTTAATGAAAATAAATATAGATGTGGTCCCCCAATTTTAAGAAATACAATCTTGAACTTGCTGGAAAACTGATTGCTTGCAATGGAATCAAATTCTACATAGAAATAATTAACACATGTCCAGTCTCCTCACAAAATTTATATATACATGTCTCCAAATTTCACCAAAACCATTTTATCCTACTCTTACTAAATCAAATAATTACCTCCGACGTTCCACTCCACCTTTTTATACTAATTTATGGATATTGTCATCACTTTATTAAGAGCAAACTGATAACCTACATGAGCTGGTGATGTTTCATAATTTCATTCTATTCCACTTCCCAAGGATGAATATCTTTTCTTTATACTGCCATTTGAACTTTCAAATAAGCATCATGAAGGTTCCATGGACAGGTGATACTGACGTTTACACCTTTCTAGAACTGATCTAGTTGCATTCAAAAACAATCCAAGGTTTGGAACTGTACATAAACAAAACTATAAAGAGCTTGTGCAGTGAAAAAACCTAATGAATAATTCAAAACTCTATAAAGAGATTAGATATGCATTTCACATGATATTTTTTAAAAAGCTGCCAAAGATTATCTCTGCTCATAAAATCTACAAAATACCACTCATCTTGTCATCATGTAAAACAGGTTTATCTCTAACCTCTTTAACAAAATAAGAAGAAAAACAGTAGAAAGATATCAAAGTGAAATCTGTACCTGTAAAGTTTTAAACATTGCTGTTGGTGTCCAGCTTGAACCAATTGTTGAGCTAACTTACACAGTAGGGGCAAAATCCTAGGAGCAATGAGAGTTGGAGGTGTGTATGCAGCAACCTCTAAGTTTTTGGAATGATGCTCAGAATTCCTGGTACCTAATGGGTTTTTATCACTACGACCATGCTTCCCTGGAGAGCCTGATGATGGTCGGAGAGAATCCGGAAGACAATCAAAAAGGCGATCAGGCTCCACTGGTTTGCTGAAAACAAATTGCAAAAGAACAAATTAAGGAGGAAGCGAGGGAATGCATTTCTTTTCCAATCAAGCACAAGATACTACTTATGAGAGATTGATGAAAAATATTTTATAGCTTAACAGTATATGCAACATAAATCAGACATTAAACTAACAGAAGCATAAAATAACAGGTATTCCACATCAAAGTGTGTGTGCATGTGCATCCTTCTGTTTGTCACAAGTTGGTGATGTTGTATTTAAAAAGCATTTTGCATCAACTCACTTAATAACTTTTTCACTAAACCGGTGGATACATATCAAATAGCTAAATGCATATGTCAAGGTTAAACTTCTACAGCTTAGCAACGGGTTTGACTTATAGCTAAAATTCAACTGAAGTTAGTTAATCAGGGAAATCATGATCTGATCCCAACGCTGGATCCTTCTACAAGGGATCAAGTTGCTTCTAGATTTGAAAATTTTTGAAAGTGGAAAAACAAAAGATTTGAGAAAATCATCAAACAGATGGTTTTCTTGCATTATTCTTGTTCTGCAATAAATTAGAGGGGTTGTCACTTGTCAGGTAATGCCCACAGAGTATGTCTCAAATAATGAATACCTCTCTTGCATCTTAAAAGGGTTTTAAATACTGTAGTGAATGGATGATCTTGTCAGAACAATTCACTCATATTTCTTGGTCATTGGTCATGAAGTGACAGTGGCTATGACATGAACTTGATGAATGGTCCTATTCATCTTTATTGTTAACCTGGAACCATTTCATGGACATACATAAAATAACATATTATCATATATTCGTCAAATATCATGAATAATAAATCGTTTGGGCAGCAAGTGAGACCCCACCTAGTATGGAGATAACTTAGGGTGATAAACAGGACGCAGTTCCATGTCCAAATCCTAGACCCAAATTCCAAACAAGGAATTGGCCAGACACAACCTAATCAATAATATTTAATAATTGGCTAAATAGCACAACATAATGCATAATTATTGACTGTACCCCAACATAACTGCATTAAGTACTGCTCATGTAGATTTAATAATGAACAATTGCACTTAAAACCTAATGAATAGGGCATTCAATGGTAGCAACCAGAAAATAACAAGAAGAAGAAAAAGAAGGAATCACTACTCACATAAACTCACACTTAAAAGTTAATGAATTCAGCATTCAAGGATTGTATCAAGATAATGACACCAACTAAGGTTCACTGAAAAATTAATAGTATGACTATATGATACATGTTTAATTAACTAAGCATAATAGTTAAAGTATTTAAAAAAATGCAACATACATACATCAGTTCACTTTCAAGTCGAGTGCCGATGCCTCTCATACATGCTTAGGTCATGATCATAGCCAATGACCTCATACACTTCCACGTACTCTCTCCCTTTCTATCTCCTCTCTTATCTTGAAAGAGAGGGGGAATAGCCCTTTCTATTATTGCATCCCCAAACTAGTATGGGGCCCTTATCAAGCTAGGCCACTTGGAACCAAGCAGATCAGCCTAGTAAAAAATGGCTTGCACTGGTTCAGCCCAAATATCACACCAAGATCAGAAACCAAGAATCAAGCTGTTTGGTACAGTATCTAACACCATGAAGACGACAACAATGACGACAACAACAACAAAGAAAAAAGAAGCAAACCTGTGTTTGCCAAGAAGTTCCCCAAATTCATCCTCCAGCTTAATGATGGCCTTTCCGAGCAAATTATTGACTTTGCTAAGCACACCATCACTACTCCTGAAGCTTTTATTTGAGTTAAAAAAGCGCAAGACACCTCTCAACTGATCAACTGCTTCCAGATAACTTTCTAGGTCCTCATGCGGTCCCTTCAGCACTTTAATCTCTGCCTACATGTTCAACAGATAGTCAGCATGGAGACTGAAATTCTAAACAGACAAGCAAAACATGACATGAGCCACCAGTTGCTTAACTTTGAAATAATCAAAACTGAATTTTGTAGCAACAAGCCGAATTTTTGATTTCCAGCACTATCGACAGCTAAAACAGCAAGTACACTATTCTTCCGTGCGTCACATTGTATGCCATACGCATTGCCAACCAAAAATTGCATAGTTTATTCGCATAAACTCCAGATAGAGATGTGCAGAATTAAATATTACCCAATGTGTTAACCAATCCGGACATCCTTCTGAGCATTTTCGCCTTTTTTTTTTTTTTTTTTTTGACTGTGAGACACCTTGAGCATTTTGTATAACAAATAACATTTACTTTAATTAGAAGATCTTGAATCTCAAACACTATTGCCTTTTGCCTCGATTCAATGACATGATTTCCAATGGAACTTATCATTCATAGTAATGGACGCAAGAAAGAATCCGGAGCCAAAACCAATCCTTAAAGTAAAATTAGTGCAAATAACATGAGAGACAAAGGGCAAACAACCTCCAGTGTGCAATCGAATTGGCCCAGTATAACTTCCGCCGACTTAAGCGTCTTGTCGATGTTCTCATGCGCTATCCGAACCGCATGCGTTCTCACCTGTTATCACACCATAAACAGGCAGAAGAAATAAGATCAAGAACTGCGAACAAGGGAGACCCTGGAAGTACCGAAATAAATCCTAATAGCCTTGACAGATCGAGACCAAATTCCACCTAGGAAAAGAAAAGAAAAAAAAAAAAAAAAAAAAGAGGAGAAGAGGGGGGACCTGGGTGGGGCGCATGGCAGAGTCGAGGGCGGAGAGACGGTGGTCGAAGGAGCCGAGGATGGAGACGACTCCGTCGGTTATGGTCTGGCTCTTCTGAAGAGACTCCCGGAGGAGCGCCGCCCTCTCCGTCAGCGTCCCCACCGCCCCCATTGCCGCCGGCGATCTCCTCCTCCTTCGATTGGAGGAAGGGCGTTGGAGGAGGCGTAGTTATTGTCAAGAGGTTGGGACTTGGAACTTGGAAGACAAGGTGGGTCATGGTGGGGCCGGCGAGGTGGAGACGCGTCTTGTTTTACCCCTTTCTTTGACTACCGTTACTTTACTTTGGAATGGTACTATTAATGATGAGTCCTTGGCTTCATTTTACTGTTGTTGGAGGGCCCCTGGCCTCAGTCTTCAGGCGCTACGTGGCGTCCGCTTCGCTGGAGTTCCCAATCCAGGGAGCCGCGACCACCGGCGATCGGAGCTACGGTGTTTAAAATTAAAATTAAGAACGTTAAAGGAGAGGGAGGGTACTTGAGGGCAAAGCGAAAATTAGTCCGCGTCATGTGAGGTTCACGTGAGCGGAATTTCGACGGCGTGTATAATTTTTATGTGAAAGTGCCCTCACCATCGTAAATCCATATTATAAATCTATACCATATAAAATGAAACTTTGTAATTTAAATATATTTCATTCAGCTTCCATCTATTATCTTTTACCCAAAACAAAATATATTCTTAGGTCATCCATGCAATCTTTGCTCCTCTCTCTCTCTCTCTATATATATATATATATACATATGCAAAGAAAAAAAAATTCAAAATTTATATTTTAAATGAATAAGAAAATTTTACCTAATTATCATTATAGAAATAAAAGAGTAAAACAAAAAGTTTCAAGAGTCAATCTTTTCAACAAAATATGGAAAAAAGATTGAAAATATATTACAATATGTAAGGAAAACATCATACCAAAAAAGTAATTGTAATAAAAATAAATAGGAAAAATTTAAAGAATAAGAACTAAAGAGAAAATTTTAATAGTTCCTTTTCATTGAGATCATTAAAAAAAATCTTCCCTTTATTATTCTCTTACCACCATTTTTAAAGTAAATAAAATAATTAATCAAAAAATTAACAATAGGAAAAATAAATTGGAAAATTAGAAATGCCAAAAGTATATAAGTAAGGAAATTTAATTAAAATATTTTGAGAGTAGATAAATATAAAATATACCAAAAACTACAAACAAATAAGAAATTAATAATTAATAATATTTTTACACAATTTAATTCAAAATTAAATATTTTTTACACTTTAATTCAAAATTAATATTTTTTTCCTTAAATGTGTATTGCACTTTCTTAAATGCTAGTAAATTATAAAAATAAGTTAACTATTCAATATTTAAAGTTTTATTCAATTATATTTAATGAGATTCCTAGCAAATATGAATTCATTAAATATCATAAAACATCAACTATTAAGCCATGTTGCACTTTTACTGTTGTGCTAAAAAATTAGTTTGGTTAGTACAATCTAGCCATAGCAAATAGATTTTTCTGGAAAAGTGAAAAATTAGCTTTAGGTTGAAGGACTCAAATCAATCAATAAGACAGTGTTTTGGTTATGAAAAAATCACATCCATACAAAATGTAAAAATTTATTAAGAAATGATAAAGTTAATTTTCTATAAAGAAGGAAGCCGCATTTTTTAAAATATCAAAAATTCCATCAATCGAAGGAAGCAAAAAAATCTTTATCTGAGCTGACTCGCACGAGGTTAGTGTGATCGCCGCTTATACCAAAAAAAAAAAAAAAAGCAAAAAATCCTTTATTGAATTTGTAAAAAAAATTCTTTATATGTACTTATCTTTTTTTAGTTAATATTAATCTGTAATATATCTTAATTACCATTATTAAAGAAAAAGAGACTTATAAATTTATGAACTTACATCTTGGAGTTTAAAATGGCCAACCAAATATGAGGCATTAAGAAATGTATATTTTTCTGAGAAAAAATAAAAGTTAATCAAATGTAAACTTTAGACCACACACTTTTCTAGAAATCTATTTTTTAAAATGATCTTTTTATTTCCCAAAAAAGGCCAAAACGATGAGATAACTCTTCTTCGTATTTTACCTTAGCTCATCAAATCATAGTTTCTTATCAATTTTTTTAAATAATTAATAGGAACAATGTCATTTTGAAACTATAACTAAAAGTAATATGATTTTTGTTATATGAGTTGTCATGTCTGTATCTACTTATTTTTCAATAATACAAATGAAATTATCACCTTAAGGGATAATTCTGCCGTGTGAATGATAGTTTACTTATTTTTCTATTAATATGAATAAAAATTATTATTTCAAGTGTTGACTCTGTCATACGTAGAGATACAACTTGGGCTGGGCTCAACCCGAATATGGCCCATCAAACCCAATTTTTCGCAGTACTCAAACTCTAGTTTGCTTAACCCGAACCTGAAGAATCCGGATTAAACTCGAACCGATTTGCAACTTGGGCCGAGTTCGGATTGCAGTCAACTCGAACCCGAGAAAATCCGAACCCATAAAGCCGCAAGCGGCAAGCCCACTAGTGTTGTGAAAGTGATGATTTAGCCTTGTTTGTTAGGTTTAAAGATATGTAGAGCTGACAATGATATTGTGGAAGTGATGATTCTTGGTATGAACATTCCATCAAAACCTTCATTACCTTTTAAAATGAGCAATATATTTAACCATTGCATTTTATCATGTAATGTTGGTGGGCCAAACTAGTATCTTTATTTTTTTTAATTATCTTCTTTGAGATATTTGTAACTTCTAATATGAAGTTTGCCAAAATTTTATGAAAGCATTTGGAAAGAGGTGATGAGCAGAAAAACTAAAACATCTGGAAAAGGGGTGATGAGTAAAAAATCAGAGAGCTTTAGATGGCGAATGCAGTCTCCCTACTTGGAAAAGATCTCTCGTGCCAGACTTATATGGTCTTCTAGCTGGCTCTTTATATCGTCTCAATATTTTCTGCTTCAAAAGGATAAAGGTAACTTCATCAATGCATATGGTGGCTATTGAAATGTTATGCAACATATGGATTACTTTGGATATGTTTTAGTTTAAGAATGTACTTTTTCTGTTTAGTCTTATGTAAAAGATGTATATTTTTAGACATGCATTTTAAAATGTGAAGCTTGTTTGTTTCAAACTTCAGCTTATTTGTACAATGTGAAGCTTATTTTGTTTCAAACTTTAGCTTATTTGTGTAATGTTAAGCTTGTTTGTTTCAGATTGTCATATTTTTTTTCCATCAACCTAAATTTCAATCCGAAACTCAATCCGAACCCGATTTTTAAAAATAGGGTTAGGGTTGAGATTTTACAAATAGGGTTAGGGTTAGAGTTAGGGTTAATATTTTACAAATAGGGTTAGGATTAGGGTTGAGCAAAACCCAAGTTTCATGAGCCCGAGTTGCACCCCTAGTCATATGACATCATTGCTTAGAATGATGATTTAATATTACTACAAAGGAGGAAACAATCATTTTTAAAAGGCTGCAAATAAAGTTAACTAACTAATTACCGATCTTACTAGAAATGTTACCTAAAGTAATGACTTTGTATTAGTGAAGTTGGCAATTAATTGGTTTACTAACTTTATTGAAGATTTTTTTTAATAAATAATCTTCATTCTATAAAGGTTGCTTGATCGATCGCACAAACCTTTCTCCTTTCACCCATGTATGCTAAACAACCCTCTACCCCCAAGCAACTTCCACACCTTTCTTGCCCCGCAAATAACCATCTCCTCCATCCTCCCCTTTTCACAAAGGAAAAAAAGAAAGAAAAAGTTTTATTGCACCGTACATAATAATTGGCATACGATGTGTATATCCGCGCATCAAGAGCAAAAAATATTTTTTTCATCTTTAATATATGCACACACACTATTTTTAATTATCATTGATATAATTTTTACTATACCACGTGCAGTCCAGCAAAACTTTTTCCAAAAAATTATTAATATGGACATCAACCTACTTAGCCTCTCTAATGGGTCCCTTCTTTCTTTTCTTTTTTTTTTTTTTTTTTGGAATAGACGGGTGATCACACCAGTCTAATGCAAGACAGTCCGAATAGATCAGAAAATAGAAGCTGTTTAACTATAATGGAACAGGGGTCACTCTGTTTCCATAACCAAAACTCTGAAAAAGGGCCGCTACATCCGCAACCCAGTCGGCCGCCGAGTTAGCCTCACGGTAAATATGTCGGATCTGAGAGCTGGAAACCTTCCGCAGAGTAGACCAAACATCCAGAAATAGAGGGTTACTTGGAAAGTGACCGTAGCAATCCTTCCGAAGTCAGCGTATGACTGTGAGAGAGTCTTTCTCTATAAAGAACTCTGGACATGAAAAATTCATGTAGTATAGAAAATATCTGTCCACACTTCATATAACTCTACGATAGGAATAAAAAGGTCAAGAAGATCAAATTCCTCTGCCGCATATCCCTTCTTTCTTCGCTACACTATCGTAACCTCCGTCGCAATCACACCTATTACCCTCTAGTGCCCCTTGCCACAATAGCCTACGAGCACTGCCAGCTTAGTCTACATGTGTGGCACAAATTGTGACTCAATGCCCCTACCATATGTGCCTTCGAGGACAACCAACCCTACTATAGTCAGTTGCATTGACCACCAACCTGCTCCCTTGGCTCCCTTAGCAAACCAACACATTTATTGCAGTATTTTGTCATTTTTATCCAGACTTTTATGTCTTTTATGATATATCAATTAAGATGGTGACTAGGTTGGATAAAAGCATAGTAATCTCTACTTTTTCATATCAATCTCTATACTCCTCCATCTTTGATCCATAAGTAGGATATTTGGTTCTAATTACATGGTCATCCTTCTTTTGCACATTGAATAAACTCATTAGGCTAGTTCCTTCTACTTTTGATATATCTAATTGTTGTCATAATATTTAACCATCAATAGGCTTGGCATTCTTTTCATTTAAACTCTACCAATACATTAGCTTATTTGAACTAAATAGCTTTAACATTGATGTATGATATAGTACACCATCATCTTCTAGTGCCCATTACTTTATTTCTATTGTAGATGAACTTAAATTTTTCTCATAAAATATAAATGAAAAATAAAGAAATTAATTATTATTTATATATATATTTTTTAGCTCACGTTCGAACTCAATTTGAAACCAAAATTCACCTCATCCAATCCAACATATAGCACTAATTCTTTTTAAGGATCGATGTTTCTTTTCCCTTAAGAAGATGTTGTCATTTAGCAATATAACCAAATTAATTTTTTTAAAGAAAAGGGTATTGCAGAATGCCAACATAGACCCCCCTCTTGATGGTGGCATGTAGTTAATTGTTAACCTTCTAAGGACAATGTGTCTAAGTGCTAATTATTTGATCAATTGATTAACTTAATACTTCTTAAATAATTCGACCCGTCATCATGTGCATCTTTTACAGTATCCACCACAATATAATCATTTGAAGGGTTTTAGGTTTTTATGTTATTGTTTGGTTGGTCTGTCATCATGATAAAATTCGCACTTAAGAGTAAAAGCTTGTGTATTTTACAAGGTACCGTCGTGAGCAGTATGAGCATAAGATATTTGAACTTAAAACCAAAATAATATATATGTATATATACTGGGACATTGGATTCTATGAATCCATTTTTTTTTCTTTTAAATTCCATCTTCTCAAGATAGTACAGAAGATTTATTTTTCCCTTTACACACGATTCCCTCTTTAATGAAAATTATGGAATTAATTACATCCCCATTGGACGCATCTCTTGAATCCTAAGCAAGCTTTTACATCCTCTTATTCCTTATTTTCACCTTTGATGCTAATGATAACAATGTAACGGTCCAGGTTTGCAAACACATAAACACATTTCATTATAAGAAAGCAAGACGGATAAAGTCCACACCAACTTGCTAAGCAAGCTTTACATCCTCTTATTCTTTATTTTCATCTTTGATGCTAGTCAATGATGACAATGTAACGATCCGGACCTGCAAATCCACGAACCTGTTTTGTTACAAAAAATCAAGACGGACAAGGTCCACACGTTACAAGAAACCAAGACGGACAAGGTCCACACCAACTTGGGCCACCACAGCCTAAAAGGGATCCAATTTGTACTTATAAATCTTTCTTAACTAGTTATAAACTATACAACCAAGAGGGGCATTACAATCTATCCCCTTAAACAGGGGATGAAGACGTCGCCAAGGGTACACGATCGCAACCACCAGACAGACAGAGGATTCTAGAGGTAACCCCCATAGATTCAATAGATGGCTTCCATCCTCTATGGATATAGCACTTAGCTCCTGCACTTCCGATTGGAACCTGCTCTGATACCATAATTGTAACGATTCGGGCCCGCAAATCCACATACCCATTTCGTTACAAAAAAGTAAGACGGATAAGGTCTACATCAATTTGAGCCACCACAGCCCAAAAATGGATTCAATTGATACTTGTCCATCTTTCTTAATCAGTTATACCATATAATCAACTCTCAATTTTTCGATATGGGACTATTAAAAGGGGCATTACAATTTTCCTCTAAGGGATTCAGCTTGCTCTTGAATTCTTCATCACCACCTTCAAGATTACCGCCTTGCTGCAACAACTTCAACTTCAATCCAGCTCCAAATTAACATCTTCGCCGAACTCCTCAAAAGGTGCTTCTTTGCCTCTTTCCACATCTTTCTTACTATCAATTTTCTCATGAACATCAATGCTTTATGGCCTCAGTTTATTCCCACACTAAATCTCCTAGTTTATCATGGTTGTCAATGATCTGTGTTGGCGAGCAGTCATGGATGCCAAAATTAAATCTCTTAAGCTTAATAAAATCTGGACGCTTTCTTATTTGTCCCTGGTAAAATTCTTATTAAGTGCAAATGAGTTTATGAAATTAAATGCAATTAATTAGATGGTTGTATATATTGAGCACTAAAAGACTCAATTGCTTGCTAGAGGCTGCACATCAACGAAGGATCTTGATTGCTGTGAAATCATCATCACTATTCTGTTGGCTCTTGAAGCTATCTACAACTAGCCCTTATATGATACGAAAAATATTTTTTCATAATGACTTATACATGGAGGTTTATAACAAATCACCTCTTAATTTTTCTAGTCAATAGGAAAACATTGTGTCAGAGGAAAAAAAATCTTTTTATGCCCTCAAGTAAGCTTCTTGATTCTCCGATTATTCGGATCGGAGCTTGCTCATCGGATTCTGGCCATGCCTCTTCCTATTTCTGCGGGGCCGGATCTTAGGCTGTGGCGCCGATCCTGTCTCCCTTGTGCTCCTACTAGAGATTTGGTGGCCCGATTCCGTTCTCAGGTCGTTGGTCTTAGTGATGTTGCTTGGATATGGAGACTGCCTGTTCATCCAAGAATTCAGCTATTCTTGTGGAAGATCAAGTGGGATCGCTTACCTACTTGCTCTCTTCTGGCTGGTCGGGGCCTCTCCATATTACCTCTCTGTCCGATATGTGGGATGCAGGTTGAATCTATTGACCATGTTCTATTCTTATGTTCTCGTGCATCTCAGATATGGCAGATGATCCATTTTACCCCTTGGATGCTGGAGGATGGTCCTATCAGGCTTTCATTCCTGAATGCTCTTCAGTCGCCTTCCCAGTACGGATCTTATTTTCAGGGCGTATTATCGGCCTATGTTGCTTATCATATATGGTTGACAAGGAATAAGATTGTCTTTGCGGAGGAGACGGTCTCTCCTCAGGCGATCATCCGTCGTGCTCTCTCTCACGCTAGGGAGTACACTCGCTGCTACCTTACTGTTCACACTGACGGACCTGGCCTCTGGGACCCCCCTGCTGCTTTGGCAGCGAACCGTTCCACGGTTTTTATATCTTGGGTGTCCCCTCCTCCGGGTTATGTCAAAGTGAACTTTGATGGTTCTGTCTCTGATCGTGCTGCTGGATCAGGTTTTGTCATACGAGGGTCGTATGGGCAGTTGCTAGCAGCTGGAGGCCACAGCTCGATCGACATTTCGGTTCCTATGGCTGAGCTCCAGGCAGCATGGGCTGGTATCATTTATGCTGTTCAGCAATTGGGCTTTCGGCGGTTGATTATTGAGGGTGACTCTATGACGATTATCAGATGGATCAAGCGAGAGGGGGACTCCTATTCTTGCTATAATCCTCTGCTTAGAGACATTTCAGTCACTCTTCAGTCTACTACTGCTTTTCAGATTCAGCACAGCTATCGGGAAGCCAATGCTGCGGCCGATTATGTTGCTTCTGCGGTTGCTCGCAGTCCTGGTCGATGGATTTGGCATCCTGGGATACCTTGTCCTGTATTACTTCAGCAAATTTTGTTCTCAGATGCTTTGAGTTTGACTCACGCCAGAGTGGTGTGATCGCCCGACTGTAACAAAAAAAAAAAAAAAAAAAGTAAGCTTCTTGCAATTTATTCTCAAAATGTTTCATCATTCTCCAAAAAGTTGGTTTCACATAGCCCAAGCCAGTTATTCCTTTTACACCGACAAGTAAGGTACTTCTTTCACTGTTGTAATTATTTATATTAATGGCATTGTACTTACAGGCAACAAATTTACACTCAAGCAATTTATCAATTCTCAATTTGATAACAAAGAACCAGGACTTAAAAAGTATTTTTCTGGGCCTTGAAACTGCACAATCCCCTCTAAAGTCATTACTCTCTCTCTCACTTAAAATTCTCAAGGACATGGAGATGCACGGTGCTCAAACTTGTTTTCCCATGGAACAAAATTTGAAGCTATTGCTTCATGAATGTACTCCATTTGATGATCCCTCTTCATCTAGTCATCTAGTGGACCACCTCATCTGCCTTAACATTACACATCTTCATATCATTCATGCTGTACAAAAGTTAAGCTAACTTATAAGCCTTTGAGCCTCATATGCAAGTTGCACTTTGGATGTTATGGTACCTCAAGTCCACTCCTGAACAAGGGCTCCTCCTCTTTTCCATGGACTCTCTTCAATTAGTTCATTTTGTGAGTTGGACAAGGCTAGCTGGCTCACTCCCCTGGTATTCACTTACTGGTTATTATATCCTCTTCGGTGATATCCTGAAAGTCTGAGAAGCAATCCACTGTTTCCCATCTTCTCAACAATCTTAATATGTCCTCTCTTTTGCTTTTCCATCTTCGTTGTCACAATCGAGCAGCATAATATATTGCCACCAGACCAATTTTCCATGAGCCTAACAAATACATCAAAATTGAATACCATCTCATTGGAGAGAAAACTGGAGCCAGCTTTATTTGAACCCATCACATCCTCACTAGCTAGGAGGTCGCCGCCTATTCTTTGCCAAGCTTTTGGGTCTTGATTAGTTTTATAAGGTTTTTAGCGAGTTAGGAATTTATGACATTAATATTTTAGCTTGTGAAAAAGTATTACGCCCATTACTCTTAGCCTGTGTTTAAATAGAAGATAAGATGGAATATCTAGGATATCTTTTCTTATTTTTAAAAGCTATAATTATAAAGGATAACTCTAAAAAAGTCATGAACTTATCTCTGCAGTCTTTTTGCAGCAAGGGTTGTAAATATGACATTTATCTCTGCAATCTTTTTGCAGGGACAATAACCAAGAGGCATGAATCCAAAGTAATCTATCCATCAAAATTTTAATTGTAAGAGTTATGGTTCCTATTATTTCAGGAATGATTCCTATTATTTTATCCATCAAAATTGTGCTTACTGATGTTTCAGGAATGTTTTGATTGTCAAAATAACTATGCCCATTTGCAGTGCTGCCATAATTTGTGTGTTTATGTAGATATTGTGGTGGAAGCTTTCCTACAACTGCTTATTCTTCATTTTAATTTTAACTACTCATAATATGTATTTGGGGGGAAGGCCTGGTTAGTGATGCTGATGAAGTTGCAGAGATCAAAGCTGCTCACTTTGAAGAGTCGCTGAAGTTTGCCCAAAGGAGTGTTAGTGATGTTGACATCCGAAAATATCAAGCTTTCGCGCAAACTTTGCAACAATCAAGGGACTTTGGAAGCGAGTTTCGTTTCTCAAATCAGTCGGACACTAGAGCTGGGATTGTTGGATCTGATCCGTTTTCATGTACCATGTTCCTTTGGCTCATGTGGATACATGGTGAAGATACTTATTAAATTATTATATGCCAAGATGGCTAGGGCAATGGATGTAGAACTTGTTGGGCCCAACTGAGTTTTCAGAAATACTATGCATGGCCCATCTAGCTTACAATGTGTTAAATTGTTTTTGTTTTGCATTAACTATATGCAGTCTTCTACAATTTTAAGATTTATTAGAAATGACAGTGGCACCATTCTGTTTCATATTATCATGATTGCTCAAATATGAAATGTACCGTTAGCAGGATTCAAAAAAAAAAAAGAAAATCTAGATTCACAAAAACTCAAAATGCTTTCTGTGTTGGTTCCTTGTAGAGATATGTTGAATTTAAGTTGACCATTTCTATTCTTCGGTGGCTGATTTATAGTGGACAGGGGAGCAGAGATTCGTCTACATTTTCTTCCTAGGCACAATGCAGACGATGAGTTTACCCTCTGATGTCTTTTGTTAGACAGAAAAAATACCGAAGAAGAAAAGAGTGTTGAAATGAGATGTTATATCGAAGAGTGCAATGTTGTGTCCCACTTCGATAATAGACTTGTGGTGCAAGAATTTGTATGGATTCACTAATCCCCCAGTCGCAGTCTGATGGGTGCCACAACAGCTAGGTTATTGCAAGCGAGTGCTTAAAAGCTTGACTACCAATTGAAAGAAAAGCAGTCATCTCTTCAAATAAAATGTAATAGTCCAATGTCAAACAAATCTCCTCTGTGTGCGTGTGTGTGTTCACAAAACCCTCTCCCTTGTAATTATCTAAAAACTTTCCCGATGGCAGACGACACGGTTTTGTTCACAAGAAAATCCTGAAGGCTTGTCACAAGAAAATCCGATGGCTGACGGCATGGTTTTATTCATAAGAAAATCTGTTGGTAGATGGTACGATTTTCCTCCCATCCCTGGCCTCATCCCCCACCGCCGATGACGCTGGCCATGTCCTCTCCCCTCTTCACTGCAGATCTATCTCCGACACCTCTCGCAAGCTCCACCCCTCTGGCCCTCCTTCCAGAAGCCAATGGAGCTGCTCAGTCCATCATTCACCAGCGGAGTTGCTCCGAGTTCGGCCGGTTCGATGACAAGTATACTTGGGCACCGGGCCGTGCCTAGCATGGCACGGCCCAGTCCCACCGGCATGCACCAAAAGCCGGGCCGTGCCTGGCACGGTCCAATAATAAACGGGCCGTACCGGGGACAACTCATTAAAAAAAATTCTGGCCCGGCACGGCCCATAGCCCATTTGGCCAGGCCGAAGCCGTGCCAGGCACAACCCCTAACGGCCAAAGCCATGCCTCAGGCTGAGCCATGCCAGGCACAACCCCTAACGGCTATATTAAAGTTATAGCCATTTCTAGTCATTGAAAATGACTAGAAATGGCTATAAACAGCCATATGGCCCCCCCCCCCCCCCAACAGCTATATTGAAGGATATTTTTGAAGGAAAAAATGGGACTTCTATAAATAGCCCAATCCTTCCTCATTCTTATCATACAAAACCAACTCTTCTCTCCTTCTCTACTACTACTATTTCTCTCTTTTAGCAAGTGCTCTAGCAATTTAATTTTTAGTTTGCAAGTGTTCTGGCAAGTGGCAAGTGCTCTAGCAAGTGTTCAAGTGCTACACAAAAGGAGGTTCTTGTTGAGAAGTACAAAAGAAAGGAGGTCACTTCTTGTTGAGAGACGAGAGCACAAGAGGAAGCTCACAAATTTCGGCTCCACGCCTTCACCTATGATCCTCTTCTCAATTCATCTTTAAGTAATGAATTAAATTTTATTTATGAAACGATCTTCATTCTTCATATGATGAAGATCAAATAGAAAATCTAGATGTATTAGCTTGGTGAAAGAGTATTAGAAATCAATATCCTATTATGTCTGCCGTTGCATGGAATATTTTAGCTATGCCAATGTTCATAGTAGCATCAGAATTCGCTTTCAGTGCAGGTCGGCATGTTCTGGACGAAAAGATAAGTGGGATGACTGGCGAGACGGTTGAGATACTTCTCTACTTTAAAGATTGGTTAGATGCTGAGACAAGGCTTCAAGATAAAGATGGACATGACTTAACCAGCGAAGATGATGATGACATAAATACTACTGATAAGTGAGTCATCTCTATTTTATAATTATATATTTTTACTTTTTTAATTGTTAAAGTGAGTCATCTCTATTTTTTCTCCTTTCTTACTGTATTTTAAAGGTCAGGCCTAGCCCCAATCCCTTCATGTACTATTTTAATTTTAAATTAATAAACTGGTACGGGTCTATGCCAAACCTTTCACCATTAAGGTGGCTTCATATTAATAACTTCTTTTGTTTTTAATAATTTTTTAATTTATTAAAAAATATTTTTTATGTAAATTTTTTATCAGGCCCTTGTGGGTCAGCACGGCCTAGGCCCATCACAGGCCATGCTGGGCTTGGTCCGCGGGCCAAAATTTTGAGCCCGGCATGGCCTGGTTTAATGGGCCATGCTGGCACGGCCCGGTTCGTGCCGAGCCGTGTTGGCCCATGAGCGGCACGGTTCGATGCCCAACTCTAATATTGACAAGAAAAGGAGAAGGAAAACCATCCGATCAACAAGATCTGCTTCCCTGATTAGATGGCAGTCCTCTCTCTCTTTCAAAAGCAATTTTTGAGAATAGTTTGGGGTTTAACAAAAAAATTTTGGGGATATCCTCTCCTATCCCTCCAATCAAATACAACCAGAAGGAATAACAAAAAGTTATTCAGGGGATAAGAAAAAGTTTACTTTTTTGCATTTGATATGATCCATGGAATAGCCAGGGGATATCCTCTGGATAAACTCTATCCTATATACTTATCCAGGGATAGCATTTTTTATATCAAACACTACCTTAAGTTAACTGAGAAGGTCATCAGATAATACAAGTGCATCATTACATTTATGTTCTCTTTTCCTTTATAATTTCAGCATTACAACATTTGCACTTCCCATTTCATGTATCCAGTAGCTTGTGTATATATACCCATTTTGTACATAACTAAACTTTGAGGAGGATGGTTTTAAATTTTTAACATGATTTAAGTGAAGGTTTTAGTGCATGAAGCAGTTTCAGCATATTCACCGGGGCCATTTTACATGAGAAAAGTCTTTATATACCGCCCCAATGCAGCATGGTCTGTATCCGGTATGGTAATTTATCCGCATGTGAACCTGTGCATCAGCGATGCGAAACCCACAGGCGGGCCCATCGATGCAAGTCCGAGTATGAATGAATCACTGTACCCGATCCAAGCACGAACGAATCACTGCATCTGATGCAAGCCATGCTGCACCAGAGCCGGTGTACAAAGACTTCCTTTTACATGACCTGCAGCTTCGTTGCTTGATAGGCTCTGCAGCTCCAGCCTGGTTAGGTTATATGTATAAAAAATGGTGCTTTCCTCAAGCTTTGATGCATTCATAACCATATCCCACAAGTATTAAAATTGGGTTAACAAGCTATTTGAACTGGAATAGAGATGGTTCCACTTACAGTGCATCCATGGAAAGGTGTGCAACCAGCTTGTTAAGACTGGAGATAGGCCCAACTAGAGATCTCTCCACGCAACTATTATTCTAATTCATAATGGAACGAAAAACATCTAGGCTAAATGGCGAGGCTTACACATGTGGATGGAAGATCTGGTCATCTTCAAACTCTGGTTACGACCTTTAAAATGGAAATTGCTCTGAGCCCTGTGATAGATCAATCTCATGCATATAACCAAGTCAAAATCTTTCAGGCTAAGACTGAATGGAAGCTGACTGTAGATGTAGTTTTGCATAAGAGTCAATTATTATGATTGGAAGCAACCTAATATAACGAATTGCAGAACATCAGCAAGTGTAGATAACCTGCTAATGTCTACAGGATTAATCTACCAAAATTTATAAAGAAATTCTCAAGGTCCATTTTTTGTTTTATGATCAAACATGAGTGAAAAGGATAGAAAGAGAAAAAAAGAGCAAATTTCATTATTCTTACCACCATAAGTAGGAGATGCAGTAAGACACAATGTACGTACACGTGGAATACCACCTTCAGGAAGTGGTTCTGATGGTCTGGTACATGGATTAGAAAGTGAATACATAAGAAATAACCTGGATGATGTAATTTAACAAACCTGTGAAGCATCAATAAGCAATGCCAAAAAACTTCTTCATCCTACCTCATAACATACATCTATCATCTCTTCCAGGCCACAAGTTTGGACAAAGGACATCTTATTTAGTTCACAAATCTGTCTATTTACAACATTCTTTGCAAAGAATACGAAAAACAATGTGGAAAACAAGCAATAGCAACAGATGTTACCACTAAATAACATTTTGGAGGTAGAAAGGGGGAAATAATAATCCAAAATAGATGGGTATGAATTCTCATCCCAGACGGTTGCTATCCTCGTTCATCATCCCTTTAAAGCTCTTAGCCAACCAGATTGCAGTTTCTCGTGGGGAGACCTTATCCTTTCCAAATGGCTTTAAAACAACCGCAAGCTCTTCCAACCTATTATGCTGCAGTAGTTCCGCCGAAAGCTCTAACAAGCCTTCAAGTGCCTCTGCTCTCTGTCTAAAGGATTTCACATCCAATGTTTCCTTCGCTGGAGATTCCTCTTCCTTTGACCCAAAATTGACCTCTGATGAGTTTGATTTGACCTCTGACGAGTTTGACTTTGCAGTTTCTAAGCTGTTTGATTTCTCTTTGGTAATATTGTTTTCTAAAACATCAGATTTAACAGAAACAGTTTCAACAAATCCAGGAGGTTTCAGGCTTTGTGAGATCCCCCTCATATCTACCTCTTCTCTAACCACATTCAATAGCTTCCCCATATCCATGTTCTGAAGACTCTTTTCAACAGTCTCAATTGCTGGTTGCTCACTGCCAACCCGAAAGCTGCTATGTCTGATGACATGAATAACATCATCAAAAGCTGGGGTTAAATGAGCCGCCGGTTTTTCCGAGGTCTGATTTTGAACTTGTCCCTTCTCCATTGGTGTGTTCTTCGGGGTTGCTGAAACAAAAGGTGAAATATCTGTTATGGACGAGAGGAGCTCTCTGACAGTAAACTTGTCATCACCACTTTGTGTTGCAACAGGTTTCTTCTCAGGCCTGATAACAGATGCATCATCTTTACAAACAAAGTCTTGCTCAGAGCTTGGAAACAATGGCTCTGGGACTGAACTCAGACTCTGTTCATCATTACTTGCACTACTCTTGTGCAAGTCTGATGTATTGACCTCAGAAATTGGTGTAGGTCTATGGTCATGATCAAGACTTTCTACAGATGAATAATCAACTCTTGAATATGAGGAAATCGAACAAGTAGGTGGATTAGATTCAGAAATTGCAGGGAAGATCTCATCAGCATGATCTAATTTAGAGTTTGAGCTCAATGTCTGTGGAGATTCCTGAGTTTGAACAAAAGGTGCTCTTGAGTTGCCTGTATCAGCTTGCATTCTTCTAGAAGGATCCAAAGAAATTTTTTGGATTCTTGAAGCTGGCTGATAACTTGCTTGGGGCTATATATCATTTGATTTTGACTCTTCTCATGCTCCAGGCTTATCTTCTCAGGAACACCCTTAGGATCATTATCAGTTGGGATTGAACTGTCAGGCACAGCAGGTTTTGGAGCAGGGATAGAAGGCCTCTTGACAATGCTAGGGGGTGGAAGTCTTTGCCTTGCCTTGATACGGATGTCATTTTCTATAACTTGTTTGACAGGATCTGAGGGTGAAGTCCCCTCGTATCTGGCTTTATTTTTTGGGGAGCAGTCCAGCACTGGTAACTGCAACAGGTAACAGTAAAGGTGAATTTTAAAAAAACATGCCAGCAAAAAAATAATGGAATCTACACTTACCAGATGCTTCAGGGGGTGTGGTGCCTGCACTCTTTTTCCAGAATCACTATTGTTCTTGACTGAGTCACCAGCCGGTGCTTCTGCATTAGACTTGGAGCTTGAAGAACTGGAACTAGTAGGTTTAGATGACTTGGGAGATGGTTCTGTGCCAGTTTTATGATTTGGTGTACCACCTAATTTAACACGACTGGCTCTCACAGGAGAGTTGCTCTCTCTAACTTTGCCCTCCTCTTTAAGAGCCATCATTATATTTTTAATAGTCTTTGGTTGCTTAGAGTCGACCTTTGGCTGCTGGTTAACAAGCAAGGACTTCGAAGAATCTTGTCTCTCTATCTCAATTTTAGAGACACCATGATCACTTCTGACATCTTGTGAGGGAACAGAGTTACTATCAGAGGCAACTCCATCATTTGAAGAGGTGTATTTTTCGACTTCCTTGCGATCACAGTTGACTGCTATCCCTGACGTGTTTCTCTCATTTGATTGCAAGCTGTCCTTATCACTGCCAGAAATGATGCTGTTTTGGCTTTCTGACATGTTCTTCTGAGCCCTGCTTGAAGTAGAAATGGGCATCTCTGGTAACCGAGTTACATTTGAAGGATCAAGGGATGGTCGATACTGGTTCACATGTGGCTGTAAATATGGATGCCTTAAAATTTGAGATGCCTGAAGACAAGTTGTGGAGACAGTATTATCAAAACATAAAGAGACTAAAAGTTAGTAATTGCCACAAATTGTTGACCTTAAAAAGGAAGACTTACATTTGGTCGATGCTCTGGGTTCTTTCTCAACATGCTCTTAATAAGTGTTTTCCTACATTCAGTTACACAAAATCAGATCTTTTCAACTAGTTGATTCCTGGAAAACAGGAAAGCAGAAATTGAAAATGAAAAAACTGAATGGCAATTTCCCAAAACATCAGCCCATAACAGATATTTGAAGCAAAATAAATCAATAATCACAAATCAATAACAGGAGTCGAGTGGGCTTAATGAGAGACATAAACAGCCAGTCCGCCTCCAAACTGCCCATACCAAAAGGCCAAACCAAACAATGAAGCCAATCAATATGGACAAAATTAATAGTAACAAATCTTGCTCACATGTTTTATATGACATTTTTTTTATGTGGGAATGTTGTAAATGTTCATATCAATTTAATGAAATTTGATTAACATCTAAAAGATTATATACATACATTTTCTCATGATAATACGGGAATATTAGTAAATTAAATTGAGGTGCTATTATAGTTAATGTTTATAATGAAGCAAATATTCACCATAGATTTCTTCTCAGATTTGACTTGTTTTTGCAAATTTCAAATTATCTGGAAACTACTATAGACACAAACAATCTGTTACTGTGCTTTATAACCAGGATAGAATAACAAAGAATATTTAGATGAAAAAATCATTTACCCAAACAAAAAGGCCAATATGACCAAACTTCATCTGGGGCCTTAACTCAGTCATAAAGAGGTTTGCAAGCTTTGTCCTAGAATTGATCAAGCTAAACTAAAAAGAAGAAAAATAAATGAATTATTACTGACTTGTACCACGTTGTGTATTTTGTCTGCTATACAATCTGGATTATCATTGCTAGGTTCTACAGTTATAAGCACTTGCAACTGAAAATGATGAAGGCATTTGCAATGTCCAAGTCAAATGATAAGAAATACTTATGCATCAAAATGGAGTGCAGTTTTATCAAACACCAAAGATTTAATAATATGAAGGTCAAAAGGATATAATTAACATGGACAAAAATAATTTAAAAAGATATAACTATTTATAATTTAAATATCGGCTTGATCCTGAATAGAGTAGAGTGGAGGAATCAGATTCATGTAGCCGACCCCATGTAGTTGGGAAAAGGCTTACATGAGTTGAGTTGAGAAGGTCAAAAGGATGATAAATATATTTCATTAAAAGAAGCAAAGTTGATAAGGGTGATGAATGCGAAAGAGAAACTACAATACAATCACATATATTAATGATTTCATCAAAGAAAGACTGTCATTAAGCTTCAAAAAGTATGTGAGAGCACAGGATACTCACAGGGAAGAAGAATAGCAAGGGGGTAAGGGGCCAATAGAGGACCGGTTTATCTTACTTATCAACCCAGCCATATCCTGAAAATGTTTTCACAAGAGCCATTATTATAAAGCTTGGCTGATAGTTATGCCACTAATATATTTAGTGACATATATTCTATCAAAATAAGGGATAACACCTGAGAAAATGCGAGATTATTAACTAAACATATAAACAAGTTCCAGAACAAAACTGATTTAAGATATTTCCAGACAAAATAATACCTCAGAATAAGTAAATAGAGTGAAAATGTGCAGCAAAGTTGATTAAGTAGCATATTAACTAGTTGAAAGTCTAGCCCTTTTACAAGAAAAGAACAAGTTACTATCTTGTATTAGCCGCAAAAGGCTCCAACATGTAACAAGACTTATTCAGAAAGGATTAAATAAGGTTCAATTATAACTTATGCTCTCTAGATTCTAGAATCTAAGCCTTAAACCATGTTGCAGAATAATAATCCAGCTTGGTCAGTACCTTGAGATAAGAAGCAGCTACTAAATATGCATATGTAACCATATAACTTAATTTGCATCAAACACTCAAGTGAAACTGACATTGCTTGCTGTGGAAAATATTCTATAAAACCAAGAACTACACATGGGATGGTCATGATCAGATTTGTGTGTGTCTGTGTCAGTACACATACAAACATATATGCCTGGGCGTGTGTATGCATGACAGGGAGAGAGAGAGAGAGAGAGAGTTGAGCTTGAATAGTGCTTCCACCAAGCAAAATTTAAATCTAAATTGTATCAGTTCTAATGAGGTGATGGACCATTAAACTAGAGAATCCAACATAAAAAAATAAAATAAAATAAACTTAAAATGCCGAAGCATCAAAATGTTTAGAAGGTTTCCTTGGGCAAAGTGAGCCTTGACGTGTTACCAATGAAGCAAAAGTGCACACAAATCACAATGATCTTGTTTTGGCATGGGAAAGGTTGAGACTTGAGTAATGGTTGCAAGAGTATAATTTAATATAACACACTTCAGAACATCATTTCCCAGGTGGGTAAGTAAAAACAAACTTCCTAAATCGATCCCTTTGTATCCCATCTCCACAGTATTTTGCAATACGCAAAATGTTTCCATCCTTCAACCATGGATTTTTCTTTATATATATAACAAAAGGGTACTTTTTATTCATGTAGCTGACCCCATGTAGTTGGGAAAAGGCTTAGATGAGTTGAGTTGAAAAAGGCACTTTTCAGCAACTAAAATTTAATAAAGATCAGGTTTGATATGATGGTTTGATGCTGTCATATCAAACTATTTTACAACAAATGTTAAATCAGTCTTAGCCCATGGTTCAGCCAATGGTAAGACAACTTTTCCATTGCTTTAGCAAGCCAATACTCAACTCAACTCAACTCATCAAAGCCTTTTCCCAACTACATGAGGTCGGCTACATGAATATGCTTCCTCCACTCTGCTCTATTCATGACTAAGTCAACACTCAAATTATAAATAGTTATATCGCTCTTAATTATTTCTATCCATATTAATTTAGGTCTACCTCTATCTTTATCATTACTATGAACTGTTAAAAGATCATTCTTTATAAATGGAGCATTTAAAGGTTTTCGCCGTATATGTCCAAACCACCGTAATCGATTTTCTCTTATTTTATCTTTAATTGGAGCTACTCGTATCATTTCTCGTATATGTTTATTGCTAATTCTATCTTTTAAAGTTTTACCACATATCCATCTTAACATATGCATTTCTGTTATACTTAATTTATTTATATGTTGTTTCAGTATTGTCTAACACTCTGTTTCATATAGCATAGTTGGCCTAATAGTAGTTTTATAAAATTTTTCTTTCAATTTCAATGGGATGCATCGATCATACAATGCTCCCAAAGCACTCCTCCACTTAATCCATCCTGCTTTAACTCTATGATTCACTTCTTCGCCTATTTCATCTTCTTACAGGATAATTGATCCCAAATATCTAAATTGTTCACTCCATGCCCTTCAAATATTATTCTTATTTAAACTGACTGAAAGAGCATGAAAATCTAGAAATCAGCTCCCAGATAAAATTTAAAAAATGTACAATTCAGTATAGAATTTGCACCAAGATAATGGTCTAACTTGCTCAAAACCAATATTCTTTTAGCCAAAACAAGTGAAATAAGGGCCAAATTCTGGAACAGAGACTAAATGGGCATCTATCTGATTATGTTTGTTTGAAATTTCTAAAATAATACAGCCAGAATATTTCATTTCAGGCCTTTATCCAATACTTGAATCTATGTGAATATGTTTTGAACTTAGACCATTTGAAGCTCTGTAGAAGTGTTGCATTATTTTAAGGCAAAGGCAGAGTTTAAGCAGAGAATGTATGATGATTTTTTATGCATAGCATCTACCTCTATTTAATAACAAAATATTTTTCATAAGATATTGACTTTTGGCATTCTATTGACATTAGAAAAATCAGAAGCAGTTATTATTTCTTTTTATGCAACATATGTAATTCAAAACAGTGCCCATAATTAATTAGTCTTATATCATTCATCTTTGGTTGAGAAGCAGAAAAGATAGAAGGTAAGCAAGCCATAGAGTGCTATTTCCCTCTCCATTGTTTCACTTATGCTAGAATGTAGATATAAGATATACCAATCATATTCAGTATGAGGTGTAAGCTCTCGCTGACATCAGGAAGGAAACTCTAACATAAGAGAAGATGTTAGAAACTGACTTACTGAGAATTTATGGCATCACATCAATATCTATAACATTCAAGAAGGAAAAAGAAATGAAAGAAACTTACAAAAGCTTTAAAGGCAGGTCGATGAGCAGCCATCTCATATATACAGCACCCTGCCCATCCAAATTCCGTTCAAAGCTCAAAATTTAGTATATCTATCTAACAAAGGAACCTGTAGGAGAAATTTATCATTTATTAGGTTGTCCTACCAAGAGACCAGATATCTGACTTGAAGCCATATGGAATATCAGCAAGCAGCTCTGGACACATGTAATTGGGAGTTCCAACAACCTAAAGAAAGCAAATTCCCAGCCATCAGTCTCTTGATAACATAGCAAGCATTGCAGAATCAACAGTATGTTTAAAAACAACAACCAAAGAAAATAAAATAAGGGGGATGTCATTTAGCTATTATGGCTGGCATATATATATTTTTATTAGACCCTAAAAAAGAAAGAGAGTTGCCCACATTAACTTTCAATAAAAGACATTATCTCATAGCAGCATTTTCTAAAATATGGCATTAGCTTACTAACAAAAGTTTCCATGCATGAAATTTCCAAATAGAGAACCTCCAAAACCAGAAAAATGGTACGCCAAGGCCACAACACATGAAGAGCTTGCAGTAGAGTCACCATCATAGTTGCAGACCCGGCCAAGGGCTTGAGTCACCGGATCACTTGTTCAACCGTTGGATCATTGATTGAACCCTCGATTAATTATTTTAATATAAAAATATATTTGTATTAATAAAAATTAATTTTTAATAAAAAAATTAAGGTAACATAATAATAAAATCCATGACCCCATCCGGTTCGAGCTGGATTGTCCGGTTTACCCATGAACTGGATGGATTTATCGGATTATTCCGAGCCACTTACACATCCGATTTTATGTTAGAACCGGACCGGCTTGGCCTCTGAGTCCCGGTTCAACCGGTCCAACCGGCTGGTTTGGTCCGGTTCTGACAACTATGGTCACCATGCCATAGATTAATGTCTTTCATATCCATCACAAGCTGGAGAAAACACCATTACAGTCAGTTTTTTCCTTCTTTTTCTTTAGTGGAAGCTCATGGAATTGATTATCCTGTACATGGAGAACTTTTGGAGCTATGATGCGGTGCCTCAAGTTTGCACTCATGAACGGATATGTTTTGATAATGCTAGTATCAGTGCATTTTTTTCTCAGAATTTCTATACTGTTCTCACCTACCAGGGCTTAAAACATCAAATGTACCCACGTTTTTTATTTCTCAGACAGCATGTATCGCACAAAAACTGACTGGCGAATATTGATAGCTCAAACCACTAATTTCATGAAATTTTTAAATAAAAAGGTTAAATAAAATCACACATACAGAAGAAGCCAAATCATCTGCTTGAGGGTTTTAGCAAGTCCAAAATCCCCTGCACATGAATAAGAAACAGAGGCAAAAACATTAAAGTTAACTATATGCTAAGAAATCTATGCCTCTACATATCTAAGGGTCCTGAGCAACTAACCAAGGCGTACATCTTGATCCTTAGTCAGAAATATATTTGAGCACTGCCAAGAAGGTTCAGAAATTATTTGCTGATAGGAATCAGCCGGTATTCTATTATACAATAAGAAAGATGCAGTTGCTTCCATACACTCACAAACCTTGAGGTCACGATGCAGAACAAAGTTGGAATGCAGGTATTCAACGGCTAATAATAGTTGAGTGAACCATTTCAACAATTTCTGAGGAGCAGCAGCAATAATCAATAAACAACCAGCATATGAAATTCTTGTTTAAGACAAAATATTATCCAGAAAGTTTACACTACCTCTTCTGGGAAATATGATCCGTTTGATCTCTTCATCAACTCAGCCCTGCCAGATACAACAGATAATAAGTTACGCAAACCAAATTTCTTTTACCTGGGAAAAAGGGCATTTGATATCACAAGTGCACTCACATATCTCCACCTTCACAGTATCCTGTAACTATACAAACATAGCAGCCCTGCATTGAGAAGCATGATCTAGATATAAGTTAGACACAAGCCACATACAGACATACATGATATAAACAGGCTAATATATATGAGTGCAAGCTACTACTCTTCAAACCTTCTCCACCCAAGCTTCCTTGAACTCGACGATGAAAGGGTGTTGCAACCGTGCAATAAGAGCCATCTACACTCAAAAGTGTTCGGAAAGATTATAACACAACTTCTAAACAAAACCAGAACAAACCAACAAAATCACGAATACTTCACTGACCTCTTGATGCGCAGATCTTCTGCAGCGCTCGGTTTGCCTTGCAAGCCGGATTTTCTTTAAAACATACCTGTAATCCAAAAACTCATAAGCACTTGAACAAAGGCTCCCACACAATAAGGAAATAGCCCCAAAATAAACAAATTTAAGCCAAAGGTACTGATGTTAACCGTACTTCTTCTTCTCCAGCTTATGATTCACCAGAATCGCTGCTCCAAAGGCTCCTCGCCCAATCTGCTCCATTATCTCGTATTGATCCATTCGAGACTCCATGGATCTGATCCACAAATGCAAATATATTGTAATCTATTAAGAAACCTTCCCTTATTCCCCCAAGACACAGCTTTTCTATTCCAATCCGCCTCCACTCCCCTCACTCCCCAATGGAAACACCCTGCTCCATAAATCTTCGGCTGATATTCAACTCATTTGATGAAATCTCCTATAAAACTTCTCCAACTATAACCAATCCTCAGAGAAATAGAACCATTCAAATCTACATTTCTGACACAAAATAAGAATGAGATCCGAGATCCGATACTGTTATAAAAAAGGAAATCCAGATAAAAATTTCCACAACTGAGATCCGAACTCCACTGACAACTTTAGATCGAATCAACCAATCCCAGAAATCACCTCCGAGAAAGTCTACCGTTATTTCCCTAACAACCGAAATCCCAAATACAGAGAAACGCTCACCGCCCGATCCCTCACCGTCTCCTCAACCACATTGCTCAAAACATAGCTTTTCCACCCCCTCCACTTCCAGAAACAGCCGATTCCCCTGTTCTCTACCCCCGTCTCCTCCTCCTCCTCCACCGCCGATCACCGGGCCACCAATCTCCGGCGAGAAAACACCGTTTCTCGCTCCGAGAACGCCCGAAAGCTAATCCAGTTGCCGGACAAGATCTAATCGAGATCCTGGAAGAGCTCCCTTCGACGCCGCTCTATCTCTAGCAGCGTACGACGGCAATGAGGGCAATGCGGTTGGGGTCTCGTTTTGGCTCTTTTGGGACTCTCTCTTTCCTTTTTCTTCGTCGCTTTTTTTTTTTTTTGGTTCCTCTCTCTTTCGCCTCTTTCTCCTCATTTTAAAATCGTCCAGTGCAAGAAAATTATATAATTGAGGAAGCTAAGAGCATTAATCATGGTTGAGAGCCGCGAGAACAGAGCTAATTACTTGATTTTGGAGTTATTAAAACTTATATATTATACATCGAGACGCCTCTGAAGTTGCTCACTCTTCTGCTGGAGTCCTCCTGTGGGGCTTTAATGGCGGAACAGTGGAATGTCATCCATGCCCCCACTGGATTCGCTTGAGCTTAAGATTGGTGATGAACCTAAAAAGAGCAAGAAAAAGAAAAAGATGGAGGCGAAATGTTAAAAAAAAATGATGTTAATGATCACATAAGTCAATGTTTCATATGTCATGTCCATCATAAGGGCATCATACAACCACTCCATATATTAAATCTGATCGTATTAATAACTTATACATATATGAAGATGTTGATATGCCATTTGGTACATGTGCATGGCTATTATAAACATTCATCATAGCGTCCACTAATGCTCGCGTCATTGTCTAAATGGTAGCATGTTAAGAAGTACAATGGTAATAATTATTATCTTCCAAATAGAGCATGGTAGCCATTGATTCCATTACAAACAGTAAATAACTGAACGCCAGAGGTTATTATTATGGGAGGGATAATACGACTGCACGAATTTTTCGTGTGGTCCCTTGATTGCGACGTGAATAGCCTCAAAGGACCTTTGCGCCAAGATCCTCATGTGCGTATCTGAGAATAAACTTCTTTTTCTTTATGTCTCTACCGGGATAATTGGTTAAGATGTCTCTCACGAGATGGTGCAAAAGTACCGATCAAATTTCCCAACACTTTTGCACCAAATTATCCAAGCGAGGTCGAAGCGAAGCGTCCTCTTCCATTGACGAGGCAAAGAAAAAATGGCCAATTGTTGCATAGAAATCTCCATGCAATCAAATTGGGTGCAATTAGAGGCGTAAAACTCGTTCACGGCGTTTCCAAATATCGGATGCGCCGCGCCGACAGTGCCAGCTCGCGGCCGGTTTCGGAGGCGTCGATTCTGGTGCTCCTCGGAGCACGTTAAAAAAATAAGCGATACCCTCCACGTGGCGCCCTACGAGTTGAGGATCCGGTGGCGATATTTATGAGCCCCACGTATCGGGTAACGGGTACACTGATCACGCGGTGGTCCCACCGCAGTACAAAACTCGGACGAGGAACGTGAGTCCATTGAATGAAGGGTCGGGATCAATGCGATGGGAGCAGCGGGGGCTTGCGTCTATGAGCTGTCAGTCAACGTCCAGTGGCAGGACGGAGGAGAGAGCCAATCGTTTGAGATGGAGTCCAGGGTGTCCAACTCACAGGAGCTGCGTCAAGGAGCAGGACAGTTGAAACGTTTATTTAATGTCGACAATTTTTTATAGGGCCATCACGTAACATCTTAGATCAAAGTAATCATTTAGCCTCTTTCTTTTTGGTTTCAATGTATTGTCTTCCCTACATTATTCGTTGAATATTTGTTTGAATGCATTCGTGATGCTTTAAATGCATCAGTTTAATGTCCAACTTGCTTGTAGGTGGTGGGGTAGGTTAAACATACTTGCCATACATGATACTCAAATGTATTTATATATAAATATGTTATCAAGTTACATATAATATACTAGTAGGTGTTTTAAAGGCAGGGAAGGCTCATTTGGTATAAATTTTCTATTATAGCTTATTTACTTTTTTGATTATCAAAAGACCACAACAAAGGCTAGCTGCATGTTTAATAACCAACATGTTTAATAACTAATTCAAAAGGTGCCCTCCCTTTTTATGCTATCTCTGTTTCTATTATGCTAACTCTGTTTTCTTTTATGCTATCTCTGTTTTTTTTTTTTTTTTTTTTCTTTTTTGTCTCTTTTACTTTTGATTATCAAAAGGCGAAAACAAAGACTAGCATATGTTTTGAAGTTTTTGTTTAATAACCAGCATGCAAATATTTGAACTAATTCAAAAGGTGCCCTCCCATTTTATGCTGTCTCTGTTTCTATCATGCTAACTCTGTTTACTTTTATAAACTTGTACTGTAATAGGATGTGCAGCTTCTAACAAAGGGAACTGCCACGGTGTTTTCAACCTCACAATTGAGTTGATAATTTGAGCATCAAGGAATCCATCTGACGGCATTGCCTACTTCTTGGGTAGCAAATGGGAGATAGAGGACTCAAGTGAAGATTTTTTTTTTTTTCTTTCTTTTTCTTTTGGTTTATGTTGGAGGTTGACATCATAAAACAAAGGAATTAGCAAGAGCAGTGGATAAGGAAAGTCAAGAAAATAAAATAACTGCATTTAATACAGCTGTTGGCCACCTTCAATAGCAGCTGGCCGCTCCAGTTATTGATAGATTAGTGTTATCTATTCTAGTTTTTTTTATCACTAACAATTGTAAGCTAGCCCCACAGCATCAAACAAGCCCTTGGATGGAAAGAAGTGAAGGCAGAGACTAGAATATAGTTTTTTTTGGACAGTGGATGGCAATGGATGAAGTAAAATTATGAGGTCTCTTTATGATGTAATTAAGACTGAACTTTTCCAAGATCCATGCATGATTCTTTGTACAGTTATGTGCATCCAGATTACAGGAGCTTGCAATTGTCGGAGCCAAGGCAGCTTTTCAGGCTTAGCTGGCAACATAATAATAAATAAAGGTAATAAAAGCGTTATTTTATGTGGTTTTTCCATCTTTCAAGTTGAAAAAATAATAATAATAATAAAAGCAACACTTTAAACGACACTTTTTCTTCGTAAGCCTCGTTTCAAATATATTTTTTTATTATATTAAAAAAAACATCATTTCAAATAATATTTTTTTTTAACATTTTTCTTGTAAAAAATATTTTGCCCGCATCATTCACATAAAACTGGTTTCAAATAATACCGATTTGAAAATGGGCTCCAGCTCTCTCGGTTTAAATGAGATGCAAGATATGGCTGATAGGAATATTAAAAATGAGAATGTGAATGGTGCAAGCCAAATTTTTTACAAGAATTATATTAAAGGAAAAAGTATCATCATTTTAAATGATATTTTTTCTTTTCAATATGAGAGATAAAAAATATTACTTAAAATGATGTTTTAAAAATATCATTTCAAGTGGCTCTTTTAGCGCCACTTAAGCATCACTTTTCAATTTAAAATAGGACTTTAAAAATGGGATTTTATCGTGAAAGTAAGATAAAATGGCTTCTTAAAAATGTCACTTGAAATAGTACTTTTAAAAATATTATTTTATGTGATTTTTTATCTGTCATATTGAAGAAGAAAAAATATTATTTAAAATAACATTTTTTTAAAAAAATATTATTTTAAGTGATATTTTTCACTTGCCCATATTGAAATAAAAAAGTGCCACTTCAAATACTTTTTCTTTTAACATGTTCCTTGTTTGTAAAAAATGTTTCGTCCGCACCATTTATTAAAACTAGTGTCAAATAATACCCGTTAAAAAAAAGGCTCCAGCTCTCCCGGTTTAAATGAGATGCAAGGTATGGTTGGTAGGAATATTAAAAACGGGATACCTTTTTTCTTACGCCACGAAAGTCGCAATGCATGCGGAGGAATCAACTTATTTTTACTGATAATTCTATCTCTGCTCTTCAAATTATAAGAAAAATTAGATATTTAGTAGTGGACTGTGCCCGTATTGGTTCTGACGCATCTGAGGTTCCTCTTCTGCTTCGGCAGCGAATCGGTATACGATTTTCATCTCCTGAAAGCTCTCCTTCAGAGTTCGTCAAAATCAGTTTTGATGGAAGTATTCGCGATAGAGCTGCTGGTTCTGCTTTCGTCATTCATGGTCACCATGGTGACTTGATGGCTGCTAAAGGGTTCGGTACTCTTGACTTCTCTGTCCCTATGTCCGAGCTTTATGCGGCTTGGACGGGCATCTCTTATGTTGCTCGGATTCTTCATGCTAAAAGGCTTTTGATTGAGGATGATTCCAAATCGGTCATCTCTTGTTGCAGAAGGAGAATTGACCTTTTGGCCCTATGAATCCGATTCTTACGGACATTTGGACTATCATGCGGGAGAGCAACTGCACCTAGATCCGTCATATTTATCGTGAAGCCAATTCGGCGGCAAACTGGATGGCTACGGCAGCGGCGCAGTATGCTGGATCGTGGATATAGAAGTCGGACGATCTCTGTCCTTCTTTATTGATGTAAATTTTGAGTTTGGATCTATCCGGATTGACCTACATGCGATTAGTATGATCATCCATTTTTACCGCACAAAAAAAAAAGTCGCAATACATGCTGCTAAAAAGTTGGCTATGATGCCATCAGGGACTCACAATTGCTGGTTTTTTGGATCCTGCTCTCCGGTCGCACGTCACAAGCAAAGCGACCCTAATTATCACTTCGCCTTTTCGGTTCCAACGTCAGTCTAACCCGCTAACGAAGAAAAAAACAAAGCAGGATAATAGGATAGGGAATTGATGAAGTGTTTGGATGCATGATGGCAACTTGATAGGCTAACTTTGAATGAGAAAAATTACATTGCTCAATTATGCTTGCTTTTTATTATTTTAAAAAAAAAACTAATTTTATCAAATGTAGAAGTGTCGGTCAGGTACTTAACTTGAAATGTTATAATTCATATAATCATCCTCTTCCCCTTCTTATGTTTGTTTTTCTTCTTTGGTTCCTTTCTTTTTCTTTCTTTTCACTTCTTTATGTCCTTTAGCCACTCTTATCCGGTAAGGTAAGTAAAAGTTCTCAAGAGCTAAAACAAACCTACATCCAAAACTATGATCCAGCATAAATGTATTAGAAGGCATTTAGTATCTAATAATCAATCCAAAATCACAAATAATCTACATGAAAATAATGGAATTATCGCATTTGGTTGCACCTCAAAAGCTATTTGATTAATCACCATGATTATTTTGTTCGATGATAGGCTTACTGGGTATCCAATATTATTTCACTTGGTATGAAATATTTTAGTAATCCAATATTGTTAGTGATTAAAGGCACAATATCAATAATACCCTTGAAACTTATTTGCTTAATAAATTATATAATAATACTATTATGTATATTATATATTGTAATATGTAATATATATATATATACATATTTTATATAATAAATAAATAATAATATAATATTTTATTACAAATATATAATAATTAATATTATATATTATATTATTTATAAAAATCCTATAATTGAATATTTATAATATAATTTTAGTTACATATTAATATAATTTTATTATTAAATTATAATATATAATATACTAATATTATATATTATTAATATATACTAATTATATATTAATATTTAAAAATAATATAAAATTATATTATATTAATAAAATATAGAAGAAAGAGATTAATAAATATGGGAATAAAGTTGTTTAAATTTTTAGTGTAGATCACTATCGCCATGGTGATCCAATATTTCCACTCCCAACGACAGGATTAAGATCGCCCTTTGGGTAATGATTCTAATCCCACGATAATCATAGAGCACTTTCAAGATGGAGATATTAAATAGTGTAATCTTATTATCATCTTAAGATCATAAGTGATGTTATAAAAATCACCTCATACTAAACAACCTTCAATAATTTTACATAGCAATGATCTCGGATCACCTCCATATCTAGAATCACCATTCAATCTACTGATCTTATATCCATCCATGAGATCAAGTATCCAAGATCATTCCTAAACAATGATCTTAACTTGGGATTCAGAGACCAAAATGCTCCACATATATATATTTATTTATATTATTTTCATATAAATAAATATAACTTAATCTTATAATATTTATATTATAATCTTATAAAAATGAAATAATTCTAAAAATATAATATTATGTTATAATATTATAATATAAATATAAATATAAAAAATAATATTGTAATTTAATTTAAACATCATAATAATAAATAATATGAAATAATAATATATCATTATGATACTTGCATAATATGTTGAGGATAGTTATATTTTAAGGTGAAAAGAGGTTAACTAATCAAGCCTAATTTTGATATTCCATAATCGGTAATTTAGGAGATTCATGGTATACCAAATGAAATGATCTTAAATCATTAAGGATCTCAACTCAACTCAATTCATCTAAGCCTTTTCTTAATTATATGGTCGGTTACATGAATCTGCTTTCTCTACTCTGCTCTATTCATTGCATAGTTTGATTTACTAGATTTATATTTTAGGTAATGCAACTCTTCTTTTATACCTAGACTTTGGGACCAGTATTGGTGAGTTAAATCATTAAGAATCTTTAATTATTAATATATCACATCAAATACGGTGATCATCTTAGATCATCGGGATTTAATCATCTCGATATAAGAATTAAATTATTAAAAGATCATCGAGGTAATTCTATCTAGATTATTAAATGGCCCTTAATATTTCAACCTTATTTCATTTCATCTTCGATCTGACGATATGTTGCTGCTCAAGAATGAAAAAGTTATTACTGAGAGGAGCTATTGAGCGGTGAGGATCAACATAAATTCTAGACTTAGAGGTCAAATATTGATAAGATTTGTGAGAGCTAAGAGGAAAACAAGCAATCATGGACTGAAAACCAACGCTACCATCTTTTTCTCAACTCAACTCAATTCATCTAAGCCTTTTTTTTTTCAATTAAATAGAGTCAATTATATGAATATACTTTCTTCACTCTATTTTATTTAAGATTAAGCCGGCAGCGGCTTCCTTTGATTCCATTATTCAGTGCTATTGTCAGGCTTCGGGTCAGAAGGTCAATCTTCAGAAGTCTTCTATCTGCTTCAGCCCGAAGACTCCCAGACTCACCAGTGAAGCTATCATTAATCGGTTGGGTATCACTACTCAGACTGATCGTTTTATGTATCTGGGGATCCCCATGACTGGCAGATGTCCTCGCTGCTCTGATTTTGTAGACCTCGAGAGGCGGGTCCGTCAGCGTATCGAGGGTTGGCATGTCACTTATCTATCTATGATGGCTCGGATCACCATTATTCGGTCGGTTCTCTCTTCCCTTCCGCTCTATATGTTGACGAATACGGCCATCCCGACTACTTGCTTGAGGAGGATTGAGAGATGGTTTAGAGACTTTTTATGGGCTTCTATGCAAGACGGGCATGGTATTCATCTTCTATCTTGAGACAAGATCTGTATGCCTATTCGTGAAGGGGGTCTCGGGATCCAATCTTTATTGGTTAGGCGTCAAGCTTTACTGGCTAGACATGCTTCTCGCTTCCTTCTAGAACCGCACTGTCTCTGGAGCTCGGTCATGCGTGCAAGATATGGTGATTGGAAGCCAGAAGAGTTCATTTCGTTGCCCAGGGGTAGTTCCTCCTTTTGGAAGGAGGTGTGCCGGGTTGGCGACTCTATTCGGAAGAATATCTCTTGGATGGTTGGTGATGATCACTCTATAGATGCCATTCAGGATACGTGGATTTCTGAGCTTCCTCTGTCTCGGTGGCCCTCATTTTTTAGCACTGATATTCCCACTGATACGAGGGTTAAGAATTTGATCTCATCAGTCCCCCCTCCTGGAATACCCCATGGTGACTAGTCTATTTGGTGAGGATCTATCTCAGCGGATTCTATCGATCCCTCTTATCTCTTGTCCCTCCGCTGATGTGAGGCTATGGCAGAGATCCTCCCTCCCCAGGGCCCCTCTCAGGGATCTTGTCAAGATATTTAGGCCTCAGGCTCAAGAAACGAAGGACACTGCGTGGATATGGATGCTTCCCACTCTTCCTAGGGTTCAGCTTTTTATCTGGAAGCTTCTTTGGGACTGCCTACCGACGAGTGCTATGCTCTCCCGTAGGGGTCTCTCTATCCAGCCGACCTGTCCCTTGTGCGGTATGGAGGACGAGACTACCGATCATGCTATATTCAAATGCCCTAGAGCTAGATGGATTTGGCATTTGATGGGATATGAGTATAGAGTGGATGTCTACGGTTCTCCTCGTCCTATCTTTCTCCAGGATCTCCGGATGGCTCCTCAGCACATACGTGGTCTCTGGGCGGTCACGGCATACCAGATTTGGCTATCGAGGAATCAGAGTATTTCTCGGAGGACTGTATTTCTTCACATTAGCTTATGAGGAAAATCAGATCATTGTCCGCGGATTGTGCCCATACTCTTCATTCTGTTGGTTTTGACACCTCTGGCCTCTAGGGTTCCCCTGCTGCTTCGGCAGTGAACCATCGTACGGTATTCATTTCCTGGGAGCCCCCTCTCCAGGTTTGTCAAAATCAACTTTGATGGGAGTGTTCGGGCAGACTAGCTGGTTCGGCCTTCATCATACGCGGTCCACAGGGCAATATGATTGCGGCTGGTGGATTTGATTCTCTGGACTTCTCTGTCCCTATGTCTGAGCTTTACGCTGCATGGGCTGGTATTTTTATGCGTTGCAGACTCTTCGAGCTCAGAGGCTTGTTATTGCGGGAGACTCTATGATTGTCATACAGTGGATGCGGAAAAAGAGTGCTCGATCTTGAGAGATATTTGGACCATGCTTCAGAAGGTGGTAACTGCCCAGATTCATCATGTTTTCCATGAAGCCAACACGGCAGCTGACTGGGCAGCGATGACCGTGGCTCAGCATGTAGGATATAGGATATGGACGATGGGTAACCATGTCCCCCTGTGTTGTTATAAATTTTACAATCTGATGTATTTGGGCTGACTCACACTAATTAGTGTGATCGCTCGTCTTATTAAAAAAAAAAAAAAATTAAGCCGGCAACACCACCATCCTATCCAAGGCGTAATTGGTTTGGCGTTTAGCTGCCGGCATTCATACGGATGCCTGATCGATCGGAAGACAATTGTCATAAACTAACCCCCCAAAAAAAATCATTAATGTGGAAACCTTTTTGTAACATTTGTTCTCTTCTTCTGAAAAAAAAAAAAAAAAAAAAGCTTAGAAAACAAAAGTATAACCACCAAATCATAACTAGGCTCAACCTTCCATCCAAATGGAAAGGTACGCTCCAACCGGATCAAAGGGAAGTTATGGATGTCCACAGCACCATTAGATTGTATGCCAAGATGGTTGTTGAAGTGCATTGTCCCAACTTGTTTAGGCCATGGACACCTGTCTACCAGCAGGAAGTTGGGCATATAGGCCATATTGTATTCAACTGAATACTTGGTCATCAAGAATTAAATATTAAGCAAATGATTCCATTGCATGATTTGGAAGCCATGTATAAAGCCAAAAGTTTAGTGGAGTATTGAGGTCATGATGGCTTTTGTACTATTTAAATATTCAACAACGGCTACTTAAATACTCAACTAGGCCATGACTTGAGGCTTTCTAAGGTTTGTTTAGTTTTGCCATGGAAAGAAAGGCAGCAAGGTAAAGAAACGGAAGACAGAGTTTAGAAACTTTATTTTCTTGTCACCAGGATGGACCGTAGCATAACTGATGACAGATAATTCAGACAGCCTAGTTGCATGCTTTTATATCTTTATACACACTGCCCATGTATATTGACTTCAATCTTTCATATGTGCCCGCTAGAAATTTAGAAAATTAATTGTTATTTGATATGTTATAATCTAGGCAACATACATGAGGCTTGGTACTTAAAACCAAGGACAATGCATGGGCACAGTATCATGATGGTTCAATCTATATAATACATCCTCATCGAATCTAGTGATAAATTATGTACTTGTTTGCTAACTTATGGAGCATGTATTTTTTTCCCCTTAATCTTAATATCAGGTTACTCAAGGAATAGCTTGGCCATCTGACAAATATGACATCATTTGATTGTTATGGATGGAGCTTAATTTTATCAAGAGGGAGTTTGAATTCAATTTTGAATTCGATTTGGCAACTAAGGAAGCTGATTTTAGAGAATTTGTTGCACCTTTCAAATCTGATCTTAGGAAGGCTTTGTTGGAGATTTTCAAGGCAGCAAATCAGTCCATGTTGCCAAAAGTGTGAGCCAGTTTTGAAAATCAGTCCATGGTTGCCAAAATGTGAGCCAGTTTTGGAATGAGATTAGATAGGAGGAGAGTTTTCGATCCTTGGTGTGTCTTTTCAACCAGTGAAGTTGAGCGGAAAAAAAAAGAGAATAGAGGCTCTGTGAGGACATCCTCCGTGTGTTGTAGATCCTGATTCAACTCTCTGGATCATAAGAGTTTCTGAGAGTATGTTTTGAGGGCTTGTACCTGATTCAACTCTTAGTGAAGCCTTGCAGATCCTGTGCCGCCATGGACGTAGCCCAGTTTGGGTGAACCACATAAAATCCTCGTCTCGCTTTTTCTTTTGGATTTTGTTCTATTATTATTCTGTGTTTTTTGTTGATTTTATTGCAACTGCGTGCTTGGCCGTACTAATAGCGATCTTATTAGAGGAATATTTGTTGTATTCCCTATCAAATTGGTATCAGAGCTTGGTTTTCTTCATATTATTACGGTCGAACAAATCAACAAAGAGATGGAAAGACAAGATCAAAATCGAGAAATTCAATGGTCACAATTTTGATGGTGGAGGATGCAAATTGAGGACTACCTATATCAAAAGGATTTTACCTTCCATTAGAGGAAAGAAGCCGGATTCAATGAGCGACTCGGATTGGATGATTCTGGATAGGAAAGCCCTGGCCACGATTAGATTGTCGTTGACACCTCAAGTGGCGTATAATTATTGCAAAGAAAAGACCACCGTGGATATGATGACCGCTTTAACAAAGCTGTATGAAAAACCTTCCATCTCAAACAAGATATTTCTCATGAAAAAGCTCTTCAATTTGAAGATGGCTGAGAATAGTTCAGTGACGGAGCATCTGAACGAGTTCAACACGATGATTAATCAATTGGAGTCGGTCTCTGTTTCTTTTGATGATTCATTCAGGCTCTTCTTTTCTTATGTTCCTTGCCAGAGAGTTGGGACAATCTTGTGATGACAGTCAGCAACTCGGTATCAGGTAACCTTACATTCAATGATGCAGTTATTTGTATATTGAATGATGAGATGAGAAGAAAGGCTGTGGGTGGGACTTCTACAAGTGCTGCACTCATGGGATACTAGAGGAAGATCACAGGACAGAAAGAAGTCAAGAAAGGCCGGTCCAAGAGCAGAGAAAAGTCAAAGGGAGATTTCCCATGAAGTGTTGGAACTGCGGGAAGAAAGGTCACATGAGCAAGGATTGTTGGGGAAAGAAGAAGAAAAAAGGTGCAGAGAGCAAGATAGAAGGTCAGGAAGCAAATGTTGTGAGTACTATTGAGTGTAATTTTGAGGATGTGTGCTGTCAGCCGGCGATGGGGCAAACTCAGATATGTGGTTTGTAGACTTAGGGGCTTCTTACCATTGCAGCTCAAAGAGACACCTATTTTCAATTTTGTCCAAGGAGATTTTGGTCATGTCACAATTGGCAATGGACAGCAGTGCAGAATTATGGGTAAAGGAACAATGTACTGAAGCCAGTGACAGACGAGAATTGAGACTTGCACAAGCCAGATACATCCCAGAGTTAAAGAAAAACCTAATTTCTACCAGTCAGCTTGATGTTGAGGGTTAAGTATCCGTTTTTGGTAATTCTCAGTGGAAAATTACTAAAGGGTCTATGGTTGTTGTCAAAGGGAAGCAGACAGGCACTCTCTACTTCTTGGCAGATAGTGAGAGTTCAGTTTCAATGGCAGCAGGAGACACGGGTACAGTGACTACATTATGGCATAGAGGCTCGGTCATCTTAGTGAGAAGAATTTGAATATTCTACACAGGAGAGAGCTTCTACCTGGGCTAAAGAAGGTGAATCTAAAGTTTTATGAAGAGTGTATCTATGGTAAGCAGAAAGCAATGGGTTTTCAGTTAGCAAGAACTCAAAAGAAGACTAAAGGCTGGAGTTGGTTCATTAAGATGTCTGGGGTCCAGCACCAGTGGCATCATATGCGGGCAATAAGTACTTTGTCACGTTTATAGATGATTTCAGTAGGAAAGTCTGGGTGTTTGCTATGAAGGAAAAGTCTGAGGTCTTTGGCATCTTCAAGAGATGGAGAGTCATGTGTGAAAGCCAGACTGGAGCAAGTCTCAAGTGTCTCAAGACAGATAACGGTGGTGAATACTGCAGCAGAGAGTTTGATGTCTATTGCGCAGAGCATGGAATCAGAAGGATCAAGACCGTCCCAGGGACACCAGAGCAAATGTGTGGCAAAAGAATGAACAGGATCATTCTTGAGAGAGAGAGGAGTATGAGGTTTGACTCAGGTCTACCTATATATTTTGGGCGGCAGCACTTGACACCGCAGTGTATTTGATCAACAGGAGTCCATCCAGTGCATTGGATGGTAGGATTCCAGAGGAGGTTTGGACAGAAAACAGGTAAAACTTTCTTTTCTTAAAGTATTTGGCTACATTACTTATTCTCTGATTGAGAAAGAGAAGAGGAGTAAGTTAGACTCCAGTCTACAAAGTGTGTTTTCATTGGATACGGTGGCGATAGTATGGCTACAAGCTCTGGATTTCCAGAACAATAAGATCATTCGAGCAGGAATGTGGTATTTGATGAAGAGCATACTTACAAAGATAGGAAGGATGCAGTGGAAGAAAAAAACATGAGTTTATAGAACTCGATCCTGTCAGAGATGGAGAAATTCCCCGAGTGCAAACTGAAGATGGAAACTCCGAGGATGTGAGGAGGAAGATGTGGTTGGAACAGACAGCCACATACATACATCGGTACCTCAGCCGGTGTCCCCATAGTTGAGAAGGACCACGAGGGTTACCAGGCCATCACAGAGGTATTCTGCTAATGATTATGTTTTGTACACAGATTCTGAGAGCCATAATGTTTTGTTGAAGCCATGCAGGATGAAGCTAAGGTCAAGTGGGAGTTGGCTATGAAAAAGGAGATGGACTCTTTAAAGCAAAACAAGACTTGGGATCTTGTGAAGTTACCCGCTGCAAGAAAGCTCTGTTCAACAAATGGGTGTACAAGATAAAGAATGAGGTTGATGGTACCAAGAGATACAAGGTAAGGTTAGTTATCAAGGGTTATGCACAGAAAGAGGAATTGACCTCCAGAGATCTTTTCCCAGTAGTCAAGATGACATCCATCAGGTGATTCTGAGCATGGTAGCAGTGGAGGATCTTCATCTAGAGCAGCTAGATGTGAAGACAGATTTCTTCATGGAGATTTGGAGGAGGAGCTGTACATGCACCAGCCAGAAGGTTTTCAGGTCAGGGAAAAGGATGATGGTCTGCAGATTGAAGAAAAGTTTGTATGGTCTGAAGCAGGCTCCGCGGCAATGGTACCTCAAGTTTGACAGTTTCATGCTAGAGAAAGGCTTCACCAGATGCCAGTCAGATCATTGTGTATACTTTCAGAGGTACGTTACAAATGAGTTCATTATTTTATCCTTGTATGGACGATATGCTTGTAGCAGGTTCCAGTATGAGAAAGATAGAAGAGCTCAAAAAACTGATGGCAAAGAAGTTCTCAATGAAGGATTTGGGAGAGGCAAAGCAAATTCTTAGCATGAGGATCAACAGAGATAGAAAGCAACGGAAGCTGTGGCTATCTTAGGAGGACTATGTAGAAAAGGTACTGAAGAGGTTCAATATGGAGAATGCAAAGGCAGTATCAACACCTTTGGCAGCACACTTCAAGCTCAGCAAGCAGTTGTGTCCAACAACTCAGAAGGCAAGAGATGAGATGATTAGAATTCCATATGCCTCAACCGTAGGAAGTCTAATGTATGCAATGGTTTGCACAAGACCGGATATCGCACAAGCAGTGAGAGCAATCAGCAGATACATATAGAATTCAGGCAAGGAGCACTGGAATGCAATGAAGTAGATCTTGAGATATCTCAGGGGTACGTCAACTTATAGTTTGTGCTATGGAGGTGATAGTCTTCAAGTACAGGGATTTGTAGATGCAATTACTCTGGTGACAGAGACAGTGGAGGAGCACCACTGGTTATGTTTTTACTGTTGGTGATACAGCAGTGAGCTGGGTATCTCAGTTGTAGAAGATAGTGGCATTGTCAACTGCAGAAGCTGAGTATGTGGCGATCACTGAAGCTAGTAAAGAGATGATCTGGTTACAGAGGTTGATGGAGGAGCTCGGCAAGAGCACGAGTATAATACATTATGGAGCGACAACCAGAGCGCAATTCACTTGGCAAGGAATCTAGCATTTCATGCAAGAACCAAGCACATTCATCTTAGGTACATTTCATACGCAGTGCGTTGGATGAGGAGCAGTTGAAGCTGAAAAAAATTGTTGGAGCTAAGAATCTTGCAGATATATTCACCAAGGTTGTGAGCAAAGACAAGTTGAGTCTCTGTTGCAACTTGGTGAAGCTTTCCAAGATAGATTAGGATAGCGCGGCACAGAGAAAGAAGGTAGATCTAAGATGATGTCATTAATCTCCAAGTGGAGATTGTTATGGATGGAGCTTAATTTCATCAAGAGGGAGTTTGAATTCGAATTTTGAATTCGATTTGGCCAACTAAGGAAGCTGATTTTGGGGAGAATTTGTTGCAACTTCCAAATATGATCTTGGGATGGATTTGTTGAAGATTTTCAAGACAGCAAATCAGTCCATGGTTGTCAAAAGTATGGAGGCAGTTTTGGAAATCAGTCCATGGTTGCCAAAAGTGTGGAGCCAGTTTTGGGATGGGATTAGATAGGAGGCGAGTTTTTGATCCTTGGTGTGTCTTCTTCAACCATTGAAGTTGAGCGAAAAAAAAAAGAGAGAGTATAGGAGGCTCTGTAAGGACATCCTCCATGTGCTGAAGATCCTGATTCAACTCTCTGGATCATAAGAGTTTCTGAGAGAGTGTGTTTTAGGCTTGTACCTGATTCAACTCTTAGTGAAGCCTTGCAGATCCTGTGCCGCCATGGATGTAGCCTAGTTTGGGTGAACCATGTAAAATCCTCGTCTCTCGTTGTTTTCTTTTGGATTTTGGTTCTATTATTATTATGTATTTTTTGTTGATTTTATTGCAACTGCGTGCTTGGCCGTACTAATAGCGATCTTATTAGAGGAATATTTTTGTATTCCCTATCATTGATAGCCTTGACCTTGTTCATGTTTGAATTTTATACTCCTAAAGAGCCACATTCACATCTTGGTCTAGGTTATTAAAATTGCATATAAAGGACATATAAACTCAATTACATCCAATCTAAGTAAAAGTGAAAGCTGAAAAACATACCTCCTGCCATTGCTCAAAAATTTTGATTGCGGTTCCATCAAGTTTCGCAAATTGGATACTTCTGGGCTCTTAGTTTTTACATAATGATGATGTATGAATATGTAGAAAATGAGCATCATTCACTTTAATTGCAAAATTAATGGAAGAACATTGCCAACATTTGGTAATGTCCATCATTCTCCACTTAGTTCGAATGTTATTCAGGATTCATGAATATTTATATTCCAAAAAAAAAACTGAATGCATGAATCATAGCAGTAGGTTCTCTATATGTAAGTATTACCTTCTATATATTACTATGCATTTTGTTTCTTCAACCCTCCCTATGCTTATTCTGATCTTCTTAATATTGACTTTTCTCTTAAACATAAATGTATACAAAAAATAAGAAAAATAACTTAAGTCAAATAAAGGCTTTATTGCAAATGATATATACATCAAAAACTCAATATGGAACCAAGTCTCATTCTAGCTACATGATCTCTAAACCCTATAGGTGGCATGCCTTTTGTTAAAGGATCAGCAATCATCAATTCGGTGCTAATGTGTTCAATGATAACTTTATTTTCCTTGACATGTTCCTGAGTGGCTAAATACTTAATGTCGATATGCTTGCTTTGACTTTCACTCTAGTTGTTCTTAGCCAGAAAAACTGCAGCTGAGTTATCACAATACATCCTCAATGACCTGAAAATAAAATCTACAATTCTAAGCCCAATAATAAAGCCTTTTAGTCATACACCATGTAAAGTTGCCTCAAAACAAGATACGAACTCAGCCTTCATAATAGAAGTAGTAGTCAAAGTCTACTTCACGCTCCTCCAAGACACAGCTCCACTAGCAAACATAAAAATGTATTCTGATGTTGATTTCGTGAATCAACGCATCCAGCAAAATTTGCATCTAAGTAGCTGACTATCTCAAGATTCTCAGTTCGTTTGTATATCAGTATGTAATCTTTAGTACCTTTTAAGGTACTTTATCACCTTTTTGGTAGCTTTCCAATGATCTGGTCCTGGATTACTCTGAAATCTACCTAACATTTCAACTGCGAATGTAATGTCAGGTCTTATACAAACTTGAACATACATAAGGCTTTCGACAGCAAAAACATATGGAATGTTACATTTGTTCCCTTTTTAAATTGTTCTTTGGGCACTGACTCAAATTGAACCTGTCATCCTTCATAATGGGCATTATATTTGGTAAATAATCTTTCATTCGAAACCTCTCTAAGACCTTATTGATGTAGGCTTCTTTGTAACAGACCCAAAATACATTGAGTTCTATCCCTATGAATCTTAATGCCAATGACATAAAATACTTCACCCATATCCTTTATAACAAAATTTTAAGAGAGAAACTGTTTTACCTCGTATAGCAATCCATTATCATTGGTTGCAAGTAATAAATATGTTATCGACATATAGTACAAGAAAATAGATTTTACTCTTACTGACCTTCTGGTATATATACTGATCCATAACGTTCTCTACGAAAACAAATGAAGAGATAACAATATGAAACTTCAAATATCATTAGCGAGAGCCTGTTTCAATCCATATATATATTTCTTAAGCTTGCATACCAAATGCTCACCTGCATTAGAAGAGAATCCTTCAGGTTGTTTCATATATACCTCTTTCTTTAGATTTTCATTAGGGAAAAGCCATCTTCACATCTATTTGATGCAATTCTAAGTCAAAATAGGCAACCAATGCCATTACTATATGAAGAAAATCTTTCTTAGATACAGAAGAGAAGGTCTACGTGTAATCAATTTCTTCCTTTTGAGTAATTTTTGGCCACGAGTTTTGCCTTATATCTCTCGATGTTACCTAATGAGTCCTTTTTCGTCTTATAGACCCATCTGCATCCTATGGCCTTAGAACCATTAGGCAACTCGATGAGATCCCAGACTCTATTAGATGCCATGGAATCTATCTCTTCCTTCATAGCATTGTACCATAATTTAGAGTCTCTGCAATTGATGGCTTGTCAAAACATTTCACAATCATTCTTAGCTCCTATGTTGTAGTCAGATTCTTATAGATACATAACATAATCACTAAAAATTGCTGACCTCCTTATCCTAGTTGATATTCTTAATGTTGGGTCAGCATTTTTTAAATTTAGGGATCACGTTGCTCAACTAGTTGTTGAACAATTTTTGGCAATTGTTCAACAACTGGATCAACTTGGTCATGGTCAATAGCTTGTGGATTCTCATTAATTAATTGTTCAATACATGCTTGAACTTGAGGGGTATGGATCACAACCAGTCTATCACTTGACGTGAAGCCTTAGTACCAAGATGATCATTCTCAAAACCAAAGTTCTGAGTTTGATCACTCTCACTAATCAAATCATTCTCAAGAAATTTTGCATTTCTTGATTCCATAATCCTAGTGATGTGAGATGGACAATAAAACCTATATCCTTATACCTATCAGCATACCAAATAAAGTAGCTACTAATAGACTTTGGGTCTAGTTTCATCTCTTATGGATTGTAAATCCTTACTTCAGATGGACATCCCCAAATGCACATATGTCTTAAATTTGTTTTTCAACCTTTTCATAACTCAAATGGTGTCTTTTCAATAGCCTTAGATGGAACTCGATTAAGAATATACACAGTTGTCTTAAGGGCTTCAGTCCATAAGAATTTAGAAAGCTTGAATTTGCTTAGCATGCTTCGCACCATGTTCAACAATATTTGATTTCTTCTCTTAGCTACACCATTCTAGTCCGAAGATTCATGCATGATGTATTGGGTAACAATCCAATGTTATTGAAGAAACTTAGCAAATGAACCAAGTACTTGTCCATCTTCAGTGTATCTACCATAATATTCACCACCTATATCAGATCTCACTATCTTAATTTATTTTCACATTATTTCTCTACTTCTGCCTTAAAATCTTAAAAGAATCAAGTGCCTCATACTTATTATTAAGCAGATAGAGATACATATATTGTAAGTAATCATCAATAAAGGTGATAAAATATTTTTGACTACTAGAGTCCAAATCTGGACTATAAATATATGTATGTATGATTTCTAATAAGGTAGAAATCCTCTTAGTGCCTTTCTTAGTCTTATTAGTCTGCTTTCCCTTAATGCAATCTATACAGGTATTAAAGTCAATAAAGTCAAGAGTATTTAGTACTCCATCCTTTATTAACCTTTTTACCCTCTCTAATGAAATATGGCCCAATCTATAATGCCATAATATAGAGGAGTTTTCATTATAATACATCTCTTAACACCCATGCTACTAGAAACATGCATTGAATTGCAAGATATACTATCTTATAATTGAATTCAGAATAGACCATCAAAAATTGTACCATTTCCAACAACATCAGATTTATAATGTAATTTAAATATATTATTTAAAAATTCAAATGAATATCAAAATGGTACAAGTTTTGAAACTGAAATCAAGTTTCTAGAGAAACTTGGTACATAAAAGGTCTTATCCAAAATCAAAACAAAGCCAGAAGCTAACACTAATCTGCGAGTTCTTATAACTTCTATATGTGAGCCCATCTTGTTTCTAGAATAGATGCATTGCTCACTACCCACCGGCTTTCTTTGGTTTAGAAAGCCTTACAAGGTACTAGAGATATAGATTGCAGAACTAGAGTCAATCCATAATGTGTTACTACTAACATCTATCATATTAGATTCATAACAAAAGTGTAAGATTGAGTTACCTTCCTTTTTAAGCCAGGCTTTAAACTTGCTGCAATTTGACTTCATGTGTCCCTTCTTTTTATAGAAGAAACACCTCAACTCCTTTTTATAGTTAGCCTGAACGGGTCCTTAACTCTTGCCCTTTTTCTTTTTATTCTTTCCACCTATTATAACATGTGCACCTTGAATATTTGAACTTTCTCTTGTCTCTGCAACAAGCCTCCCTTCTTTTTAAACACACATGGTCAAAAATTCATTTATAGATCATTTTTCTTTATATGTATTGTAGGAGATCTTAAAAGGTCTATATTGAGGCGGCAAAGAGTTCAAGGTGTGGTGCACGATGTAAGATTCAGACATCTCAATGTCAAGTAATTTCAGCCGAGATGCTATATCCTTTATCCGCATGATGTGCTCTCGCACACCCTTTATGGCTGTGAGCTTTGCTGATGAGAACTTTGTCATTAGGGTGCTTGCTAGGGCTTTTTCTGAGGATTCAAACTGTTCATCAATGGCCTTCAACAAGTCTCGGACATTCTTGTGCTCCCCTATTGATCCACAAATACTAACAGATATTTTAGTTTTGATGTACATTATGCTTAGGCGATTAGATTGCTCCCAACATTCATGAAGTGCAATTTCATTTTGACTGCTAATGTCCGTGGGCATAGGAGGTTCATTTTTTCTTATAGCATAATCCATATCCATCCATCCTAATTAAAGGAGAATTTTCTCCTTCCAAACTTTATAGTTATCACCGTTAAGTTTAAAAATTGAAAATCAATCATATTAATCGATTGGAAAGCTACATACAATTGCATGCTTGTTAATAATTGAGGCAACAAAATGCATATAACATGTTTTATCAATGCAGACATGTATTTCAAACCAAATGCCCAGTAACAAATAAAAAAAATGAAACTAGTAAATTATTCTCTTACCTTAATTCCTATGGGCAAATCAAGAAAAAAAATATTCACTATTCCATCCTAATTAATTATATAAAATATGATAACAATCCTGTAGGATAATGACTATCATATTAAATATAATTAAATACAAGTTTGATGTCATATTAATTTATGTGATCCTAAATTTAATTTTAATACCTAATGTATAATTTTAGAATAATTAAAGGTGCTGCAGCTAAACTTTAATTAAACTAAATTTATGCAGACCACATGATATCTTAAAATTTGCATAATGGAAATTTAAACAATTAAATTCCCCTTAAAATTAAACATAATGAGCCAAATAATGCCTAAAAATAATCCAAATATTAAGCATAAATTAAATGGCACTTAAAATAATTAAATATTGGGCTAAAAATAAAATGGGTTTTTTTTTTTTTTTTTTTTTGTGGATCCGAAACCAAAGTCGAAGGTAATTAGTGAAACGGTACATTTCATCGAGCTTAGCAAAATGACAGGTCATTTTGGCAGAATAGCTGACGCCTCTCAGCACGAAACAAGATGTCGTTTATGGACTCGATCCGTTTATGGACCCCGGCCATGTCCGATGATTGCGATTTCAGTCTCTCGATGTCAATACAAATAGATTTATGGATTCAAAAGCCAAAAATAGGCTCAAATGTAGGAGTTTGAAATCAACGAAAAACTATATATATATATATATATATATATATATATATATATATATATAGCAAGACAGAGGCCCCCTATGCTCTGATACCAAATGTTAAAATTGCATATAAAGGATATAAAACTCAATTACATCTAATCTAGCAGAAGCGGAAGCTGAAAATATACCTCCTGCCATTGCTTGAAAATTTTTGATTGCGGTTCGGTCAAGTTTCACAAATGGAATACTTCTAGGCTCTTAGCTTTACAAAATGATGGTGTATGAATATGTAGAAAACCGAGCACAGGGACCCCATTTATATAGTGGCATAGCAAAAATGGCTATTCTCCATCAAAGAACCAATTTAGACGTAATTTTTATGTCCAAAAATTTGTCAGGACGAAGCCATTATATTTGGACCACTTCAGAACGTTACCAAGAGCGTTGGCAACGTCCAAGAACCATCATTCATTTTAATTGCAAAAATTAACAGAAGAACGTTGCCAACGTTTGGCAACGTCCATCACAGGTACCCACCTTCTAGCTTCTAGATGATTAGGTGACACATGGAAGTTCCTGGATTGCAGAGTTTAGCACCCTCAAGTAAATATTTGTCTTATGAAAGGAGACTCAGGTAATCTTGATCTTCTCTCCTTCCTTTAGTTCTTTGTAGATCTCAACAAAATAGGGCTCACCTTCGTACAGTCTTTGAAGTTGGTTGAACCTAATCACTTAACTAACATTTGTGCCAATAAACAAGCTTATCAAGTCAAGGCATCAATGATCTTCTCAACTTTTGTCTTATGGATCATATTATAAGTGCATTCTTGTATAAAGTTATTCATTTGGCGTGCCTAAAATTTAGCTTTCTTTGAGAATTTAGTAGCAAAAATCTTCATAATAGGAGTAGAGTATGAACTCCCTATGGATGAGGTAACATCCATAGTATTCAGTGTTTGGACTAAATGTAGAACTAAGGTAGTATTTGAAATAGGGGATAAGAGGGGATATCCCCTGTATATCCCTTCTTATTCCCAAAAGCCATAACTATAAGGGATAGCTGGGAATAAAGTTAACCAAAGGAATAATCCATGGTTAATCATGGTTAACCATGGGATATCCCCTCAATTTATTTCCTAAAAAATGCAGGAATAGCTAGTTATCCTTCCAAATAAGAAAAAAAAAAAATTATCCTATGGATTTACCTTTTTGCATTTGATATGATCAATGGGATAGCCAAGGGATATCCCTATGGATAGCCAGAGGACAAACTCTATCCCGTACACTTATCCATGGATAATATTTTTTCTATCAAACACTATCTAAATGTCATAGATGGAATAATGCTGCTTCACACCATTGAATTTCTCATAGAAATTGGCCATTGGAGTTCTTCCTAGCTTAGGTCTCACCTAACTCCTCAAAATTGGATAAACATAAAACTAGGACCTCTATCATTCTTTGCTTGATATCTTTAGAATTTGATCAACAACTCTAGTTTAGCTGAATTTTTTATTTTCATGCACTCGATGAATCATGGTGCTAAAGTTTGGATGAACCGATGGTAGAAGAGAACCATGAAAGAGTAGTGCCCTAAAAGTCAATCACGTAAGGGTATTTTTTATAATTTCTTTCAACTCATGTATGATATTTTATCAATTAAAAGGTATTTTTTTCGATTCATCATATGTTGTGTCTTATATTTATTAAGATTATGATGAACCCCATAAGGTTAGGGCAATGGAATTAGGGTTATGATGAAGTTCATAACGATGAGACCTAAGTTCCTAAAAAACTCTAATCTAAAATATTTTTAATCGAAGGATCATCAAGTCGGGGATCGATGATTCCGGTAAGACTGACACATTCTATGTACGCTCAATAAAGAGGATAGTTGGTCTCACAGCCACTTATGTAGAGACACTAATATAAGGATGTGGGTGCTCATTAGGGTATGAGTTCACTGAACTGTTCCGCACTAAGAACATCTTATGGAGATCTTACTTGTCAAAAGATGATTCTTTTAGTGGGAGTTTTGCAGGTGATACTTAGACCTGAGATTACCATAAAATCTTATGTACATAAATCTATATTTTAGTTCATACTCATTCATGTTAAGTCGTTCATGGATATGAAGGATTGTTTATGAAGGTTATAAGTAGGTCAATAAGAAATTGATCATTTCTAGTAAGAAGAGAAGTTATCACATGTATTCTCATCATATAATGACTCAAGAAGTCTTTGATCAAAACAAAATAAAATTAGAATAGGTTTCTAATTTTTCATTTATCGAGTTTTTATTATTGATTTGAGATTCAAATGAATAAAATGTTAGGGTTTGATATTTTTTTATACCCATCACTTATTCGGGATAAAGAGAGATCGAAGGATTGAATTGCATAGTAACTTGCCACTAAATGGTATTTTGGTAATTTCATCAAATTTCTCATCTTCTAGGTAGACATGACACATTGCTAGATGTCAATAATATCTTGTAGGTTTTCATGAATTAAATTTATTTAATTCATGAGTCAATTTAAAAGATGGTTCGAATTGGCAACTAGAGTTAGCACGATTTGACCTAATTCGATTAGTCAGTTTCTAATCGAACTAAATCGACTTAAAGCTAGATCTACTGCTGGCTAGATGAGGAACCCAATGGGTCATACACATAAGGGAATTAGTCAAGGAATCATTTTAATAAGATTAATTAATTCAATTGGTTAGCCAATTAGCATACTAGCACATGTGGCTAAATATCGCTCCAATTTGGATCAAAATTGATTTGAGCCAGCTTAATTAATTGATTTAAATTAATTTTAAAATTAATTTAGGATAAAATCTGACTTGATCAGCCATTTATTAAATTGGATAAGGTTAAATTAATAGAGTCCAAGAGACATGGGACTCTCGGAAGGGAAACTGTACACGTGCAGAATTTTTAAGAAGCGCCTAAGAGTCCTTCTAATTTAAGGCACTAAGAGGTGCATTTTTTTAGGATTTAGAGGTCCATTGAACGTGTAGGACCTTATCTTGATGTTATTGGATTGGATAAGGTTAAATTAATAAAGTACAAGAGACATGGGACACTTGGAAGAAAAACTGTGTGCGTGCAGAATTTTCAAGAGGCATCTAAAAGTCCTTCTGATTTAAGGCACTAGAAGGCATATGTTTTGAGAATTTATGAGTCCATTTAAATATAAAGAACCTTCTTTTGATACATAGCAAAATCAGAGGCTATATGATTTAAGATGAGATACTAAAAGTATCCAATCACGTGTGGCGTGCGTAGGGAGAAAGGTGCTAAAAATTATAACGATGTGTCCCTTGATTCAAATTGAAATGAATTTAAATATTCAAATCCTTTCAGAAGAACGTGAAATGGGTTGTATCTCTTTATTTGACATCTCCTTATTCACTATTTAAAGGGGATGGCACATATGGGATAGCATCGGATAATTTTTAGCAAACCTTGTTTAAGACAAGAGTCTTCTCTCTCCCTCTCCCCTTCCTACAAGCCTTGGTCAATTTAGGAAACTCTTTTCTTAGCCTAATACAAGTTTTATTAAGCTTAAAAAAAGGTAAAAAGTATCATAAGAGGCAAGCCAAGAAGTCAAGAAGTCAAAAGAGATTTAAGTCAAGTTCGTGAGCATATCTTTATTCCAATTCTCCTGTGGATCACCATTGGAGGGCGAACACTTGGATGCCTAGTGAAAAAGATTGGATAACCGGCTTCCTTCTTTCTTCACCAAGTATCAAGATATATTCCTCTATATATATGTTACATTTCATGACTAATTAATTATTATAATCAAGGAGTATTGGGTCTAAGGTTTCGGTTGATTAGGGTTTCAAGGTTATAAAATTTTTTTGAAATCCAGCCTTCGGCTACATGACCAAAACCCAACAAACCAAACCATGACAACTTCTAATTTCATGGATATTTGTTGGAGTTGATTGCTCAATGAATGTCTTGATTTTTTTCTGGGTCAACTTTGTTACACTACTAGAGGCTGAGCCATTGGCGCAGAAGAAATCGTGCGACCGCCGAGGGGGGGTCGCAAAAGACACCTTTAGCGACCGCTTCAGGCGGTCGCTAATGCCCATTCTAAATCACCCGCTTTCCCCTTTTCCCTATCGCTGGTGCGTTTCATTCCCCATTGCGAGAGGAGAACAGGAGCTCTTCCGCCATTCGATCGTTCGAAGCTCTGAGATCGCAGGACGAAAGAGGGGAAAGTGAGGAGGCGGTGAGAGCTCTCCAATCCCTTGGCTTCGGATTCCTCCCCCCTTGATCCCATCCGTGCGCGCTCTAGATCTCCAATCCCTGACGCAGGTGTGGGCTCTCCTTCCGTGTTTGCTTCCTATCTCTCTCTCCATCGGTTTTTAATTGATCTATGTTTGCGTTTGTTAGTTCTCGCTGTAGAGATCTCGTGGGTTCTTAGGTTGGGTTCTCTTTGGAGGGTGGGCCGAAAGGGACCCCTTCCATTATTTAATTCGTTCTCCTCCCCCCCCCCCCCCCCCCACGGCCGTGTTAATCTGTTGTTATAAGGGTTTCGATGGGGGAAAGGTCGCTCCTCTCAATCGCTGAATCAAGGGTAGCATTAACATCTTTCTAACGAGATGATATCATCGACCTTTCTCGAGGTTAGCATGCATTCTCACTGTTCGGAGAAATGCCTGAGTAACTCTACTTGTTGTTACTAGCTCGTTTTCATATGAAAGTTTTACATTTTAGTGGTCAATGACTAATCCTGCTGTGGACGCTTGCTTGCATCTGGATTCAGCCATAATTTATAAAAGCTTTTTGGATTGAGACATAGCCCTTCCCATCACCTCCAAACCTCCTTATCCTGATAAACGTGAGACACGATCTTGAATTTATAGTAGAGTAATAAAGAAACTTTACCAGAACTTCTTGTACAGCAGACAGTTTTAATTATCTGCACTTATTATTTGTTATCCTCTGTTGACTGATCATTTGCTTGGAAGGTTTGGTTCTGGATCTCAATAGTTTTACCAATGGTAGGTCTAAATCTTTCATTCATATCAACAGTGTACAAAATTTAAACATTTGTCCCCAATTCATGAATGAAGCAATAGAAGTGGGTGCTATTCGTACAGAGTATCTAAAAATTTAAACATTTGTCCCCAATTCATCTCTATCATTTATGAGGTTAGTGAGATGTAAATATGGCAAGACTGGGAGGGAACTATATGATACTGATAGTGATTACTGAGCTAGAATGAGTAGACCACCATCCACCTGAAACCAAAGATAGACATGTTGAGCAAGTGGTCCTTTTTTGTCTAGGAGGTGAAGGGATTTCTAAGTTTATGAATATGTTTTAAGTTTATTAATTTTAAATAATCTAAGTATATGTGGAAGAATGTATCGTACTCCATTTTCAGCTGTATCTATAAATTCTTGTTATTCTTTATGCACATTAAAATAGAGACACTTAGTGACCTGTAGGAACAAACGGCGCGTGAATCGGACACTCGAGGGGCCCGGAATAGGACAATGTATGTTTAAGTTGAAACTTAAAATTTAGAAAATCGGACTTGGCCTCTAACATCCCAAACACAGCATACGAGGTCCAATGCTCATCAAACTTGAGGAGCACGATCTCTAGGCCATTAGTGACTTGTAGGAACAAACGACGCGTGAATCAGATACTCGAAGGGCCCGGAATAGGACAATGTACGTTTAAGTTGAAACTTAAAACTTAGAAAACCGAACTTGGCCTCTAACGGCCCAAACAGAGCATACGAGGTTCGATGCTCGTCAAACTTGAGGAGCACGATCTCTAGGCTATTAGTGACTTGTAGGAACAAATGAAGCGTGAATCGGACACTCGAGGAGTATAGAATCGTACAGAATGATTTTATTTTCAAAATTTTGAATTGTATCACTTTTAATATTTATTTTACATAATTATATTTATATTTTATTGACTAATAAATTTAATTTTTTGTTTCAGGTTGATTGACTGGTGCTGCATTGGGACTACTGTCTTTGATTGGTGCATTGGGACTACTGTCTTTGACTGGTGCTGCATTGGGACTACTGTCTTCTTTATGTTTTTTTCTAGGAAATTGTATTAGATCTTATTATTATTTTTGGATTGGAAATCAAAGACATTGCAGATTTATTAATATAGATAAATGGTTTTTTTATTAGCTTATACTTTTATTGTGTGTGTATAATTTAATTTTAATATTTAGTTTATATATTTTGTAAAACAGGTATAGGTACCCAAACAAAAAATTTCAAAAACCAAAAATTAAATGAATTAGAAAAATAACAAAATCCAGCGACCGCCTAGACGATCGCAAATGGCTTAAAAGGATGTCGCTAATGATCCATCAGAACAGAAAATAGAAAATAAAAAAATAAAAAAAATAGTATTAGCGACCGCCTAGGCGGTCGCTAAAGGCCCTTCAGGCAGTCACTAATAGTCATCAGAACAGAAAATAAAAAATAAAAAAAATAAAAAAAAGTGTATTAACGACCGCCTAGGCGGTCTTTAAAGGCCCTTCAGGCGTTCGCTAATAGTCAAATTCTGCCCCCATATCTAGCGGTCGCTCAAGCGGTCGCTAATACTTTAGTGACCGCCAATGGCGGTCGCTAAAAGTCTTTAGCGATGAGTTTCTGGCGGCCGACACGTGGCGGTCGCTAAGCGGTCACTAAAAACTATTAGCGACTGCTTTTTAACTTTTAGCGACTGCCAGTGGCGGTCGCTAAAAGTATTTTTTCTACTAGTGTTAGCAAACACAATGAATCCAAGGCAGATAACTTTATAATGCATCGTGTATTTCTTCATGTTTTCTTTCACATATAATCTCTCTCTTGAGTGATCTCATGACTTGCCAAAATCACTTTTAGTGTACCTCTAGCATCTTATTATCGAAAAGAATGTCATCAAGGTAGATAATATAAAACGTACTAATAAATGGCTTCGAGATTTGGTTCATGCTCTTTGTGAATGTGCTATATTCCTTGGACCAAATGGCATCAATAGCTACTAATATATTCCATTCATATTTCATCCTTATTTTGATTCGATGGTAGTCGCTTCTGACGTTGTTGATCTTTAAAAAGGATGACTAAACTAGCCAGCACGTTGAGCACATTGAGAATGTGCTAAGTTACTGAGAGTAAATAAAATTTCCATCTTTAAAAGTTTGAGAATTAGAAGATCTAATAATTGATTTATATAAGATCAACACGCTATATCTAGAGCTTCAGCCTTGTTTACATCCTTTGAATCATGTTAGTAGGCAGTAAAGCTAGCTTTTATAATTTTCATGAGGTTTATATAAACTTTTGGTTCTCAAACTTTTACTCTAAATTCATTTTGATCCTTAAACGTTTCGTTGTTATGATTGATTCCCTTATATTTAAAAGTATTACATTTCTAATCTCTCATAGAAACAGTTAAAACGGATAGCTTAATCAACGTATCATTCTAACACAAATATGTGGACTAATTGAAAGAATGATATATTAATTTTATCAATTTTAGCTAACTTCATGATGCCATAAATGTAATATTTTTAAGATATGATGGATCAAACTATAATAACTAAAGTTGAAGGAGCAAAAGTAAATTTTCTTCTTTTTATTAGGATCTCTTGTGTTGTAGTTATATGGAATGGTTAATGCTCCTAATCTTGGTTATGGAGTGAGTGCGAGCCCTCATAGTTGTTAGTCTTATGGGTTTAAAGCACCATTGCATGAAGAAGAACATACCATCAATTGATTTGCTTGTCTGGCAAGATGCTGTGCGTAAAGCCTCAAACTTTGCTCTCCAAAACATAGGCAGCTGGTTGTAACCAACAAAGATGTATAATTATTCTTCTGATTTTAAAGCCAAAGACCAACCAACTACCAAACCAAGTGAATGGTAATGAGATTATCATCATGTTTTAAACTCAATTAAGCTATTTTGATGTATAGAATATGCGAGAGTAGCACTTGCAAAATTGGGGTGACAAGTAATCTTCCATAATATTGCCAAAACATCCATCTAAAAACAAGATCGTTCTTCATGGACAATTGGGCAACCCATGTTTGCAAACTGGCTTGGCCATATTTACAACCTCACTAATATTAACATCAATAAAAAAAGGGCAATTATCCCTACTGGATTAGATAGAATCAGCCATCTAATCTTCTTCTCCATGCTTAACTCCATCCTTATGAGTTGATATTCCATATCAGTAGACTAAATATTGACTTCATCACACCAAGTTAAAATAAAAATAAAAAAAAATTGCACATCCTATGACAACTTAAATTGGAATACATATATTAAACAAATTTTCTAATGAAAAAGAATTTACCTTCTTCATTGCTGTGTCCTAGTAAAATCTCATTAGAGATTAGTAGATGTGTTGGATTCTTGAGTACTACATGGGCCCTTGCATACACATGGGGCTCATCAACAGAACAACATGCTGAGCGCATTAAAAATAAAGCCCTATACTCATATCAAATATACTCTTTATCATTTTGGCCATTTTACTAAGCTCTATTGGCTACTAGATTTTACAACCAAGAGTCTAAGTTCCATCTTCTAGTCAAGTTTTCTTATGGATATTTGTCTCTATCACTAGGCTTATGGTTAGCTCATCCTTCATCTAATGGTTCTTGCAATCACATAAATTCAAAATCATTATGCATCACAAGATTCAATGAGCTCCTATTTAAAGGAGGTATCAAATTGCTTGACTGTTCTTGGGATAGTTTGCAGCACAACTTAATGAACTTGTATCTCATGTTTACAACTTGTTTGAATCATGTACCAATTGGGCTAGCAATTTGAATGGACTTTGGCATGCCCAGTGAAAAAGCGAGAGCTAGAGCTAGGCTTAGTTTGCTCAAGCTCATATCAAATTAGTTTCATATATAATATATATGAAAACGATTTTTTATAATTACTTATTATATAATAAGTTATATTATATTATTATATAATATAAATAAAAGCAACATAAATCAATTATAATAAATGTGTAGAATACAATGTACTATAACTATAAAATTAAGATAGAAATGAGTTTATCACTCCAAATTATATAAATGAATTTCACAAATGATCTCAAATTCTCACTAGATTTCTGAAAGCAACCATTCATGAATAGCTGTAGCTTCACTGCAAATTAGATGAGAATGGACTTCGGCTCCAATATAAAACAAGCGAACTTAGAGTTGGGTCTGGTACAGCTCCTGTTCAGCTCCTTTACACCCCCCTGCTACCATCAAATGCCAATGGGAAGGCTGTGAGCTGGATTCTTAATGGTTGACTTTCTTTGCATCTGAAAAAAAAAAGATAAATAAATTGTCTATAATTTAAACATTATTAAATTATGCATAATTAATTTAAAATATTATACTTAATTATCATATATTTTAAATATTATCAAATTATATTTATATTATTTAATATTTATACTTAATTACTATGTGTTACGGTAGATTTTCATTCTTCGGCCTAAGGTCTTGGGACATGATATTTATATGCTGTCGAGATAGTAAGTTGTTACCTGATTCCTCGGGTGCAGTTGTAAAAGTTGGTAGCTGATAAGGTTGATTGATGTATACCTTAACGGAAGGATTCGAGATCCCATGGATCATGGAGGGGGTGTCGTATTCGGTCCATGTTTCCATTTAGGGAAGCTCGTTCAGTGATCTTTGTGATCAGGGTGATTTCTTTTCCGAGATGCTTGGCGCGACTCAAGCGAAGATGATGTTTGGCGAGTGGAGTTAGAGTTCGGTCCTACCGAGGTACGAAAACTTAGCTTGGCCCTACCGAGGTTCAGAGACTTAGCTCAGCCCTGCCGAGGTTCAAAGAATTCTCGGCCCTGCCAAGGTTCGAAAAATGCTCGACCCTGCCAAGGTTCGAACATTGAGCTCGGCTCTATCGAGATTCGAAGTTCATAGTTGGTGTGGTTGTCCTTTATGAGGTAGAGAGTGGACTTTTCTAAGTATCGTAGTTGGCGAGCCAGAGCCTAAGGTGGGTTTTTGCCACCTGCTACGTCGGTTGATTGATGCAGAGATAATTTTACCCTGCATCACTATGTATTTTAGATACTATCAAATTACATCCCCAAAAAAATTTGGGCACATTAAGTAAAATTTAAGTAGATTTTAAATAGTTAAGTATAACATTTTAAGTTATATAAATATAAATCAATAGCATTTGAAACACATAATTAAATGTAAATATCAAATCATATGAACATAATTTAATAGAATTTAAAAAACATAATAGTTAAGTATAATATTTAAAATCATATAAATATAATTTAATAATACTTAAATTATAAGGTAGTAATATATATATATATATATATATTATGAGCTTCATCACATGAACGCCCATTGCACGGAAGCTATCGTTTTCAATATAGTTGGATACCGGGCCATGCCGATATGGGCGGCATGGCCCGGTACTGCTATAGTACTGGATCGTGCTGGTACAGCCTATTAAGTCATGCCGTGTCGGGCTTGAAAAATCCAGCCCGCTAGCTCGGTATGGCACGGCCCATAACGGGCCCATGCTGGCACAACATAGCCCACGTGGGCTTGGGCCATGCCGGCCCATAGGGGCTTGGGCTAGCATGGCCTATCAGGACCTAGGCCGGCACGACCAATAAGGGCCTGATAAAAAAATTTTATAAAAAAATATTTTTTAATAAATTAAAAAATTATTGGGAATAAAGGAATTTATTAATATGAAGCCACCTTAATGGTGGGGGGTTTGGCATATACTCCTACCAGATATTAATTTAAAATCAAAATGGTACATGAAGGGAGGGGGGCTAGGCTTAACCTCGTGAATACAATAAGAAAAAGAAAAAAATAGAGATGACTCATTTTAACAATATATATATATATATATATATATATATATATATATATATATATATATATATATATATATAATTTAAAAATAGAGATGACTCACTCATCATTAGTATTTGTCTCATCATCTTCACTGGTTAAGTCATGTCCACCTTTATCTTGAAGCCTTACTTCAGCATCCAACCAATCTTTGAAGCAGAGAAGTATCTCAACCATCTCGCCAGTCATCCTACTTCTCTTTTCGTCCAGAATACGCTGACCTGCACTGAAAGCGGATTCTGATGCTACTGTGGACATCGGCATAGCTAAAATATCCCGTGCAATGACAGATATAACAGAATTGATTTCTAAAACTCTTCCATCAAGCTAATACATCTAGACTCTATTTTGATTTTATCATATGCAAAATGAAGATCGTTTTATAAATAAAATTTAATTATTATATATGAAAAATAACTTTTTTTTAAGTTTATCATTGCTATTATTTTACTAAAATGATAATATCAACTCCATGCCTTTGTTTATTTACAAGAATGTATTATAATATATATATATATATAATATTAATAAGTACATAATAAAATTTAGTACTTTGTGTTATTTGATGTTGTTTCTGAAACTATGGGCTATTATTGTACATTTTGACATTCCATAATGCAATATTGTTTTATAAAATTTTTCAAATCATGAATTTAAAAAATTTAAATGTTAATAGAATTATAATTTTTTACATTGATAATTTTATCTTCATTCTAAAGATATGAGAGTCAAATTTGTAATTTTTTATGCATGATCACCTCTAATTACGTATAAGAACTATTTTTAAAACTATTTTTTATGCAACTAAATGTATAAAAAGTAAAAAAAAAAAAAGGCCTTTGGATAACTTTTGCTTAAAAATTATATTATTTAAGAAAATAATAAAGGAGCACTAAAACTTAATTATTTCATTTGCAGCAACTGTGAGTATCTTATCCGTGTATTCGAGCACCAAGGGACTCTGGGTGGTCAAGGCTATCTAGGTAACTTCATCTAAAGAAAAAAAAAATTACAAGGACAATAAGATATCTACTGTTGAAAGGTGCCAATCCAATCCTCTGTCACTTGGCTGAGACTGAGCCAACAATTTTTTTTTGTAAAAAAAATAATGTAGGAATTATTTTAAAAAAATAAAAAGACTGAGCCAGTAATTTTTTTAAAAAAATTATGCATGCACGGTCCACCAGGAGTCGTGCCTGTCATGGTTATTTTTTTCAAATAAAAAGACTGAGCCAACAATTTTGTAAAAAAAAAATTGCCTATGCACGGCCCACCATGGGCCGTGCCTGGCCTGGCACAGTCCATGGCCCAAAATGGGTCACGTGTCGTGCCGGCCGCTAAAAATTTTTAATGGACCGTGCTTGGCCCAGACCCACCGGCACGACCCATTAAATTGGTCAGTCCGATGGGTATGGGCTAGGCACGGTTCAGTGCCTACCTCTAATTTTTAAGCAAGCATGCCAACGAAAGAGTCTCTACACCTACAAAAATCAAGCGCAACCCTTGGTGGATTCCACCACCAAAACCAATTCACATGGAAGAGGGATTGGTCTTGTGAACTAATATTAAGAATCCATGGTTGATAAAACCGTCTCAACCTTTATGTACTAATGGTTGTTGACGCTATTAATTAATCATCTTCAAAGCAAAGGGAACATAACCCTGTGCCAAAGCTTTACATCATACATAATGAGGAAGGCTGTGAATCTACCAACCTTTTGACACATGAGTTCTAGTTATATTTTAACATAAAAGAATCTTTCCACAGGTGCAGTCCTGCTCTCTCCATGTGCAATGCACATGCTAACAACATAATAAAGTCTAATAACTAATTCCAGCATAATGGACCATGCACCCTCTTTGGGATGAACTGTAATCGAGTTTTATTATTTTTATTGCCTTCCCGGTCCTACCATGACCATAATGATGTGCATAATTGGGTCTTAAAACATTCCACTACCATTGATTAATCATTGATGCAATCACTATCACTATTGCTAACTCTTCTGAAGAAGAAGAATCTGAGAAGGTGCTGCTTTCACGCTTGACGCAACCCCAAACTAATGCAGCGAGTCCAACTTGAAGGTTTACCAGCGTATAAGATTAGCGGAAATCATCAACTTTTTTTGCTCGTTTCATTGTAATAAGAGCATATCCAAACCCTGCCGCATTACTAGCCCAAACAATACTAAATCCCAACACCATATAAAAGTGTCTGTATTATCCAACTTTTAATTTTCATAGTAACCTCAGTTACATTTGATGAGGGGTAAAATTGGTATTGCATTATTAACCGCTCGCATTGGCGATGGGGTCGCGTCCAATCCAAACGCCCTGCTAGCCAGCTGGCCAGTTGGCGTAACATTCTAGCAACGGAGTCAAATCAGCTTTGATAAGGTCGGGTCACTCTGACAACTCGGACCACCTTTATACTTCGGCCATCTAAGCTGAGCTATCCTTATTCCTCGTAACCCAGCTATCTTATACTTCGGCCATCTAAGCCAAGCTATCCTTATTCCTCGGTAAGCCGAACTATCCTAATATTTCGGCCATCCGAGCCGAGCCATTCCTCGGTCATTCGAGCCGATCCATTTTACACCTCGGAAAACCAAGTTATTCTCATTCGGGCCAAACCACGGCATTCAAAATACCTCTACGGAATCTGGCGCGGGAGAGTTCGAATCCACTATAACTGAATAAGACTCCAGGTGACGAATCATACCCAGAAGTGGCCTAGGTCTGCGAGAGTGGTCTAGGTCTGTGTGATCATCGAGCCTCAAAGCATCAACCGGCTCTTCCAGCCGTCGATCCTCTAACTGACAAGATACTGACCTTACCAGCCTATAACAAACTCGATTCGAATCCTAACAGTCTTCAGACCCCATCCAAGGCACGTCCAAGAAATCAGGTGATCACCTATAAATACCACAGCATTCCAACCTCTCAGGTATGCGCATAAACTCTAAGACAACCCTTACGCATTCATTTTCACTCACTGAATCTCATACTCCATTAAAGCTCTCACAAGAGCCTGGAGGAACATTCTATGTGAGAGTCTTCTCCTCACATCTGCTTGCTGTGAATCTTTACTAATTTGGGCATCGAAGGGTCCTCCACAGAGGGCAACCCCCACAACACCTCTGCGTGCGGACTGTCTTGCAAGGTTTCACTCGAGGTGACGAGATCGGTGTTCGGATCAAGAGCCAGAAGTGCACCTGAGTTGGAGAATGGATTTGCGCGGCAACAGATTGGCGTTAGAGGAAGGGCTCTCAAGTCCCATAAACTTGTGATCCAGGAGACAAGACTCAAAAATCAGAGCAAACATCCTCAATGGCCAATCGGAAGAGAGCTACATCTGAAGCTTAAGACCATGCCGCCTCTCAAAGGCCTGATCCGATTAGCGGTGCAGCACCTCCGCTACCACCGCCAGCTGAAACTCCTTCACCGTCGGCAACGGCGGTAACCCTGGACCAGTTTGCCACTCTGGTTCAGCAGGTCTAGGGGTTCCAGGCGATCCCTGGAACTGCTATCCTTGCCTCTCAGCCCATGAGGAGGCCGCTGCCCCTGCCCGCCAGCAATTTCTTCTTCCGATCCGCCTGGAGCAACGGATCGCGGTCACCGGCCTGCAAAGGCGAAGCTGACACTGCAGTGAGCTGGAGGGAAGAGCCCACTCAGATCCAGATGGGTTCGCTCCCCCTTCCCGGTGTCTTCCCAGGATTCGACACCGCTGCCATCTTCTCCTCGCCCGATCCCTCATACCACTCTGGATGAAGGGATCAGACAGCAAATGTAGGAGATGCGGCAAGAGTGGTGTCGGGAGTTGGACACTGCCAGGCAAGCTCCTCCATCCCAATCGAAAGGGGAGCAGGGCATCCCCTTCTCTGAGGATCATGAGGGAAGTGATTCCCCCTCATGTCAAGCTCCCTACCATTGAGCCGTATCATGGATCCAACGATCTCGACGACCACCTCAGTAGCTTCAAATCCATCATGATGTTCCATGGGGCATCAGATACAATCCTGTGCAGAGCCTTCCCCTCCACTTTAAGGGGATCTGCCCGAACCTGGTTCAACAGCCTAAAACCATGTTCCATTGATTCTTTTGACGAGCGAGCTGTCTGCTCATTAGCCAGTTCGTCAGCAGCCGTCACCAGCGATGGAGATCCAACTCCCTCTCCGAGATCAAGCAGAGAGAGGGGGAGTCGCTGAAGAGTTACCTGGCCACTTCAACACGGCCCTCCTAAAAGTCGACCATCTTAACCACGAGGTGGCCATGTCCGCCCTGCGGGAGGAGTATTCAAGAAGGGAGACTTTTACTTGGCTCTGGAGGCGAATTACCCGAAGAGCCTTTCGGGCATGATGTCCCTGACGGATAAATATGCCAGGGTGAAAGAATCAAGCCCGAGCTGAGCAGCTGAAGAAGAAAGAGGCAAAGGGCCAGGACAAGTAGCGGGCCCACCGTCGCGCTAGCCCGCCTCGCCATTGCAGAGCTCCTCCACCCCGCCTCGGGACCAAACTCGTAGTCCGGCCCGAAGGTTCAACTGCTATACTCCCCTTACCGCGCCAAGAGCGTAGATCCTAATGAAGATCGAGCGTCAGCTTTCTCGCCCCCTTCTCTTCGAGGCAACGGAGCTCGGAGGGACCCGGCCAAGTACTGCCGCTTCTATCGGGACTATGGGCATGATACAAGGACTATTGGCAGCTCAAAAATGAGATCGAGCAATTGATCTGGTGAGGCAGACTGAACCAGTTTAGGCCCCCCCCCTGAGCCGATTAATAAAGAGAATCGCCAGCCTGAGCCTCGCCAGCTCCCACCGTCAAATCCTCCAGTTATCGGCAATGTTAATGTGATAACGGCAGCTGGATCCCCATCTTTTTGGCCAGGCGAGGAGGAGAACCCACCAAGAAAGCACGGATCGATGAGCTCACTTTCTCTAATGAAGACCTTGGAGAAGTACAGTACCCCCATGATGATGCTCTGGTTGTATCTTTAAATATGAACAATTACGATGTACACTATATTCTAGTTGATAGTGGAAGCTCTGTTAACGTTCTGTATTTCGATGCCTTTGTGAGGTTAAAATTTCAGGTAGAAAGCCTCCGACGGTGGAGTCCACCCTGGTGGGCTTCACAGGTGACTATAATCCCTGAAGGAGTCATCACTCTGTCGGTCCGAGCCAGCACCTGGCCCCGTGTGGCTACTGTGTTCATGGATTTCCTCGTGACCAAGCTCAGATCTCCCTACAATGCCATCCTCGGTAGACCAAGGCAAATCTTCTCAAAGCCATCACTTCCATTCTCCATCTCGCCATGAAATTTCCCCACTGAATGGGGAGTGGAGGTTGTTCGAGGAAGCCAGATAGTAGCTCGACATTGCTTTGTTGCCGACCTCCAATCCAGAAAGCCCGAGGTGGATGGGCTGGATGCTAGAGAAGATCTCGCCGACAACGAGGAGAGCCCGCCGAAGAACTGGAAGAGATACCACTTGACGAGGCTTGGCCCGACCGAACTATAAAGGTCGGATTGCAGCTAGAAGGAAAGCTTCGACAGAATTGATCGAGTTTCTTCGGAGGAATGCCGACGTCTTCGCCTGGTCTGCATCGGATATGCCTCAAATCAGCCCAGACGTCCTAGTCCACCGCCTCAGCATGGACGAAACATCCAGGCCCATTAAGCAGAAGAAGAGGAGCTTCGCCCCAGAGCGCCAAAAAGCCATCGAAGAAGAGGTGGATAAGCTCATCAAAGCCAAGTTTATCCGGGAGGTTAGTTACCCCGACTGGCTGGTGAACGTGGTCATGGTGAAGAAATCGAATGGCAAATGAAGGATCTGCATCGACTTCACTGACCTCAATAAGGCTTGCCCAAAAGATAGCTTTCCTCTTCCGCGGATTGACCAGCTCATGGATTCAACTTTAGGGCATCAAATGCTAACCTTCATGGATGCCTATTCGGGCTATAACCAGATCCGAATAGCACCGAAGACGAGGAGAAAATTGGTCGAACATGGAGGTGTATGTTGATAACATGCTAGTGAAAAGCAAGGAGGCATCCCAGCACATCGAGGTCCTTGCAGAGAGCTTCGCCACACTTCAAAAATATCAGATGAAGCTCAATCCCACCAAATGCGCCTTTGGAGTCAATTCTGGGAAATTCCTCGGCTTCATGGTTTCGCAGCGAGGCATCGAGGCAAACCCTCAGAAAATCCAAGCTCTGCAACAAATGGCTCCGCCAGGGTCAGTCAAGGATGTGCAGCGCCTCACCGGGAGGATAGCAGCCCTCAACCGCTTCATTGCTCGGTCGGCCGAGAAATGCCTTTCCTTCTTCAAAGTACTTCGGTCAGCCAAAAACTTTCAGTGGACCCCAGATTGCCAGAAGTCCTTCGAAGACCTCAAAAAAATACCTCGGCTTGCCTCCTCTCCTCAGTAGCCCGAAGCCAGGGAGGTGCTAAACTATACCTGACGGTCTCTGAAGGCGCTGTTGGCCCGGTGCTAATCAAAGAGGAGAACAAGTCCAAAGACCCATCTATTAAGTCAGCAAGCTGCTCAAAGACGTTGAATCAAGGTATACTTGGGTCGAGAAGATGGTCCTGCTCTAGTGACATCGGTCCGAAAGTTGCGGCCATACTTCCAGGCGCATACTGTCATCGTCCTGACCGACCAACCTCTCAAGGCAATTATCCATCGTCCAGAAGCATCAGAAAGAATGACCAAATGGGCTATCGAGCTGAGCGAGCACGACATTCAATATCAGCCTCATCCAGCCATTAAAGCCAAGTTCTAGCGGACTTCCTCCTCGAATGCACCATACCCAAAGATGGCTCTGTTTCGGATACCCTCGGACAACCAAAGCCCAGTGCTCCATGGTTGCTTCACATCGATGGATCCTCCAATGCAGGCGGTTCTGGTGCCAGCCTAGTCCTCACCAGTCTGAAGGCTTGACCTTTGAATATGGCATTCTTCTCCTTTCCGGCCTCAAACAATGAGGCAGAGTACGAAGCCTTACTCTCTGAACTCCGAATCGCCCGGGAGCTTAAAGTCAAGAAGCTGATTACCTACACCGACTCCCAATTGGTGGCGACCAGGTGCAGGGAGAATTCGAGGCTCGAGAGCTGAGCATGATTTGGTATCTCCAAAAGGTGCATCTATCTTCCTATTTCGATGAATTCAAAATTGTCCAGATCCTAAGGGCTAAAAATGCCCGCCGACCTACTGTCCCACCTGGCGACTACAGAGTCAATGGATCTCGAGCGAAAATTCCATCTGGAAGTCCTGAGAAGCCCAGCATCATCGATGTTGATCACATGATGCAGGTTGATACCGAACCATCCTGGATGGACCCCCTGCACCAGTACCTCAAAGAAGGGTTGCTGCCCGTTGATAGAAAGGAAGCGAGGAAGTTGAAATTGCAATCATCTCATTACGTCCTGTTGATGATCGGCTATATAAGCGATCTTCTCGATGCCATTGCTCAAATGCCTCTGTCCATCAGAAGCCGATTATGCTCTTCGGAGGTTCATGAAGGCATCTGTGGCAATCACCTCGGCAGCCACGCCTGTGCCACAAAGTGCTACGCCAAGGATATTATTGGCCAACGATGCAGAAAGATGCTGACGACCTTGTTGAGCCTGTGATGCATGCTAACGACACTCAAATATTCAGAGGCTCCCCTCTGCTCACCTGACTTCCATCTCATCCCCCTAGCCCTTTGCCAAGTGGGGAATGGATATACTTGGTCTTTCCCTTGCAATGGGGTAAAGAAGTTCTTATTTGTCGCAATTGATTACTTTACTTGGTCCTTTCCCCTCGCAACGGGGTAAAGAAGTTCTTATTTGTCGCAATTGATTACTTTACTAAGTGGGTTGAAGCCGAGGCAGTCGCCCAGATAACCGAAGCTCGGCTAAAGACTTCGTGTGGAGGTCCATCATCTGCCGCTTCGGTCTTCCTCACACCATCATCACGACAATGGAAAGCAATTTGATAATCCAAAGTTTCGAAAGTTCTGCAGGATCATGGCATTCTTCATCACCTGACATCGGTCGGACATCCTCAAGCTAATGGGGAAGCCGAGGTAACAAATCAACTCTATTACAGGAATTAAAGCTCGGCTCAACCAAGCGCGAGGCAGATGGGCGAGGAGCTCCACCATGTTTGTGGGTATACCGAACCACCAAGAGGGCTCCCATGGGCTAGACTCCATTCAAGATGGCCTTCGGCACTGAAGCTGTTATCCCCGTGGAAGTCGGACTCCCCCCCTCGCACCGAAGGCTACTCGGAAGAATCCAATGATGAACAACTCCGAACCAATCTGAACTTGATAGATGAAGTCAGAGAAACCGGATCCGGATGGCGGCTTACCAACAAAGAGTTGCCGCTACCATTCAACCAGAGTCAAAGGAAAGTTTTTCTTCCCGGGTGATCTGGTACTTCGAAAGGCATCCGTCTCAAAGCCTGGAGTAGGGAAAGCTGTCTCCTAATTGGGAGGGTCCTTATCAAATTACGGAGGTGATCAGACCCGGCACCTACAAGCTCCAAGATCTAAATGGGAAATCTATTCTTCGGACGTGGAACTCGAATAATCTCCGCATTTATCATCAGTGAGAGTACGCCCTCCTTGAACTTACTTTGTCCATTGAATTAAATTTTCAAAGATTCAAAAATTTCTATTTTTGTTGCTTTCTTTGATGGCTACGATGAGAGACAGTTTATAAATCCTTGGCGGACCGAGCGATCTCCGACCTTGGCCGCGCCAAGTAAAATATATCCCAGTGGGCTGGAGGACTCCATACCTTGGCAGCGCCAAGTAAAATATAATTTTTATAATCCTCAGCGGGTCGAGCGAATATAATCTTTATAAATCCTCGACTGGGCCAACGATCTCCGTACCTTGGCAGCGCCAAGTAAATATAATCTTGAAGCCTCGATCCAAACCGAGTGATATATTATTTGAAGCCTTAGCCAATCCGAGTGACGATCTTCGTACCTTGGTAGCGCCAAGTAAAATATAATCTTTATAAATCCTCGGTGGGCCGAGCGATCTCCGTACCTTGGTAGCACCAAGTAAAATATAATCTTTATAAATCCTCGGTCAGGCCGAGCGATCTCCGTACCTTGGCAGCGCCAAGTAAAATATAATCTTTATAAATCCTCGGTCGGGCCGCGATCTCCGTACCTTGGTAGCGCCAAGTAAAATATAATCTTTATAAATCCTCGGCTGGGCCGAGCGATCTCTGTACCTTGGTAGCGCCAAGTAAAATATAATCTTGAAGCCTCAGCCAAACCGAATGAATATTATCTGAAGCCTCGGTCAAACCGAGTGATACATTATCTGAAGCCTCGGTCAAATCGAGTGATACATTATCTGAAGCCTCGGCCAGACCGAGTGATACATTATCTGAAGCCTCGGTCAAATCAAGTGATATATTATCTGAAGTCTTGGTCAAACTGAGTAATATATTATCTGAAGCCTCGGCCAAACCGAGTGAAGTGTTCTTCAAGCCTCGGCCTAAATGAGCAATTTCTCAAACACTCTAACGCGATTAAGACGTCCTGTTATGCTTCAATAGAGGTTAGTAACCTTCCTCGGCTTTATCAGCAAGATTACGCAAGTTGTTTCTTTTCAAGGAAATACGTACTTCGTTCCTTAAATAGGACCATGCTTGTTGCATAAGTCCATAGGGCCGCCCAAGCCTTTCTCTGACCCACACAAAGACAAACACTTCCTCCATAGGGGATCAAATAACATGTTGGCAAAAATAAAGTAGCAGGAATGCTGTTGAACTCATAGATTATGCTACGGATTGGAAAGCATAAAATGAGAGTAGCAACTCTCGATACAATTACATCAGAAAAAGAAATAGATGTTGAAAGAAGAAAGAGCAGAAACTTTCTTTATTAATGAAAAGATTACAACTCTCAAGAGGCATTACAAGTGCGTCAAAGCACAGGAAATACAATAAAATAAAAAGCTCGGCTGAGCAGCTTCGGTCGATAACGATATCTTTACATCTGACCCCAGAAATCAGAGAAACCAGACAAGCTCCGTTGAGCCACTGGTTAAGGCCAAAGAGCAAAGTAGGCCATCCACGAATCCCTCGGATGAACACATGAAGGGATCATAACCAGGTCAAGGACCCGTGGATGCTTATGCCAATGAGGCATCCCCCAAAATGGGATGCTGAACTGCTAGCTACTACCTGATAAAAGGTAGAGAACCAGCAGTCCAACATCGCCCTCCTCCCTCTTCACGTGGGCAAAAGATTCCTCAGGAGATGAGCTGAGGAATCCAAATGGGGGGGGGGGGGAGGCAAAGTTCATGTAAACCATGGGGGATACATATGCTTTGCATTTCCTGTGGTCCCCATGGCAAGTGACATAGGATACACAGGAAGCACATACGTGCGCTCCTCATATGACCTCTACGGGCCTCCGTGCGTTCTCCATATGACCTCCAAGAATTCCTCCCTTAGGACTGCTTGCTCTTCAGCCGTTTCTCCATCACCCCAGCTATCTGGGACGAACCATCTTTCAAAAGGGAAGCTCAGTCTCTCCACTCCCGATGAGACAGATGCCATGGAAACCCTTACGACTCATAGGAAAGAAAAGACTTTGAGGGATGGCCTGGCACAGTCCGCTCCCAACCCCTTTTTTATAAGCAAACAAGCCGGGGGTGGTCATTAAAGAAGGGAGCCCTGGAATTCGAAACGCCCGGACTATGCTATCATGTGGCGGTTCAGGATAAAAGGGCGCTTTTCGAAGCGCGTCAAACGCATTTTTCAGGCCATGACGCACAACAAAAGATTTCCCTCTGATCTCAAATCAAGAGCCTTAAATGCAAGAAATTATTCGCCGGTCCTTAAGATATGGGCAGGCCTGAAGAAATCACCTTGTGAAAACGACGCCATCCAATGGCAATTGAATGCTTATCGCGTACGTTAAAAAGACCCATGTTGGAAAAGACCAACGGGATAAATGCCTTACGCAAAAAATAAAGCGTCCTTCGGTGAGTTACAAATTCGTCTCACCCGCTTAGGCAGAAAACGAGACGATTTCTTATAGACCAGGCTATCCGCCAAATCTCGGCCCCAGTCAAAGTACTTGCGTAGTCTTTGGTCGTATCGCGCCGAACCATTTTATGCCTCGGCCAAACGAGCCAATTTCTACTTCGGATAGACCGAACTATCCGCCTAGCCTCGGCCTCGACCGGGACGTTTCCCAAGGTTCTAGCCGAGCTATTCTCTGCTTCGGCATGCCGAACCATCTGCTAGGCCTCGGCCTTGACCGAGACATTTCCTTAAGTTCAAACTGAGTTAGCTTACATCAGCAAAGCCAATCGGTTCAACTTCAAATAAACAGGACATTCAATCCGGAAAGGAATATGAATTGATTTGTTCACCGTCTGGAAGAACTCATGACAAAAGATCGTCCAAAAAAGATAAGCAAGTGGAGATGAAAGATCCATTCATTAAAAGTTTCAGCCAGGTTACAAATCTGAGAAGCAAAAATACACAAGCGACCCTTAAGAATCAGGGCTCGGATCGGTTCCAAAAGCTCCTTCGTAACATCCGGGAGGACTCGACTCGCTTCACCCACTTGAATGTCGAAGGAAAAACCTCGGGTTCCTCGACAGCGAGCTGAGGGCATTTTTCGGAAGCCACGGCTTCATTAGGGCCCAGGATAGCGTCAAGATCAACGTCTGAAATATCCTCGTACTCAGCTTCTTCGGCCCCCGGGGTATAGGCGTCAAAATGTTCGGCATCCAAAAAAGATAAATCCCACTCGGGATGCGCCTGGGAGATCTTTGCTCGAGTCTCCTCCTCGCCGAACCTAAATGCATCGGCACAAGCCTCTCTATGCTCCTCGAAAAATTGCGCAGAATTCTTGTACTCCTCCACAGCCGAAGAGATTCGGTTATTGGCTTCAATTATCTGGCACCCGAGATCGACGTTCATCTAACGGCTCACGGACAATTCTGCCTTTAGAGCTTTAAATTGCTCCTACACCTTGAACTCGACTTTGCCCATCTGCAAAAACACCAGAACATTCAAGCCCACGAACAAAAGAAAAGTACCGAAAGCAAACTAAGGGGAAGATGCTATACCTCTTCCTCCCGTCGAGCCATCTCATTGCTCATCTCCTGAATCCTTTCTAAGACCTTCAGCTTAGCCGACTTATTTGTTGAAGACCCTCCTTGAGGTCATCAATTCGGGACTGCTTGTCCCCAACTTCTCGCCGAGATCGATCGAGATCTTCAGTAAGCTGAGCAATCTGCTCATTTTGCCATTTCAGCCGATTCTCCATATTGGCGAATTCCTTATTCAGATCGGCGAGCTGATCTTGCTGCTGTCGACACTTACGCTCCTCCTCCTTGAGCAACAGAGAAAAATGATGACGTAACAGCAGCCGTCATTTAAGAGATCATCATTACCCGCCTTTTTGAATCCCCCAAATAAGATTGCTCCAGAATTCTACTCCCTATATCCAAATTACACTTCGGACTAGGGAGTGGGGGGCATGTGATGAGGGGTAAAATCATCATTGCATTATTGATCTCTCACATTGGCGATGGGGTCGCGCCCAATCCAAATGCCCTGCTAGCCAGTTGGCCAGCTGGCATAACATTCTAGCGACGGGGTCAAATCAGCTTTGATGAGGTCGGGTCATTCTGACAACCTGGACCACCTTTATACTTCGGCCATCTAAGCCGAGCTATCCTTATTCCTCGATAACCTGAGCTATCCTTATACTTCGGCCATCTAAGCCATGCTATCCTTATTCCTCGGTAAGCCGAACTATCCTAATACTTTGGCCATCCGAGCCGAGCCATTCCTCGGTCATTCGAGCCGATTCATTTTACACCTCAAAAAACCAGGTTATTCCTCATTCGGGCCAAACCATGGCATTCAAAATACCTCTGCAGAATACGGCGTGGGAGAGTTCGAATCCACTATAACTGAATAAGACTCTAGGCAACGAATCATGCCCATAAGTGGCCTAGGATCTGCGAGAGTGGCTTAGGTCTGTGTGATCATCGAGCCTCAAAGCATCAACCGGCTCTTCCAGCTATCGATCCTCTAACTGACAAGATATGGACCCTACTGGCCTCATAACAAACTCGATTCGAATCCTAACAGTCTTCAGACCCCATCTAGGGCACGTCCAAGGAATCAGGTGATCACCTATAAATACCACAGCATTCCAACCTCTCAGGTATGCGCAAAACTCTAAGACAACCCCTTACGCATTCATTTTCACTCACTGAATCTCATACTCCATTAGAGCTCTCACAAGAGCCTGGAGAACATTCCTCTGTGAGAGTCTTCTCCTCACATCTACTTGCTATGAATCTTCACTGACTTGAGCGTCGGAGGGTCCTCCGCAGAGGGCAACCCCCACAATACCCTTTGCGTGCGGACTGTCTTGCAGGTTCCATCCTGAGGCGACGAGATTGATGTCCGAATCAGGAGCCGAAAGCGCACCCGAGTCGGATAATGGATTTGCGCGGCAATAACATTTAGATTGTTTTAACCTAGGATTTAAATCATGTTAAACTTCAATTAAAAAAAATTGAAGCTATATAAAAATGACTATATAATAGAGTTAAATTTTGGCGGCAATCCATTGGTATCCAATTAAGTCATGTGCAACTACTTGCTCATGTCATCGATGCCTATCATAATAGAGCAACATTAGAAGGATAAGGCCTGCAAGGCTACTTGTAACGATTTGGGCCCTGGGCCCGCAACACCCATGAATCTGTTTCGTTACAAAAAGCAAAAAGGACAATATCCACACCAATTTGGGCCATCATAGTCCAAAAAGAATCAAATTGGTACTTGTCCATCTTCCTTAACTGATTATAAACCATACAACTAACTTCCAATTTTCCAAGATATAAGACTATTGGGAGGGGCATCACAATCTACCCTCCTTACAAAGGCAACGTCCTCATCGCCAGAGGCATATGATCATAACCACCAAGCAGACATGATTCTAGAGATAGCCCTCATAGATTCAAAAGATGGCTTTCATTCCCTATAAATGTAGCACTTTATCCTGTGTGGCACTTAGCTCATGCATTTTTGCTGGTATCTGGCTTCGATACCATATTGTAACGATCCGGATCCTGAGCCCGCAACATCTACGAATCTGTTTCGTTACAAGAAAGCAAGACGGATAAGGTCCATACCAACTTGAGCCACCATAGCTCAAAAAGAATCCAATGGGTACTTATTCTTCTTCCTTAACTAGTTATAAACCATACAATCAACTTCCAATTTTTCGAGATATAAGATTATTGGGAAGGGCATCGTACTACTAATTGCTTACACCCAAGAGAGCCAGCCACAAAGCGCATAGTTATGACAAGATTGGACATACATGCTTCTATTATAAAAGATGTGGCTTATGGCAACTGAAGCAGTCCCGTTCGATGATCAGCTTCATCATGATGAAGCATGTGATGATAGTATGAGTAGTTCTAACATTTGGTCCCAAGCCTGCATATAAAAGGAGACCCCATATGAAGACAGGAGGCTTCTTCTTCCTTCCTTTTCTCTCTCACTTCCTCCATTCACTCTACTGCATCGATAGTAAGCCTCAGAGTTCTCTGCTTTTCTCAATCTTTTCCTCTATCGGAATGACTACGATGCATGCTCTTACCTTTTTCCTCTCTCTCATTAACTTGAACATCAAAGGACCTTGGCTGAACTGAACAGTCCTCCTAGCACCCCCACCACTCTTCCTTTACCTTTGTAGGAGCTCTACCTCGGACATAGGGTTTTTTTTTTGTTGGACCAATTGTTAGCTCCATTCCTAATTCATCATTATAATTGGTGCATGGAGCCCCCTTGTCAATTCCCAGCACCATCACTATATTTTCTAGAAGTACATAAAAATGACTATATTTTCTTACTGTTCAATGCCATAATAAAGTCTAAATTAATTTATATTACAAAATATGCTAGACCAAATAAATTTTAAATATAATAATTTCGTGAGGAAGTCATATTAACATCTAATATATACCTTTTTCTAAAAAAAGAAGTGCATCATATTTGAAAACATTATTAGTAAATGTGTGCATTTGCATAGAGATGGCAATGGGTGGGATGGAGCTAAGGGCCACAATCCTTGCCTCTATCCCCATCAACAAAATAATCTTCATCTCCATTCTATCCTTCAAAGCAAAGATTTTTTCGTTCTCATCTTTACCTATGAGGAATAATAAATCTTCATTTATTCATATTTTGTCTTTGTTCCGCCTCACTTTACTCTATTGTTATTTTGTCTTTGTTTCTACTCTGCCCAACTCTAACTTTAACATTATATAAATTTTTAATAAAATTATAAATTAATAATATAGCAAAAATAATTTTTCTCACTATAATAAATATTAAGTAATAAAAAATATTAAAGACACTATAGTGGTTAAATATGGAACATTGAAATTAGAACATACTCAATGATACCTCCATTAGCGGCTCTTTATTTTACCGGATTAAAATTGTTATCTCTACATTTAATTGCAAGAATTAGTGCATAATAAAAGATTGCATCGGCCGAAATTCTTACGGTGACTAGTAAAGCTTAAGTATATATAAAGTAAGAATGAATCAATATGAAAATAATTCTTAAAATGTATCAATATAAAATTAATTTTAAAATAATTTCATGAGGAAGATATATTTTGCTTAAATTACCTTTTCTTTAACTTATTTTATATCTATTATAACTAGTAAATATAAAATCAAGAGTTAAAAGATTTGCAAGGAAAAGGTTGCAGTTATGAAACTGCAATGCTTAATTTAATATTGGGGAAATTAACGAGTGGTCCTTTCATTGACCGTACCTTGATCATTTCTTTGCAACTTTCGGTAGCATGCCCATGGTTTGCTTAATTTACGGTCCCTCTAAAGCCTTATAAATATTTTAAAATAATCATTTTATCCCTCAAAAAAGCAGTCCCTAAAGGCAGCGAAAACTCCAACGCATGATAGCTTCTAGCCTGAAAGATTTTAGTTTGGAACGAAGCGTTTTTGCCTCTCGATTCTGCACCGTCTCTCTCTGTCCCACTCTCCATGATAATTTTTTTAAGAAAAAGCTTATTTGGTTAAATAATTTTCAAAAAAAAAAAAAATTAAAATAATAAAAAACTTATATTCCCTTCTTTATTTTAAAATTATAAATATAAAATTTATCATAAAAAAATGTTTGGTTATGCTATTTTTACTTTTACTTTTAAAAATAACTTTTTTCGGTACCTAAGATAACTTTTAGAAACATATTAATATATATTATTAGTATATAATAATAAAATAATAATATAGTAAAATTAATTTTATTTATATATTATCAATATTTTATTAATAATATAATATAATGATATTATTAAAATATTATATTTGTATTATGATATTATATATATAAATATCAATAACATATGATATATCACATATATTGTATTATTAGTTATTACAGTATAATATTATCATATATAATAATATATATTTATTTCTAATATTGTTGATAATATTATTAATCTATATTATGATATGTTATTTGTACATAATATATTATAGAGTTGTTATAATAATATATTTATATATTATATATTTATTGGTTTTATATTCTTATAGTATACTATAATATTATAGATTCTCTTTAATTTTTTAATTATTATTTGATATTGTTTATAATGAAAATAAAAAATATTTTTTATTTTCACCTACTAAACATATTTTTTGAAGATTAAAAAATAGAAAATGAAAACTTTACACTTAATCATTTCCTATACATACTTAAATTTTCATCTCATACATAACTAAAATTAATAGTCCTGTATGCACTGTACCTCTGTATACATTTGAAATAATTATATACATATTTGAATTTGATGTCTATACACGCTTGAAATAATCTTGTACGCATTTATGCCATTGTGTATGCACTTAATACTCTCTGTGCATACTTAATTTTTTATCCTATAAAAACTTATAGCACCTTATATGTACTTAGCCCTTTTCTATATATTTAAAATTTGACCTTATATACACTTAGAAGAATTCTATACACATTCATACCATCCTGAATGCACTTTAGAATAATCCTGCACAAACTTGAATTTTTTATCATATAATCCTGTACACTTAGAATAATCATACTTAGCCCTTCCTCCTACACACCTAAATTTTAACCTTATACACACTTATAAGAATTCTATATACCCTTGAAATTTGACTCTATGCAGACTTATACCATTTTGTACATATTTAGTCCTTCCCTATACATACTTGCATTTTTGACTTTGTACATACTTAAAAAATTCTATATGCACTTATACCATTTGTATATAATTGGAATAATATGTACACACTTAAAATAATCTTATACATACTTATAAATTCTGTATATATTTAGTTTTTTAGTATGCATACTTGAATTTTGATCATATGTATACTTAAAAAGGATCTTATACCCATTTATACTACTGTTAGGTGGGATGTAGGATTTAAGATTAGGAAAGAAAAATTGATAGAAGACCGGGGACTTATAATTAAGACCCGCCAATATATAACGATCAAGTATTGTTATAGCGGTGAAGTTTGGGGACTAATAGGCAATTACGCCTTCATATTTTTCCTTCCATGCATCCCCCCCCCCCCCCCCCCCAAATAATTATACAGCGGCTCAAAATAAGACATCAGGAATCGAACTCCTTGGGGTAAAGCACAAACACTACCAAACAAACAAATATGTGAGATAACTTTATAGCAGACTATGAAGCATCCTGACCTCCATGCCCCTCGTGAGTTGCTCTAGCGTACGAGTTTAAAGTATTATTTGCTGGCAAACAGGCCCCACCTGATAGAGGACGCCTCCCCATGGAGGATTGGCCAGCTTCCTTTACCCTCGGTCAAGGGCAAAGCGAATGAATACTATCCATGGCCCTTCCCATGTCATCATAAACCCAAACCCCTAAAAGAAGGAAGGGCAAGGCTTTGAGCTTCAGGAGACAGACTACCATTACTATGATCATTAAATACTTTGCAGCACCAAACAGTCCCCACATTACACAGAAGTGTAAACACTAACACAGAACATCCAGACCTTTATTATGTATCATATGCGCACAGTCCTCAAGCCAAGATGGCAGACAACACCAAGGAAAAAAGGCCAAGAAGGTAGGGGTAGGAAGAAAAGAAGAAACAAAAGAGAAAGAAAATTATAAGCTCCCCTAAGCTTTGTTCTCTTTGGTTTCTGGTCACTGTCCACTTCCCTTTTTCTTCTTTTTACAGTCTTGATTGCGGCAGCACTTCAGACGCTTATTTCAATACCTTTCGCTTTCAGCATTTGACCTCCCAGCCCAGCTGCAGTTCCCTCTCCTTTCCTCTCTTATTCATCAAGACAACACCAAAACAAAACAGGGGTCTTTACTAAGTTTAAGATGAAAGAGAATATGGAGAGGTTTCAGTAAGTCCAGTCCTTAGGGAGGCCCATCTCAGTTGAAGCTTGCAATGATATTCCCTGCTTTTCCACAGCTGCTTTTCTTGTGTGCTCCCTCTGCTGCTCTCCACCTTTTATGCATGCAGAAAAAGTCAATGAATGGGGACTTGGATGAATAAATCATAGATGTAAGCTAGCAGGTTATGAGCAAGGGGAGCCTGTTCAATGTTTCAGCAACTTTTAATTGTTAATATGTACGAAATAAACAACTTGATCAAAGCCAATTACAAATAGTTTTGCATAAAAAAAAAATTTGGTGAACCCCTTTTCATCCAAAAACAAATCGACGCACCCTTCCTCTTTTTTTTTTTTTTTTCTTGAGGTGAAGGTGATTTATTTAAAACGAGAACCAAAAAAAATCAAAAGTCACAGATATTTTTCAAAGCTATCTTAAGAGAGTCACTTTTGTAACTGAAGTTATTGGTTTGCAAACATTATACAGAGAATAAAGGTGAATCATGCAAAGCTCTAGCATGTAGCACCAGGTTACAGCTGACAGAGAAAATAGATAAATTTTTTCTTTACAAGCAAAACGTCTAGCATGCATGTTTTTTAAGAAAAGNGTTGTTCTTTTAGTATTTGATGGTTAAAATGGAACAAATGGTTTTAAGGAGTCTTATTCTACTTAATTAATGAGCAATTGACCCTAACCTGTAGGCAAGTGGAGGAAGACAACTCTACGATTGATTTTTTTTTGGAACATCTATTTTTTATTGGAATAAATTGATAAGTTGTCTAGCATTTGATGGTTTAAAGTTGATTTATTCTATTTAGCCCTCGTTTAATTCAGAGCCAAATGCACTCCAAAGAAGGCCACCATATTTAATAAGTTGGTTTGGGAAACTGGAAAGCCAATCATATTTAATAAGTTGGTTTTAGAAACTAAAAGGCTATATTTCTTTGGGTGGGGTATGAGTCCAGTGTTGTTGATAGAATAATTAAGAGTCTGTTTAAATTAACAGCTAAAAGTCAACTCTTAATCTCCAACACCTAATTTAATGGTATTTGACGGCCAACTCATTAGTCGCCTTGGTACGTAACTGTCAGCCTTCTAAAAGTGACAGATAGAATCCGCTAGCTAAAATAATTATTGGACTCACCAACCGCATAGAAGGTCAAAATGAAAATAATAATAACATAAATTTTTTTTTTTTGATAAAATAGATGGTTGTACGAGTCAACACATATACATAACATAAATGCTCTTTCCAATCAACTTTGTTCTTTCTCTTCTTCTTAAACTCTTCTTTTTTTAAAAAAAAAATCCTTCATAATAAAATTATTTTTAATTTAATGAAAGAAAAAGCTTAATATTATGATATTTTAAATTTGCATGAATTAATTATATCATTCATATTTACCGAAATGAGATTACTTATTTATCAAATAGTATTTAAGTTTTTTTTTTATTTATATAACTCATTGAGAGAAAAAATGATGAAAAATAATATATTATATTAAAAAATATGTTTTTATTAGTCATTTAACACTTAAATAAAAGCAACGATAACAATTAATCAAATATTTTATTAAAGATTGTTTATTAACTATCAGCTATTAGTCAATAGCCACTAGTTATTAGGCGACTATCAATAACTAATCCAAACAAATTTTAAGGAAAGAAAATGCAGCCAGTCTAAAGAGAAGATGAAAAGGCTAGTCTCTTAATTGAAAGTTGGTATTGATATTTTCTTTATAGAAGTCTTCATGAAAAAGTCTTTATGCATCACTTTCAATGCATAAAGTTATGTACCGTGCATTGATCGTGGATCTGTACGTGCATAAATGCGGTACACGTCATGGTCCAATAGACCGTGGCATGCTTGCATGCACAGATGCATGGCATTGCATGACTTTGTGTACTAGAGGTGGTGTACAAATTCTTGTCCAATCTCCATTAGTCCTACAAATAAGTCGGTTGAGAAAACCAATCCTTTTGAATTAAGCAAGCCAATTGCTTGTTGAAAACCTTTTCTACCATCAACGGTTTTACAACTCAATCTGAAATTCAAGAGGACTACACTGCAAATGAAGCGGATATGAATTTTGAGACTATGCCAAGTACAAGATGTATTAAAAATTCTATCTTCAATAATATGGAATTTTGTTGAAATTTTGTTACAATATCATTTGACTAATTCCACCCTTTGAATCCAATATAGCAGACCTAGATTAATACCTCGAAAATAAAATCATCTTACAAAGGAATTTAGCATAATAGCTATTGTTATTGGAACATATTTGCTAGTTGCATAAGCTTTCCGTCTCGTATGACCATGCTTGGAAGGAACAAGAGACGGACCGCTGCGCGAGTTTGTGGAAGAGACGCCAAATGCATAGATTTGGTCACACCCACGCTACTATAATATCTTATAAATAGTTTTATATTGAGTGAAAAATAAAAGTTTAAAATACTTATAACTCAAGTTCATTCACTGTTAATTAATTTTACTTAAGTCTTTAGTATCACGTAGTTTTGATTCATTAGTAAGTTAATTTAGCCAACAAATGGATGCTAAAAGGATAAAAGAAGAAGTTTAAATGCTTATAACTTAAGTTTATTTATTATTAATTAATTTTTAATAATATCATTTTTATTTATTAATAAATTAATTAGATTAACAGATAGATTTAAAACGCTCATCCTTTAGAAACGGGGATGGGGCGTTTTCTTCGTCTGGTCGTTACATCGTTTCCTAAACAACATAGCCTCACGTTTCTTTTCACTCCCTCATCTCGTGGCTAACCTTCGACAATCAGCATAGATGGGTGGGCAGGTAAACAGGTGAGTTAGCCCTATTTGGTTCGGGATCCAAAAAAAAATTAGTTTTTAAAACATAATTGTATAAAAAATTTATGTCGTTTGTTGATTTTTAGTATTTAAGGATATGTCTAATTGGTATTTTTAAAAATTGGTTTTGAAAAAAGATGGTAAGCATGGATAAAAGTTATAGGAAAAGAAAGAAGATGAATCCATGAATTTTAAGTATTTTGAGAAAAGAATGATAAAATTTTAAAAATATCATAAATGAATCCGAAGTAAACGTCAGTCCAACTTTTTTCAAATTCATTCAGATTTTTAGGATTGTTTCAAAAAAGTATTTTCAAAAAACGGTCCAACAAAATAAGTTTTTCATACTATAAATTAATTTTTTTAGTTTTGAAAACAAAATATTCAACTTAAATTGGCTACTAAACAAGCTCCTTTCTCATAGCTCTACGGGCACATCTCAATCATATAAATATTTTTGAACTAGGAAAAGTTTTTGTACACCGCCTACATTGCAGCAAGTCTTACGTGGGTTGTACCGCCTCTTCTTATTGATCCATATGAATCCTATATGGCATGATATGATGGGGTAAGAATACCATCTTAAATTTTGACGTGACGTGCATTAATACATGTTTAATTTTTTTTTAGAATTTATATACAGGCTGTAGTGCACGTTTTCTGAATGAGTGTCATAATTTTATAATTAAGGTGTTGTAAATTTATAACTAAGATATCGTACTTTTTTTTGACTTTCTGAATGGGTGTTTTAATTTAAGTTTATAAATAGGATGTCATCTTAAATTTTGATATGATGTGCATTAATACCTATTCAACTTTTTTTTTTTAATTTGTGTAGAGACATCTGAGTAAGTGTCATAATTTTATAACTACGGAATATCATAATTTTTTTTTTTGACTTTTTAATGGGTGTTTTAATTTTATAAGTTTACAACTAGGGTGTCATCTTAAATTTTGACATGATGTGCATCGTAATTTTATAACTACAGTATCATAAATTTACAACTGGGATATCGTAATTTTTTTTTGCTTTCTGAATGGGTGTCATAATTTTATAACTACGGTGTCGTAATTTTAAAACTGGGTATCGTAATTTTTTGCCAGGATGTCGTAAAGCTATCTTAATATTTTTTAATGGGTATTGATGTGGCTGATCCAACGCCGTTAGAGAACCATGAAGGAAACTGACGGAGCCCTGCTTTGGCCTCTGATGTCCTTTCGGCTGATGCGGCTGATCAAACCACATGACCCACGAGGGAGGGGAACTCAATCTCTACTCTCTCATTAAAAATTTATGTTCTCCAGATCGCTGACTTGAGTGTCGAAGGGTTCCCGCCGGAACCACCAGTCCGGGACTTTCTTGCAGGTTTCCGGCTGAAGGAACTTGATGCATCAAATGTGTACAAAGTCTTTTCCTTTTGAACTAAGAGTCTAAGAAGAACGAGATATTTTTGACTGCGGATTTCACCTGGACCCGATCCAGTTATCGCCGCACTTGAACCTTTGCTTCTCTCTCCCGGAGTGCGTCCCGCCATCCGTGGGCCACAGAGCCTGGACCGGAGACAACCTACGAATCAAATTTCCTTGGGCCTAGCAATTTGATGATGAGTCGACTTCAATCTGATTTAATCTCAAATGTACACATATCTAATTTCAAGGCTGCTTGGGCTCCGCGTCGGCACCTTCAAGCCCGGCTCCGCGTCGGCACACTCAAGGACCTCCAAGCCCGGCTTAATTATTTTTACCTTCTTTTATTAGCCCGGCTCCGCGTCGGCACCTGAAGGTAAAAGTCAATACTCCATGCCTAAGGTATTAAGCTATGTTCTTTGATGAAAAAAATTAATCAAACTTTATCAACCAAGTTAATTATATTCTTTTGCTCAGATCAAAAGAATATGCAGGTGCATCAAATTTTTATAGGCATCATCTACTTATGAAATGAAGGAAAAAACATGTCCATTAGATAAACGAGTAGTTTTAGCCACTTTTCACTTGTATAGGTAGTATGCCTTTTTTTAATTCTTAAAATATCTCACCAATATCTTGCCTAAATTACTAATTGATGTTTTATTAAGGGATGTAATACTATTATTTAATCAGTAAACTATATACTACAATTTATTTTTATTTAAAATTAGAATTTATATATAATTAATGTATATACAAAAGTATAATAAAAATTATAGTTTGATATGAGAAAATGCGATCATAAAGAATAATATATAATTAGTATGCAAAATAAAATTTAAAAATATAAAAATAAGATTAATTTATAATACTTTTATAATATTATTTTAAACAAAATTGGGCGTCAGGCAGTGTTTTTTTTTTTTTGTACAGATGGGCGATCATACAACACAAGTACGAATCAGCCCATAAAGATCAGAATATACTATTGCTGTAAAACAAAAGAGCAGTGATCACCCTGCCTCTAACACCAAAACCTTGAATGGTGAGCCACACTCGAAGCCATCCAGTCGGCTGCCGAGTTAGCTTCGCGATAGACGTGACGGATCTGAACTCCCTGGATCTCACTAAAATAGCCCAGATGTCCTGCAATACGGATTGGTAGTGGGTTGGGAGACACTGTCCCTTCGCAGCCACCGAATAACTGTCATAGTCACCCTCAATAATGAGGTTATAAGCATGCAGAGTTCGGACTGCGAAGAGATGCCCGCCCAAGCTTATATAGCTCAGACATAGGGACCGATGAGTCCAGACTGCCAAAGCCGCCCTCCGCCAACATGTCTCCCTTCGACCCATGAATGATAAAGGCAAAACCCGTTAATCGCCCACGAACACTTCCATCAAAGTTGATTTTGACAGATTCTAGAGGAGGGGGCTCCCAAGATATAAAAATCGTATGCTGGTTCATTGTCGAAGCAGCAGGAGAGCCCCAGAGGCCAGTGGAGTCAAAATCACCAGAGCCGAGACAGGGCACAATCCATCGTCAGAGATCGAATATTCCATATGATCCTGTGGTAAGATATAGAAGCATCAGCGAAGATAATCTGGTTTTCAACGCAACTTTCCATGTCTCCATTAATTGCTTTTTTTCCTTGATTTTTTCTTGAAAGTACAGCACCAGTCCGTAAACCAATAAAGTATCACAACGAAAGTTATAATTCTTAACATTGGCTAAATTGCGTATTAAACTTCAACGGTGTCACTTTAATTTATAAATTTCAAAAAATTATAAAAATAATTTTATAATTTTCTTTTTATTTTAATTTAATTTTTATTATTAAACAAAAAAAATATCATTTAAATTTATCTTACTTAACAGTACGTGTACCATATAAATGATAAAATTAAATTTAAAACTTATTATTAATTCGTTAATTCAATATCCAATTGATCGCGAAGGAGACAGAAGATGGAGCTTTGACAGCGGAGATGGCGAAGTCAAACTAGTAAGAGTCGAAGGAGATGCTGAAGGTAGCAGAGGACGATGAGCCACATTGGGAGTTGCTTCCAGTAAAGGACTTAAGGGATCCGGCCACTATTGGTCTACGATCAAAGACAAAAGACACATCGATCATTCGTGAGGCCCTCCCTCCCTCTCCATCCCTCACATGTGAAGGAGGCTGAAGAATGATGCTACATGTGGGAGAGCAAGGAGGTTGGTATTTTTTTTTAGAATGATTAGATTAATAATGGGTTTTAAATTAGTTTTACCATTTGTATGCCATGTGTGCTATCACGTGCGATAAATTAAACTATGTCCTTCATGTTTAATGGTAGGACTAAACTGAAATAAAAAGAAAAGTTAAGGATTACCTTTATAATTTTTTGAAGTTAAGAAAATAAAGTGATACTTAATATTATAATTTAGTCAAAAAGTTATAACGAAGGGTATCGTAAGCAACAGGTGCAAAAGATAATTTTTATTGAATAAAAGTATATGAATGATTTTTTTTATTTAAGTACTATTAAGGAAATATTTATTTAAAAATATATATATTTTCAAATAATTTTCTTTTTAATATCTCCAAAAGCACAAGCTCCAGGCATTAACAATTAAAAATTATTTCGGAACATCCAATTTAACGTGCTCATAGGCCTAATTTTGAGGTGGAACAACTATATGGGCCCCTTCAAAAAGCTCGTTTCAACTTGGGCTTTATCTTCATCTCATCTCCTTCCCTCCTTATCCAACCTCCCCTTAATTGTGTCCCCTTCGCCTTCCCACTGTCCCCTTCGCCAATCGCCGCGTACTTCTTCCTCACCTCTTACTCCGCCGCTACCAATGTCTCCTCCTTTCACCCCCCTCCATATCATCCCTACGTCACTTAAACCACTACGTACTGCCCCATTTTACATAGTGCTCCAAGACATTGCAAGCCTCATCTCACTTCACCCCCCCCTCCTTCCTCTCCTTTTGCCCACCTTTGCTACCCTCACCACACCAAACGTTGTCATCACTTTCATCGACCTTCGTTATCTTTACCCAATGTGGCCTCCACTACCTCACCTCATTGATGGTTCATTGGTTCTCTTCATCCAAAGACCTCATCCCACCTTTAACTCATATATTTGTGACCAAAAGCTAAGCCTTAGCTTGGTTGGCATAAAGGCTGAGGTCTTGTTGCTGGAAACATTAACCTTTCAAGAAAGGAAAATGATTGATTTATGTATCTGTAAATAGAAAAAAGTTATTGAGAGAGATTCTTTTACGGTTATCCATTGGATCAGACGGGATGCTGATTATTGTTCTCCATAAAATCCATTGATCAGGGATATATGGGCAGCTCTCCAATCTATCTGTGCTCCGATAATCCGTCATATTTATAGGGAAGCCAATACTGCAGCCGATTGGATCGCCTCGGTTGTAGCCCGCCATTCAGGCAAGTGGGAATGGTATAATGGTGATCAATGTCCTGTCATTTTGCAACAAATTATGTACTCCGATACCTCATGTTTGACTCATCCCAGAGTGGTGTACAAAAAAAAAAAAAAAAGTCTTTGATAAAACTGATCTACAACGTGGAATGCCGATCAAGCTCAATCCGATAGAAATAGCTTAAAGAGAGAGCTTCTAAAAAAAAAAAAATTATGAGCATGATAGTACTCATCGATTGATCAATTTACATTCCATATAATAATAAATCGAATCTACCAAACATTACTCCTATGGTTAATTCCTTATAAATTTTCACCATTTATGCCATTAACGCCTTCCGGTTGAGTGATTTCATTTTTTTTTAAGGTCCCCTCAGCCCAACCTCTCCCCCTCCAACTATAAAAAAAAAAGTTAATATTTTTTTTCATGATTTTAAAGAGAAAAATAGTAGTAGTAATAATAGTTTTTCCTTGAATTAATTTGGTTCAAACGTTTCCTTTGGCTGCGTTGGTTCTCATGGGATTTACTCTCTACTTTTACTGGAGTTAGCAGTATACGTATGAGAAAGAGGATCAGGAGAGAGATGTCAAAATAGAGAAATAAAATATGTATGTGGATTTTTTTTATTTTTTTTTTGTGTACCCTATAATTTCCCTTATAGCGCATCAATTAATTATAACTTTTCTCCTAGACATGTAAACTTTATATTTTATTTTTATTAATTTCATCATTAAATATGAATATTATTACTTCTGAATACGGTGGTACAATCTAAATGGCATACCGCTGCGATCCTCATTTTTTGTCAAGAGAAAAGGAAACTAGAAGAAAAATTGAGGCATATAATATAGATTTAATTAGTTACAGGCCAAGAAGAAAAGGAACAAGCATTTCACAACCTTGCCTATTTCCAAGAGGCACCGCTGGCAAATGTTTGTCAAGGAAGCCAAATAGCTGGGCATAGATGTCTTCCATGATGATAATTATGCATGATGATTGATGATTATATAAAAAAAAAGAAAAACTAAATCAATCAAGCAACAGATTTCATAAGATAAAAGGTAGAGCATTTGCCATGAGACTCTCAGCTAGAATGCCTGTAAGGCCTCGTTTGGTTGATATAAGATTTATCCTTAGAGGCTTTCCTGTGAAAGCACAAATAATAATAATAATAATAATATATTTTTTATTAAAAATTCAAAAGATCAACTTATTTTGAAGAATTTTTTTTATAGAGAAAGAAGTTGTATTTTTATAAATATAAAAAATGATCCTAAACCAAAAGAAGTCAAAAACCTTTGCTGAATTTGCTATTTTTTATATTTACTTTTTTTTAGTTAATATTAATTTGTGATATGTGTTAATTCTCTTTGTTAGAGATAGAAAAGATTTATGAATTCAAAAACTTGCATGAGTAAAAATGAAGCTTAATTTTATTCACTTCGTCGATAAGTGGATGGCCAGCAAAATATTATAAACATATTTTTCTAATTAAATAATAAAATTTTATAGACTATTTAAACTATTTGATATAATTTATTATCTCTAAATTGCATGCATACTAAAAATTATGGTTTAAAAATGTTTAACTAATGTATAAGTGATTAATAGATATGTATCACCTCTTATTATTTAAAAGATATATATATATATATATATATATATCATTTTATTTATAAATTAAATATTTCAAATTCACATTAAATTTTTAATATCTCATTTAATATCTCATTTAATATCTTATATTTATCAATATAGAACATTATCATTTAATGTTGTCCAAATAAAGATGCACTTAAATGAATTTTAATATAATAATAATAAATATATGAAATTAAATCCTACATAAGTAAAGTCTTTTCATAATAATTAAACTGTTGAGTAAAGGGCCAGCATGTACCTTGAATTTTTAAGAAACGTCAGAAATAAAATCGGCATTAATGTATGCATTTGGATGTATCTAATTAACAAGTCTATGATATTTTATAGGAAAAAGAATAGGTCCTTTTTGGCAAGTAGAGCCAGGAGAGCAATTGGAAGAAGGGACCCATGATACTCACGTTGCTACTAAATCTTGTTCAAGAGAGGTACTTGAATAGAAAAATCAGTTAAATACGGACATCAACTTGTCACTGGAGCATATGATAATATTATGAATTACAAGATGACAACCTGTTCGACATTACTTTTATTTTTAATTTTTAAAATAGAATCATAAAAAATGAGAAAAAAATATGTTAAGTTTTATAATATTTACCCTTTATTTTTCATAAAACTTTTCATTATTAAAAAAAAAAAAAGCATTGATGCTACCTTCGTTGTTATTACCATCGATGGCATTATAGTCATCATCATCTTACCCCATTGTTGCTATCACAATCGTCATTTCTTTAATCATTATTATTATTATCATCACTACATCAATTTTTCCGCTTGATTGTTTTTGCATTGATTTTTACCATCACCGCAAATACCTTGATGCTACCGCAACCACTATTTTATATATATATATATATATATATATATATATGGCTATTACTATCCCTTCTCAACTATTATCATTATGCTTATATTTTTAAAAATAATTAATTATATTAAATATATTTAAATTTTTTGAATGAAAATAAAATGAAAATTATTTTTACTTTTAAAAGTTGGAAAAAGAAGAAGAAGAAAGAACGTCAAGACGAATAGCAACTTACTAGTCTCTTTGTGCATTCTGCTTGATAGCATCAAACTTCTCCATCATATTTTTGTTAAGATTTATAATAGCATAAATGGCAATTCTTCTTTATATATATATATATATATATATATATATGACCACTTGCATATTTACTGTGCAATATAATAAATTGCTTTATGGTTGAAGCACTCTTGTACTTACAAAGTGGACATATGTGCTAGACACGTAGATTCAGCTCGGCATAGCAAGATATAATTTTTATCATGCTTGGGCTAAGACTTTTGTTGCCGCCGAAATCCGTCCTCCGACTCGGGCGCGGTCGATCTCCGGGAAGAGGGGGTGCGGCAGACCTGCAAAAGAAGTCCACACGCGGAGGGACGCTGGGGGTGGTCCTCCGCGGAAGACCCTCCGACGCTCAAGTCAGTGGGGAAGGGATCGGCGATCAACCAGATAATGAAGAGGTGGATCTCTCCGGGAGACCTCTCCGGGGGCGGCCAATCGGGAGACTAGGTCGGCACGGGCGTTTTTCGATCTAGGAATTTGAACAATTTCAAACTCGGAAAAACGGGGAAGTAGGTCGCGCACCTCTTGGAGATATCGGATCATGTTGGGCTCTCGGGCTTCAAATTCTCCCCGCACATGGCCGGCCACCAGCTGAGAGTCGGTGAAGGCATTAAGCTTTTCCACCTTCAGGTTGCGGGCGATCCGGAGACCAGCCAACAGGGCCTCGTACTCGGCTTCGTTGTTGGAAGCCGGGAAGGAGAATCGGACGCCGTATTCGAAGATCATTCCCTCTGGGCTGGTGAGAACCAGACCCGCACCGGAGTGATGGGCGTTGGACGACCCATCGACGTGAAGGAGCCACCGTGCCTCAGGCTTTGGTCCTTCGGGACTTTCCGGGGTAGAGCCGTCTTCTGGGATGGTACACTCGAGGAGGAAATCGGCCAGCACTTGGGCTTTGATGGCCGGGCGAGGTTGAAAATGTATGTCGTGCTCGCTTAGTTCGACGGCCCATTTGGTCATCCTCCCTGATGTTTCTGGACGGTGGACCACCACCTTGATGGGTTGATCGGTGAGGACTATCACCGAATGTGCTTGAAAATAAGGCCGTAGCTTCCGAACCGAGGTGATCAAAGCCAGCACTATCTTCTCGATCCTGGTGTACCTCGTCTCCGCATCGCGGAGCAGCCTACTCACATAGTAGATCGGCCTCTGGACTTTGCTTTCTTCTCTGACTAGCACTGAGCAAACTGGGCCCTCCGAGATGGCCAGGTACAGAAATAAAGTCTCTCCCGGGATCGGACTACTGAGAAGTGGAGGCGAGCCGAGGTACTTCTTGAGGTCTTGAAATGATTTCTGGCACTCAGGAGTCCATTGGAAATTTTTGGCCGCTCGGAGAGTTTGAAGAAGGGGAGACATCTCTCGGCTGACCGAGCCACGAAGCGGTTAAGGGCCGCTATCCTCTCGGTTAAGCGCTGGACCTCCTTAATAAACGCTGGGGGCGCCATTTGTTGGAGGGCTTGAATCTTCTGAGGGTTAGCCTCAATACCCCGCTGGGAGACCATGAAGCCGAGGAACTTCCCGGAATTGACGCCGAAAGCACACTTGGTTGGGTTGAGCCTCATCCCATACTTGCGCAGTATGGCAAAGCTCTCCGCGAGGTCCTCAACATGCCGCAGCGCTTCCTTGCTTTTGACCAGCATATCATCTACGTACACCTCCATGTTCCGGCCGATTTGCTCCTTGAACACCTTGTTGACCAGCCGTTGGTAGGTCGCTCCTGCATTTTTAAGGCCGAAAGGCATGACTCGGTAACAGTAGGTACCTCGGTCGGTTATGAAGGTGGTCTTTTCTTCATCTTCGGGGGCCATCCGGATCTGGTTGTAGCCTGAATAGGCATCCATGAATGACAGCATTTGGTGGCCTAAGGTGGCATCCACAAGCTGGTCGATCCGAGGAAGGGGGAAGCTGTCCTTCGGGCATGCCTTGTTGAGGTCGGTGAAGTCGATGCAGATCCTCCATTTGCCGTTCGACTTTTTCACCATGACGACATTTGACAACCAACTTGGATAATTCACCTCTTTGACAAAATTGGCTCTGATGAGTTTGTCGACCTCCTCTTCGATGGCTTTTTGCCGCTCTGGGGCGAAGCTTCTCTTCCTCTGCTTAACAGGCCTGTGCATCTCGTCCACATTGAGGCGATGGACGAGGACCTCGGGGTCAATCCCTGGCATGTCGGAGGCGGTCCACACGAAGATGTCTGCATTGCTTTGGAGGAATCTGATCAGCTCGCGACGAGGCTCTCCTTTGAGTAGCGATCCGATCCTTATGGTTCGGTCGGGCCGAGCTTCGTCTAGCGGTACTTCTTCCAGTTCTTCCGCTGGTTCTCCCCGCTGTTCGGCGAAGTCCTCACGAGCGTCTAGCCCGTCAACCTCGGGCATTCTGGACTGAAGGCTCGTGACGAAACACTGCCGAGCCATGGCTTGATTTCCCCGAACCACGCCAACTCCTTGCTCGGTAGGGAACTTCATAGATAGATGCGGGATGGAGACTACCGCCTTGAGGGACATTAGACCCGGCCTGCTGAATATGGCGTTATATGGGGACCTGAGGTCGGTCACCAAGAAATCCGTCTGAACAATGGCTACAAGGGGCCAGGTTCCCGCACGGACCGTCAGGGTGACGATTCCTTCTGGGACGATGACATCGCCAGTGAATCCCATCAGGGTGGAATCCACGGCTCGAAGATTTTCTATGAGCAATTTCATCCTGGCAAACACACCGAGGTACAAAACGTTTACCGAACTTCCACTATCGACGAGGATCCGGCTTACATCATAGTTGTTCAAGTTAAGGGATACAACAAGTGCGTCATCATGGGGGAGCTGTATCCCAAGAAGATCATCATCAGAAAAGGAAAGTTCGCCTGTGCGCGCCTTCTTCGGCACTGGTGCACCACCGTCGCCCCTGGAGCTCGATCCGCCGGCCTCCTCAATCATGTTGATACGGCCGACCACAGGCGGATTTGGTGGAGGGGGGAGTTGTGGGAGCTCGGGCTGGCGGTCACCTACTTGTTGTTGTGGCTCGGGTGCTCTTCTGAATTGGTCCAACCATCCCCGCCGAATCAGTCTCTCGATCTCATTCTTCAGCTGCCAGCATTCTTCGGTGTCATGACCATGCTCCCTATGGTAGCGGCAGTACTTGGGGGGATCTCTTCGGGTCGGGTTCCCTCGGAGAGGTACTGGCCGGGGAAGTTGGCGCTCAATCTCCATGAGGATCTGCGCTCGGGGCACAGTCAGCGGAGTATAGCGATCGAATCGCCTGGGAGGACTCCGGGAGCGATTCCTTGGCGGCAGCGGAGGGACTCTTGGACGGCGGGGCGGACTTGGCCGACGAGCAGGGCGTGTCTATCGGGAGCTTTGGGCTCCTGCTTCTTTCTTGCTTGCTCTGCGCGGGCCACTCTCCGCGACTCCTCGACCCTGGCGTACTTGTCCGCTAGGGCCATCATGTCAGACAAACATGGGGGGTAGCTGACTTCCATCGCCAGATAGAAGTCGCTCTCCTTTGAAACTCCCCCCGCTAGGGCGGACATAGCCACCTCATGATTAAGGTGGTCCACCTCCAACATGGCCTTGTTGAAACGGCCAAGATAATTTCTCAAGGACTCCCCCTCCCTCTGCTTGACTTCGGAGAGGGAGTCGGATCTCCGTCGGTGGCGGCGACTGCTGACGAACTGGCCGATAAAAAGGTGGCTCAGCTCGTCGAATGAATCAATGGAACCCGGTTTCAAGGCGTTGAACCAAGTTCAGGCGGATCCTCTGAGGGTGGATGGGAAGGCTCGGCAGAGGATCGCATCGGATGCTCCGTGGAACATCATTATTGACCAGAAGCTGCTGAGATGGTCGTCCGGATCAGTGGAGCCGTGATAAGGCTCGACGGTTGGCAGCTTAACGTGGGAGGGAATCACTTCCTCCATGATTTCCTTGGAGAAAGGGACGCCCTGCTCTGCTTTGGGCTGGGGCAGATGGGCCTGCTTGGCGGCGTCCAGCTCCTGTCGCATCTCTTGGATCTGGCGGCGGATCTCCTCTTCACCGGCTAGAGGAGGAGCTGGGTGCGAGGACCGCAAGGACGGCGTCGAATCATGGTGAGACGTCGCTGGAGAGAGGGAGCGGGCTCGCCAAGATCTGGGAGGATCTCTATCGTAACCGGTTCGAGGGACCGGTTTGTCCCCCTTGGGACGATGCGGGGGATCCGCTGATTCATGCGGATCAGAGGAGGAGGTTGCCGGCGAAGAAGAGGTCGCCGCTTCGTTCTGGGGATGCGAAGCGGGAGGAGCCGTAAGGCGCTCCTGCACCAGGTGGGTGAGAGCCTGGACTTGCTGGACCAGCGTAGCAAACTAGTCCTGGGTCACCGGAATGGCAGGCGGCGACGGTGTCTCGACAGGTGGGGGTTGTGGCGCTGTGGCGCCAGTCGGATCAGACCTCTGGGAGGCGACCTGATCTTGGGCATCAGAGGTTGCTCTCTTCCGGTTGGCCATCAGAGAGGTTCTTCTCCGGATTAAGATCCTTGTCTCCTTTCTTCAAGTTTTAACGGGACTTGAGGCCCTTCCTCTAGCGCCAATCTGTTGCCGCCGAAATCCGTCCTCCGACTCGGGCGCGGTCGATCTCCGGGAAGAGGGGGTGCGGCGGACCTGCAAAAGAAGTCCACACGCGGAGGGACGCTGGGGGTGGTCCTCCACGGAAGACCCTCCGACGCTCAAGTCAGTGGGGAAGGGATCGGCGATCAACCAGATAATGAAGAGATGGATCTCTCCGGGAGACCTCTCCGGGGGCGGCCAATCGGAGGCTCAAAAGGGCCGGAGAGTGAGAATGGAGGTGTGCGTACAGAGTTGCGTGCGTACCTGAGGGAATCTGTTAATCTGATACTTATAGACTGTCACCTGGGGACTTGAGCATCTTCTGGAAGGTTCTGAGGTTGTTACGATACGGGGGTAGACAGAATCAGGCCGTTGCGGGGCCGTTAGAATCCACACCTTGTCTGTTAAGGGATCGACGGCTGGGAGAGCTCTTCGATGTCTTGGGATCTGGGTGAGTAGACCTGGGGCGGTTTCAATAGGTCTTAGGCCACGTCTCGATATGATTCCTTGCCTAAGGAGCTGCTCGGGTAAGCTTAAGCTCTCCCGCGTCAGGTTTCGCGGAGGTAGACGTCGGGGCGTGGATCGCTGGGTATAAGCGAGCTACGAAAGCCCGGAGGAGGCCGAGCTACGGAAGCCCGGAGGAGGCCGAGCTAGGGAAGCCCGGAAGAGGCCGAGCTACGGAAGCCCGGAGGAGGCCGAGCTACGGAAGCCCGGAGGAAGCCGAGCTACGGAAGCCCGGGGGAGGGAGGCCGAGCTAGGGAAGCCCGGAGGAGACCGAGCTACGGAAGCCCGGAGGAGGCCGAGCTACGGAAGCCCGGAAGAGGCCGAGCTACGGAAGCCCGGAGGAAGCCAAGCTACGGAAGCCCGGGGGAGGCCGAGCTAGGGAAGCCCGGAGGAGGCCGAGCTACGGAAGCCCGGAGGAGGCCGAGCTACGGAAGCCCGGGGAAGGCCGAGCTAGGGAGGCCCGGAGGAGGCCGAGCTAGGGAAGCCCGGGGAAGGCCGAGCTAGGGAAGCCCGGAGGAGGCCGAGCTACGGAAGCCCGGGGGAGGCTGAGCTAGGGAAGCCCGGAGGAGGCCAAGCTACGGAAGCCCGGAGGAGGCCGAGCTACGGAACCCCGGAGGAGGCCGAGCTAGGGAAGCCCGGAGGAGGCCGAGCTACGGAAGCCCGGAGGAGGCAGAGCTACGGAAGCCCGGAGGAGACCGAGCTAGGGAAGCCCGGAGGAGACCGAGCTATGGAAGCCCGGAGGAGGTCAGCCTTAGCCGTCTCGCACGGATATCAATGCAATGACGATTTTACCCCCCAACAACTTTCAACCCAAGAAGTTAAGCGAGACTCAAAATTGTTATATTTTGAACTACCTTGATCTGAATGCTTCATATATCTATTATAAATCTTAGATCTAATAGCAGGCCCCTTCCTCAACCATTGTGCTTTTCCCCTCACCACTGCTACCCTCTCTCTACCACAACAAAATAGGTAATCAGCAAAAAAATATTTGACTATATATGAAATATAATTGTCTTTAATAAGTACCATAATGCAACCAACAAAAAGAAAAAAATCATCACAAGATATATCTTGAGTATCATTTTTAGCATAGTTATCAAATCCGGTCCGCACATTGATCCGGCCAAGGGCTTGGATCACCGGGTCACTGGTTTAACCATCGGGTCATCAGTTGAACCATCGATCAATTATTTTAAAATAAAAAATATATTTATATTAATAAAAAATTATTTTTTAATAAAATGAATATATGAATACTAATTTTTATAATCTTCTTTTTTTCGAGAAAAAAAAATCTTTTTTGGTATCTTATTTAATATCTAAAATTTGCTTACTTTCAATCTGCGTACCCATTTAGTTTGATTTAACTTTTTCTCAAAAAAAAATTAAAATAAATTTCTATCCGAGTTTCCTTTATTTTCATCATTTTCTCTTTATATCTCTACTTTTCCGTCTTGATTCCCATAAAATTTTTATATTTCTACGCATGATCTTCTTTTCTTTCTCCATAAAACTTGCAACGCCAAAGGCCAAAAAATTTGAAACGGCATTGATAAACCTGTGATCCGGTTCAGACCGGGTTGACCGGTTCACGAGTGAACCAGACGGGTTGGCCGAGTTATTCTAGATCTCTTACATATCCGATTTTATGTTAGAATCTAACCAGCTTGGCCTCCGGGTCCCGGTTCAACCAGCCAGTCCAGTCCGATATTAACAACTATGATTTTTAGTGGCAAATATTATTTTGTTTCTAAATTTTGTTACAAATTTTATGGCATCAAATATTCACACTTTCACCTTTAGGTGAAATTTTTTTGACAATGACCTAGGACTTTTTTTTAAGCATAATATCAGCATTGTAAATTTCAGAATTTTTAGCGATGAGTTTTTTATCACAAATTAATTTTAAAATTCTATTTAAAGATTTTAGTGAAGATTAATTTTTTTTTTTTTTTTTTTGCATTTTTAAGTTATCGTTTTGATTTCCTAATAAGTTTTTTAAGGATAAGTTTGAGTCAATCTAGAGCTCTTAGGTTAAATTAAGGATGAAATTTAGGTACAGTACGTTATAATATCATGCTTAACGCTTTTATCTCTCTCCTTTCACTTTCTTTTTTACCATCACCTAGTTCTAACCTAAAATCAATCAGATATTGGGTTTCCACTCTATATCTAAAGGCTAAGCTCAACGGTCTTGGTTAGTTGAAGCAAGAAAGGCAAGCACCGCCACCTTTTCCATACAAGAACTGTGAACTCAATCATCATGTCTCCAAAAAGAAGAAAAAGATCAAAGTTAAGTGCCAAAATATATACTGTTGTTCGTAGGATTGATTGGTATTTAGTAAGATGGCATCTACAAATGACCAGCTTCATGCAAAGATATGTAACAAATAGAAGCATACTCTAAAAGGAGGTATTTGGCATGGTTCCTCTTAAACATATTTATATAACTGTAGCTAAAAATTAGTTGTCTATGAAATTCTTTACATAGTTTTCTCTTTGTTAATGCGAGGCATTTTTCATGGTTATGATCTTAATTTGTTCTTTTTTTATTTCCATTGGTCTCTATAACTTGACAATTTATCCATCCAAAGAAATCTTATTATTCAATATTCATGTAAAATTGTTTTATGTATTATTAATGAAGGAAATTATGGACATCCATATTAACTTAGGGCATTGATTCTTTCTCAATATTAAATAAATTAAAAGAGTGCGAGTCTAGTCTTAACAAAAAAATAAAAACATGATAAATACTCTAGAAAACCAAGAGAAAACATTTTATGATCATCATTTTGCAAATTCATTCACAACTATTATCATAGTAATTATCCAATCTCAAAAAAAGGGGCATAACTCTTAAATACTATAATTATAAATATAATCATCTAGCCTGCTCCCAACTATATGAAACCAGCATTTTGTATCCTCATTCCATTAAATTTTTTTTTTCATTATGTACACTAACATAGTCATTCTTTAATTAAAATCCAGATTAATTAAATGTCAGACTAATGAAGTAATTTGTATTAGCCCATTATGGTTAATGATCATCATTTATATTATTAAACTATTTATATACCTTATAGTGGTATAGGCATGTATTAAGTATTGTTTTGTAAATATGCTGCCCTTAAAGGATAATGTGTGTATTAGGTAGAGAGATCTTTGTTTCCATCACACAGAGAAACCCTTATACAACTGTATATGCACATATAAATTGTTGTATACACATTGTTGGAGAGTTTGTTGAAAATTATATGCCCCAATCTTATTGATTTTGATGATTACCAAAAGCCATGAGTATGTTAAAAGATGTAATGAGTTTATTTACATGAGCAATGAATTTATTTAGAACAATGAATGAGAATGTTAAAGTATGACTTTAATCAATTTGAAAGTAACTTCAAGCTCAATGTTTAAGCTTTCAAAAAGAAATTTTTACTTCATATTTTAATCAATGAGTTTTTGGAACATTCTTGAATTGATTCTTAATGTCAATTTTATTTATTCAAGTCAAAACAATGATTTAAAATGAATCTGGAACGAATTTAAAGTCAATCAGAAAACTTTCTGATTTTTGATACGTTCCGGAGCCGACTCTTGAGTTTCAGAGTCGACTCCACTCAGAGTACAGAAATGACTGTCTGTCTCGAGTCGACCCACGTGATTTCTCGAGTCGACCCCCGATTCTGTCGAGCCGACTCCATGACTGTGCGAGTCGACTCCGCTCAGACACCAGAGGTGTATTTTTCTGAGCACTTCGCGAGTCGACCCCAACTTTTCATGAGTCGACCCCCGACTTTCAGGAGTCGACACTTTACTTTTGATGAGTCGACCCTTTGACTTTCTGAACATTTCTATTTTTGGTATCACGACCTCGAGCCGACTCGGGAAAAGCATGAGTCGACTCCAGCAAATCTGGGCAAAATTTTTCCGAATGCCAACTCAGCGTCAACGGTAAGATTTTTGATTAACGGCTATTTTTCTTTGTTTCTAACGGCTATATTTTTGCAGAATCTATAAATAGAGAAGCCGTTTTCAAATCAAAGATATACAAATAGAGAGATATTCATTTCAAGAGAAAAGAAAAGAAAAATCGAAAAAAACAGAGCTTCATTTGAAAAAATCCGTGATTCAAAATAGAGTGAAAGAAAGAGTGTGAAATCAAAGGAAGCTCCTTCTGTGTTCAAGCTCAACAATCCAAGGAAGCTTCAGAAGAAAATCCAAGAGCTATTCAAGAGCATCTCAAGTGATTTTCAACACTCAAAGAGAGGAAAAGCTCAAATCAACTCCAACTCATTCCGTGAAGAATCCAAGCTGAGGCCGATTCTACACTTCAAAGGAGTTGAGGAAAAGAAAAAGAAGAAAAGCTCAAAGCCAACCAACTGCAAATCAGGCTTTCTAAACTTTATTCTTACATTTGTTTATCTGCTCATTGAGGAGCTTTGTAACTAAAAAACATATTATTCTTTGTGTCTAGTTCAATCTGGGGGATTGAACTAGTGGAGGTAGTCTTACCTCGGTACAAGCTTGGTAAAGCTTGTGTTAGGGTTTTTGTGCTGGTGAGCCCTTGAAAACCAGCTGGGTTCGTTGTGCCCGGAAAAACAACAAGTTTGAGTTGTGAGCTTGTAAAACAACTCTGCTGTAATCTAGGGTGATTATAGTGTGGACCCAAGTGAATCTTGGGAGTGGACGTAGGTGTTGGATACACCGAACCACTATAAAATCTTTGTGTTTGCCGTGCTTTCATTGACTCTTCTCTATCTCTGTTTTATTCACTGCACTTTGTATTTGCATTGCATTGCCTTCATTCTTCTTAAGCAAAAATTTTTAAAAGGCTAATTTTTAAAGAACCCAATTCACCCCCCCCTCTTGGGTTGTCATCTGGGCCAACAATTGGTATCAGAGCTAGTGCTCATTAGATTTTGATCACACGATCAAGAGCTAAAGTTCCAAATGGCAACACAAGTTGGATCATTTGCTGAAGGTCATTCTACGAATAGACCTCCACTGTTTAATGGTTCAAATTATTCATATTGGAAAGCTAGAATGAGGATATTCATTCAAGCTTCTGATTATGAGCTATGGGGTGTTATAATTAATGGACCTAGTACACCCACACATGTTATTGATGGCACTATTGTTCCTAAGCCCGAAAGGGACTGGAATGATAATGATAGGAAAATGGCACAGCTTAATGCTAAAGCCATGAATGTTTATATTGCTCCTTAGATGCTAATGAATTTAATAGAATCTCCACATGTAATTCCGCAAAGGAGATTTGGGATAGATTAGAGGTTACCCATGAGGGTACCAACCAAGTAAAAGAATCTAAAATTAATATTCTTGTTCATAAATATGAATTGTTTAGCATGGAACAATCTGAAACCATTGCATGCATGTACACTAGATTTACAGATATTGTAAATGGTTTGAAAAGTCTTGGTAAGACATATACTAACTCTGAACTTGTTCGAAAAATTCTTAGGTCATTACCAAGATCATGGGAAGCAAAAATGACAGCAATCCAAGAAGCTAAGGACCTCAACACTTTACCCTTAGAGGAGCTTCTAGGATCTCTTATGACCCATGAGCTGACTATGAGGCAGCATGTAGAGGAGGACACAAAGAAAAAGAAAGTATTGCCCTCAAAGCTGCAAAAGAAGAAGAGAGCAGCAGTGATGATGATGATGATAATGATGAAGAGACTGCTCTCTTAGCAAAGAAATTTAAAAGATTTATGAGGAGAAAGAAACCCTTCCACAAGAAAAAATTTGGAGCTAAGTGGGAAGGAGAAAAGGATAAAAACAAGGACAAGGACAAAGAAAAAGAGAAAGACCCCTTGACTTGCTATGAGTGTAATAAACCGGGGCACTTTAGGAATGAATGTCCTAAATTGAAGAAAGCCTACAAAAAGAAAAAGAAGGCTTATGTGGCGACTTGGAGTGACAGCGAGGAATCTTCTTCCGAAGAAGAAGAACAAAAGGAAGTCGCAAACGTATGTTTCATGGCGGACGACAACGATGAGGTAAGTTCCGACAACCCTTGCGATGAATTTGCTTTTGATGAACTTTTGATGCTTTTAATGAACTTGTTGGGGATTTCAAGGTTTTGAAAAAGAAATACAAGATTTTGAAAAATGAAAACTTAACTTTCATTAAGAAAAGGAAAATCTTAATAATGAAGTTAAGAAACTTAAATCTGAAAATGAAATTTTAATAAAAGAAAAAGAATCAATCTCTAATGAAAATGATAAACTAAGGAAAGAGGTTGAAAAACATAAGAACATAGTTGATAAGTTTACATTAAGCTCAACTAAATTAGACATGTTATTAAATAGTCAAAAAGCAGTTTTTGACAAAGCCGGATTAGGATATAACACTTTAAGAAAACAAAAATCATTAAAAATATTTTTGTGCGTGCTGGCCAAAGTAATTTTACATGCTTTAAATGTAATCAAAAAGGACATAAATCTTATGAATGTAAAATTCTAAAACCTAATAAAAACTTAAATGTTAAAGGAAAGAAAATATGGGTTCCGAAAGGAACAATATTTGTTGCTACTAACCATGAAGGACCCAAGAAAGCTTGGGTACCTAAACATAAAGTTTGATATCATTGCAGGAATGTCTTGTGGCCAAGAGATCAAAGAGAAAGTGGTATCTTGATAGTGGCTGCTCAAGACATATGACGGGTGACAAAGAAGAATTCATCACCCTTGAAGAAAAGAAAGGAGGAGTTGTTACATTTGGCGACAATGGCAAAGGCCAAATCTTGGGGTTTGGTAACATTCAAATAACTCCCTCCACATATATTGAAATGTACTTTATGTTGATGGTTTAAAGCATAACTTAATTAGTATAAGTCAATTATGTGACAAAGGTTTTAAAGTATCATTTGAATCTTCTTTATGCACTGTAGCTAATCCCATTGATAATAGCATTGTTTTTATTGGAAATAGAAATGGCAATGTATACTGATTGACTTAGACAAATTGTCTACTAATAATCATTGCTTAGTTGCTAATAATGCTAATATGAATGAGATTGGTTGGTTGTGGCATCGAAGATTAGGTCACGCAAGCACACACCTGATTTCAAAACTAATTAGAATGGATTTAGTAAAAGGTTTACCTAAATTAGATTTTGAAAATAACAAAATATGTGATGCATGTCAGTTTGGAAAACAAACAGAAGTTCTTTCAAATCTAAAAATATTGTTTCAACTTCTAGGCCATTAGAGCTACTTCACATGGACCTTTTTGGACCAACTAGAACCACAAGTCTAGGAGGAAAGAAATATGGTCTTGTGATAGTAGATGATTACTCTAGATTCACTTGGGTAATGTTTTTAGCTCACAAAGATGAGACTTTCTCGATATTCATGAAATTCTTCAAGAAAGTAACAAATGAGAAAAACACTACCATAGTGTCTCTAAGAAGTGATCATGGAACTGAATTTGAAAATCACTTATTTGAAAGTTTTTGCAATGAAAATGGTATTAATCATAATTTTTCTGCACCTAGGACCCCACAACAAAATGGTGTAGTTGAAAGGAAAAATAGGACTCTAGAAGACATGGCCCGTACCATGCTATGTGAAAGTAAACTCCCGAAATACTTTTGGGCGGAAGCTATTAACACAGCATGTTACATCCTAAATAGAGCTTTAATAAGACCTATTTTAAAGAAAACACCTTATGAATTATGGCATGATAGAAAACCCAATATTAAATATTTTCATGCATTTGGTTGTAAATGTTTTGTTCACAATAATGGTAAAAATAATTTAGGCAAATTTGATGCTAAATCTGATGAAGGAATATTCTTAGGATACTCAACAACTAGTAAAGCATATAGAGTATTTAACAAGAAAACTTTAGTTGTTGAAGAATCCATTCATGTAGTTTTTGATGAATCTTTAGCAACTCATTCTGAAAAATTGATGATGAGAAGATACAAACATAATTGAAAAAGATCTTGAAAAATTAAATATTGATGTATCTTCAGATCATGAACAAGAAGCTAAAGATAATGATTCACCTAAGGATGATGATACTAACACTAATCATAATGATGTAGATCTACCTAGGGATTGGAGATATGCTTATAGTCACCCTAAGGAATTGATTATAGGTGATCCATCTCAAGGAATAAGAACTAGATCATCTATGAGAAATATTAGTAATCATCTTGCATTTGTATCACAAATTGAACCTAAAACTATTGAAGAAGCTGAAAAAGATAATAATTGGATGTTAGCAATGCAAGAAGAATTAAATCAATTCACTAGAAATAATGTATGGACTTTAGTTGAAAGACCTAAAAATCATTCTGTTATAGGATCAAAATGGATATTTAGAAATAAACTAGATGAAAATGGCATAGTAATTAGAAACAAAGCTAGATTAGTTGCAAAAGGATATAATCAAGAAGAAGGTATTGATTTTGATGAAACCTTTGCACCAGTAGCTAGATTAGAAGCCATTAGACTATTACTTGCATTTGCATGTCATATGAATTTTAACTTATTTCAAATGGATGTAAAAAGTGCATTTTAAATGGATTTATAAATGAAGAAGTATATGTAGAACAACCACCAGGTTTTGAAGATCATGAATTTTCAAATCACGTTTTTAAATTGCACAAAGCATTATATGGTTTGAAACAAGCACCTAGAGCTTGGTATGATAGATTAAGTAAATTCTTAATTGAAAATGATTTTATAAGAGGAAATGTTGATAAAACATTGTTTTTGAAAAGAAAAGGTAAAGATTTATTAGTAGTTCAAATATATGTTGATGATATCATTTTTGGTGCTACTAACAATCTTCTATGTCAAGAGTTTGCTAAGTTGATGCAGGGAGAATTTGAAATGAGCATGATGGGAGAACTCAACTTCTTCCTTGGACTCCAAATCAAACAAAGCAAAGAGGGAATCTTTATCAACCAAACAAAGTACACAAGAGAAATTCTAAAGAAGTTTGGTATGGAATCAATAAACCCCTCGGAACACCAATGAGTCCTTCATGCAAGCTGGACAAAGATGAAGAAGGTAAGAAGGTTGATCAAAAATATTATCGAGGTATAATCGGATCCCTACTTTACTTAACTGCAAGTAGACCAGATATAATGTTTGCTGTTTGCTTATGTGCTAGATTTCAGTCTGAACCTAAAGAATCACATTTAATTGCTGTTAAAAGAATACTAAGATACTTAAGTGGAACAAAAAATGTAGGTTTATGGTATTCTAGAGACTCAACATTAAATCTGATTGCATACACTGATTCTGATTATGCTGGATGTAAGTTAGATAGAAAAAGCACAAGTGGTGCATGCCAATTCTTAGGAAGTAACTTAATCTCATGGTTTAGCAAAAAGCAAAATTCAGTTGCATTATCAACTACTGAAGCTGAATATGTAGCAGCTGGAAGTTGCTGTGCTCAAATCCTATGGATTAAGCGACAACTTGAAGACTATGGTATCACACTTGATAAAACACCTATAAGATGTGATAACACAAGTGCAATTAATCTAACTAAAAATCCAATTCAACATTCAGAACAAACACATAGAAATTAGATATCATTTTATAAGAGAACATGTTGCAAATAATGAAATATGTCTTGATTATGTTAACACTGAAGAACAATTAGCAGATATATTTACAAAACCCTTAAGTGAAGAAAGATTCTGTTATCTTAGAGGAGAGTTAGGGATTTGTGATCCATTAGAATGAATTTGAAACCCCTAAGGAAATTTTATCTAAAATTCTTTCAAATCCTTGATCTTTAAGGAAATCTTATCTAGAATTCATATCTAATTGATCTATTCAAATCCAATGATTATTTTATCAATTTTTATGATCAATTTCCGGACACATTTCAGAAATTTCATGTTTTTGCTCTGAAATGGTCTCGGAGCCGACTCGGTGAGTATCGGAGTCGACTCCAGGTTTCTACTGAAACTCTCGGTCGACCCCTTCTCGGCGCGAGTCGACTCCACTTCGGGATGGTTTTCTGTGACTGTCCGGAGTCGACCCCTGCTTTGCGGGAGCCGACTCGAAGTGGTCCCAGGTTGATTTATCTAGGGCAGAGTCGACTCGCCGTTCATTTCTATCTCTCAATCTCTCAAAATACTCTCTCCAAAACTTCCAGACCTTCCAAATTCCTAGAATCCCTGATTAACCCTTCCAATCGACCAATGGCCCCCAAAACTCGAGGTTCCAACCTTGTGCGGCCGGTGTAAGAGGAAGAGAGCCGTGAGGAAGACCGTGAGGCGTCCGGTTCGTGAGCCTCACCAGCTCGGATTCACTCATCTTCTTCAACTCCAAATGCTTCTCCAGCTACTGCTCCTTCTCAGGTAGATAGATTAGCTGATAGAATCATTACTACGGGGAGAAAAGTAGATTTTGAATTATTTGAGGCAGAGGGATTTCTTTTGGGAAGACAGTTGATAGAGATGGGTTGGGAAAAGATCTGTTCCTAGATTGTCCTACTTATCCCGCTCTTGTAAAGGAATTTTATAAGAATCTGTCTAGAGGAGATAATGGTCTTATAAGCATTGTTAGAGGAAAGAATTTCAGTGACTGTAGAGCTGCTTTCAAGATTGTTGGATCTACCCATGTCAGGAACTTCTACATTTTCTTCTGATGACAGAAGCCCAGCTCTTTCTAGATTACTTAACCGGGAGTTGTCGGTTTTGAGGAAGTTTTGCCAATCAATTATCCTTAGAACTGAGATTGCTCCACAACATTGTAGTAGGATCCTTTTTCCCAAGATTGGGAGATTTGATTATGTGTCAGAAAGGGATATTTTTGTGATGGATGCTATTGTAACGGGCAAACCCATTAACCTTCCCAGTATGATTTATGGTATATTGCTGACTGTGGAGGAAAGAGAAAATCAAGCTTGCCCTATGGCATGATCCTCACTAAAATTTTCCAGAGCCAAGGGATTGTCATTTCTGATAGTGAGCCATGAGGAACTTGAGACACACAGATTTTTACAGCTTGGCCACTATTCATAGGATGGGATTTGTTAAGAAGAATGGAAATGGGAAAGGAAAGGTTGATAGAAGAAAGAGCAGAGGATGCTGAGGCACCGGGACCATCAGTTAGACATCTTCACCTGCACCTCCGAGCCCTCCTATTTCTGCTCCTGCCTACCCCTGCTCCATTGTTGATCAAGCTTCATCTTCATCAGTTGGCTTCTCAGATCTTCAGTTAAGCAACTCAAAGGCTTTTTGATGATCAGTCAGAAAATTAAAATCAGAGTTTGAAATAAGTTCATGAATCTCAAGGAAACTCTATATTCTTTGGATGACCGGATCACCAAAATTGAGTCTACTCTCAGCACTTCTTCAAAGTCTTTAAGTGGAGATCTTAAGAACATATTTGAAGAACTTAAAGATGTTTGCGGAGATGGCGAAACCTATGCTAAATGCAATGCGAGCTACAAGATAAAATTTTGACTGCTTGCACCTTTGTGGATGAGAGGCTAAAGGACTATGTAAAATACAAACTGATGGAATGAAAAACATAATTGATCATTTGACTAGGATTGTTAGGACTCATTTTTAATGTATTAGATACTCAGTCCTTGCAATGTATTGAAGTTATTGTTATGTTTTACATTTTGGTATCAATGTATTAGACACTTTGATGTATTTGACACTTTGAAAATGAATTATCTTTTTGAATACTCAATGTATTTCTTCCTATTATCAATGAATGAATGATTTTGTTAAATCAAATCTTGAATGAATGAATGAATGTTTATGCTTCTCTACCTTTTTGTTGATAACAAAAAAGGGGGAGAGTTTTATAGTTTTATAACTGTATATGCATATGGGAGAAATTGATTGATTAATCAAATGATATTAAAATGATTGAATGAATGAATTGAATATATTTATTTAAGTTTCATAGGGGGAGCTACCTCATTCAGGGGGAGCCTAAGCCTAACTATGAAATCAAAATAAATTCACAATCAATCATGCATAAACTCAATGTTTTTGTCATCATCAAAAAGGGGGAGATTGTTGGGGAGATTGTTGAAAAATTATATGCCCCAATCTTATTGATTTTGATGATTACCAAAAGCCATGAGTATATTAAAAGATGTAATGAGTTTATTTACATGAGCAATGAATTTATTTAGAACAATGAATGAGAATGTTAAAGTATGACTTTAATCAATTTGAAAGTAACTTCAAGCTCAATGTTTAAGCTTTCAAAAAGAAATTTTATACTTCATATTTTAATCAATGAGTTTTTGGAACATTCTTGAATTGATTCTTAATGTCAATTTTATTGTATTCAAGTCAAAAATGATTTAAAATGAATCTGGAACGAATTTAAAGTCAATCAGAAAACTTTCTGATTTTTGATACGTTCCGGAGCCGACTCTTGAGTTTCAGAGTCGACTCCACTCAGAGTACAGAAATGACTGTCTGTCTCGAGTCGACCCACGTGATTTCTCGAGTCGACCCCCGATTCTGTCGAGCCGACTCCATGACTGTGCGAGTCGACTCCGCTCAGACACCAGAGGTGTGTTTTTCTGAGCACTTCGCGAGTCGACCCCAACTTTTCATGAGTCGACCCCCGACTTTCAGGAGTCGACACTTTACTTTTGGTGAGTCGACCCTTTGACTTTCTGAACATTTCTATTTTTGGTATCACGACCTCGAGCCGACTCGGGAAAAGCATGAGTCGACTCCAGCAAATCTGGGCGAAATTTTTCGAATGCCAACTCAGCGTCAACGGTAAGATTTTTGATTAACGGCTATTTTTCTTTGTTTCTAACGGCTATATTTTTGCAGAATCTATAAATAGAGAAGCCGTTTTCAAATCAAAGATATACAAATAGAGAGATATTCATTTCAAGAGAAAAGAAAAGAAAAATCGGAAAAACAGAGCTTCATTTGAAAAAATCCGTGATTCAAAATAGAGTGAAAGAAAGAGTGTGAAATCAAAGGAAGCTCCTTCTGTGTTCAAGCTCAACAATCCAAGGAAGCTTCAGAAGAAAATCCAAGAGCTATTCAAGAGCATTTCAAGTGATTTTCAACACTCAAAGAGAGGAAAAGCTCAAATCAACTCCAAAGTTCATTCCGTGAAGAATCCAAGCTGAGGCCCGATTCTACACTTCAAAGAGTTGAGGAAAAGAGGAAAAGAAGAAAAGCTCAAAGCCAACCAACTGCAAATCAGGCTTTTCTAAACTTTATTCTTACATTTGTTTATCTGCTCATTGAGGAGCTTTGTAACTGAAAAACATATTTATTCTTTGTGTCTAGTTCAATCTGGGGGATTGAACTAGTGGAGGTAGTCTTACCTCGGTACAAGCTTGGTAAAGCTTGGGTTAGGGTTTTTGTGCTGGTGAGCCCTTGAAAACCAGCTGGGTTCGTTGTGATCCCGGGAAAACAACAAGTTTGAGTTGTGAGCTTGTAAAACAACTCTGCTGTAATCTAGGGTGATTATAGTGTGGACCCAAGTGAATCTTGGGAGTGGACGTAGGTGTTGGATACACCGAACCACTATAAAATCTTTGTGTTTGCCGTGCTTTCATTGACTCTTCTCTATCTCTGTTTTATTCACTGCACTTTGTATTTGCATTGCTATTGCCTTCATTCTTCTTAAGCAAACATTTTTAAAAGGCTAATTTTTAAAGAACCCAATTCACCCCCCCCTCTTGGGTTGTCATCTGGGCCAACAATTGGTATCAGAGCTAGTGCTCATTAGATTTTGATCACACGATCAAGAGCTAAAGTTCCAAATGGCAACACAAGTTGGATCATTTGCTGAAGGTCATTCTACGAATAGACCTCCACTGTTTAATGGTTCAAATTATTCTTATTGGAAAGCTAGAATGAGGATATTCATTCAAGCTTCTGATTATGAGCTATGGGGTGTTATAATTAATGGACCTAGTACACCCACACATGTTATTGATGGCACTATTGTTCCTAAGCCCGAAAGGGACTGGAATGATAATGATAGGAAAATGGCACAGCTTAACGCTAAAGCCATGAATGTCTTATATTGCTCTTAGATGCTAATGAATTTAATAGAATCTCCACATGTAATTCCGCAAAGGAGATTTGGGATAGATTAGAGGTTACCCATGAGGGTACCAACCAAGTAAAAGAATCTAAAATTAATATTCTTGTTCATAAATATGAATTATTTAGCATGGAACAATCTGAAACCATTGCATGCATGTACACTAGATTTACAGATATTGTAAATGGTTTGAAAAGTCTTGGTAAGACATATACTAACTCTGAACTTGTTCGAAAAATTCTTAGGTCATTACCAAGATCATGGGAAGCAAAAATGACAGCAATCCAAGAAGCTAAGGACCTCAACACTTTACCCTTAGAGGAGCTTCTAGGATCTCTTATGACCCATGAGCTGACTATGAGGCAGCATGTAGAGGAGGACACAAAGAAAAAGAAAGTGATTGCCCTCAAAGCTGCAAAAGAAGAAGAGAGCAGCAGTGATGATGATGATGATGATGATGAGACTGCTCTCTTAGCAAAGAAATTTAAAAGATTCATGAGGAGAAAGAAACCCTTCCACAAGAAAAAATTTGGAGCAAGTGGGAAGGAGAAAAGGATAAGAACAAGGACAAGGACAAAGAAAAAGAGAAAGACCCCTTGACTTGCTATGAGTGTAATAAACCGGGGCACTTTAGGAATGAATGTCCAAAATTGAAGAAAGCCTACAAAAAGAAAAAGAAGGCTTATGTGGCGACTTGGAGTGACAGCGAGGAATCTTCTTCCGAAGAAGAAGAACAAAAGGAAGTCGCAAATGTATGTTTTATGGCGGACGACAACGATGAGGTAAGTTCCGACAACCCTTGCGATGAATTTGCTTTTGATGAACTTTTGATGCTTTTAATGAACTTGTTGGGGATTTCAAGGTTTTGAAAAAGAAATACAAGATTTTGAAAAATGAAAACTTAACTTTCATTAAAGAAAAGGAAAATCTTAATAATGAAGTTAAGAACTTAAATCTGAAAATAAAATTTAATAAAAGAAAAAGAATCAATCTTAATGAAAATGATAAACTAAGGAAAGAGGTTGAAAAACATAAGAACATAGTTGATAAGTTTACATTAAGCTCAACTAAATTAGACATGTTATTAAATAGTCAAAAAGCAGTTTTTGACAAAGCCGGATTAGGATATAACACTTTAAGAAAACAAAAATCATTAAAAATATTTTTGTGCGTGCTGGCCAAAGTAATTTTACATGCTTTAAATGTAATCAAAAGGACATAAATCTTATGAATGTAAAATTCTAAAACCTAATAAAAACTTAAATGTTAAAGGAAAGAAAATATGGGTTCCGAAAGGAACAATATTTGTTGCTACTAACCATGAAGGACCCAAGAAAGCTTGGGTACCTAAACATAAAGTTTGATATTATTGCAGGAATGTCTTGTGGCCAAGAGATCAAAGAGAAAGTGGTATCTTGATAGTGGCTGCTCAAGACATATGACGGGTGACAAAGAAGAATTCATCACCCTTGAAGAAAAGAAAGGAGGAGTTGTTACATTTGGCGACAATGGCAAAGGCCAAATCTTGGGGTTTGGTAACATTCAAATAACTCCCTCCACATATATTGAAATGTACTTTATGTTGATGGTTTAAAGCATAACTTAATTAGTATAAGTCAATTATGTGACAAAGGTTTTAAAGTATCATTTGAATCTTCTTTATGCACTGTAGCTAATCCCATTGATAATAGCATTGTTTTTATTGGAAATAGAAATGGCAATGTATACTGATTGATTTAGACAAATTGTCTACTAATAATCATTGCTTAGTTGCTAATAATGCTAATATGAATGAGATTGGTTGGTTGTGGCATCGAAGATTAGGTCACGCAAGCACACACCTGATTTCAAAACTAATTAGAATGGATTTAGTAAAAGGTTTACCTAAATTAGATTTTGAAAATAACAAAATATGTGATGCATGTCAGTTTGGAAAACAAACGAGAAGTTCTTTCAAATCTAAAAATATTGTTTCAACTTCTAGGCCATTAGAGCTACTTCACATGGACCTTTTTGGACCAACTAGAACCACAAGTCTAGGAGGAAAGAAATATGGTCTTGTGATAGTAGATGATTACTCTAGATTCACTTGGGTAATGTTTTTAGCTCACAAAGATGAGACTTTCTCGATATTCATGAAATTCTTCAAGAAAGTAACAAATGAGAAAAACACTACCATAGTGTCTCTAAGAAGTGATCATGGAACTGAATTTGAAAATCACTTATTTGAAAGTTTTTGCAATGAAAATGGTATTAATCATAACTTTTCTGCACCTAGGACCCCACAACAAAATGGTGTAGTTGAAAGAAAAAATAGGACTCTAGAAGACATGGCCCGTACCATGCTATGTGAAAGTAAACTCCCGAAATACTTTTGGGCGGAAGCTATTAACACAGCATGTTACATCCTAAATAGAGCTTTAATAAGACCTATTTTAAAGAAAACACCTTATGAATTATGGCATGATAGAAAACCCAATATTAAATATTTTCATGCATTTGGTTGTAAATGTTTTGTTCACAATAATGGTAAAAATAATTTAGGCAAATTTGATGCTAAATCTGATGAAGGAATATTCTTAGGATACTCACAACTAGTAAAGCATATAGAGTATTTAACAAGAAAACTTTAGTTGTTGAAGAATCCATTCATGTAGTTTTTGATGAATCTTTAGCAACCCATTCTGAAAAATTGATGATGAAGAAGATACAAACTTAATTGAAAAAGATCTTGAAAAATTAAATATTGATGTATCTTTAGATCAAGAACAAGACGCTAAAGATAATGATTCACCTAAGGTTGATGATACTAACACTAATCATAATGATGTAGATCTACCTAGGGATTGGAGATATGCTTATAGTCACCCTAAGGAATTGATTATAGGTGATCCATCTCAAGGAATAAGAACTAGATCATCTATGAGAAATATTAGTAATCATCTTGCATTTGTATCACAAATTGAACCTAAAACTATTGAAGAAGCTGAAAAAGATAATAATTGGATGTTAGCAATGCAAGAAGAATTAAATCAATTCACTAGAAATAATGTATGGACTTTAGTTGAAAGACCTAAAAATCATTCTGTTATAGGATCAAAATGGATATATAGAAATAAACTAGATGAAAATGGCATAGTAATTAGAAACAAAGCTAGATTAGTTGCAAAAGGATATAATCAAGAAGAAGGTATTGATTTTGATGAAACCTTTGCACCAGTAGCTAGATTAGAAGCCATTAGACTATTACTTGCATTTGCATGTCATATGAATTTTAACTTATTTCAAATGGATGTAAAAAGTGCATTTCTAAATGGATTTATAAATGAAGAAGTATATGTAGAACAACCACCAGGTTTTGAAGATCACGAATTTTCAAATCACGTTTTTAAATTGCACAAAGCATTATATGGTTTGAAACAAGCACCTAGAGCTTGGTATGATAGATTAAGTAAATTTTAATTGAAAATGATTTTATAAGAGGAAATGTTGATAAAACACTGTTTTTGAAAAGAAAAGGTAAAGATTTATTAGTAGTTCAAATATATGTTGATGATATCATTTTTGGTGCTACTAACAATATTCTATGTCAAGAGTTTGCTAAGTTGATGCAGGGCGAATTTGAAATGAGCATGATGGGAGAACTCAACTTCTTCCTTGGACTCCAAATCAAACAAAGCAAAGAGGGAATCTTTATCAACCAAACAAAGTACACAAGAGAAATTTTAAAGAAGTTTGGTATGGAATCAATAAAACCCCTCGGAACACCAATGAGTCCTTCATGCAAGCTGGACAAAGATGAAGAAGGTAAGAAGGTTGATCAAAAATATTATCGAGGTATAATCGGATCCCTACTTTACTTAACTGCAAGTAGACCAGATATAATGTTTGCTGTTTGCTTATGTGCTAGATTTCAGTCTGAACCTAAAGAATCACACTTAATTGCTGTTAAAAGAATACTAAGATATGTAAGTGGAACAAAAATGTAGGTTTATGGTATTCTAGAGACTCAACATTAAATCTGATTGCATACACTGATTCTGATTATGCTGGATGTAAGTTAGATAGAAAAAGCACAAGTGGTGCATGCCAATTCTTAGGAAGTAACTTAATCTCATGGTTTAGCAAAAAGCAAAATTCAGTTGCATTATCAACTACTGAAGCGGAATATGTAGCAGCTGGAAGTTGCTGTGCTCAAATCCTATGGATTAAGCGACAACTTGAAGACTATGGTATCACACTTGATAAAACACCTATAAGATGTGATAACACAAGTGCAATTAATCTAACTAAAAATCCAATTCAACATTCTAGAACCAAACACATAGAAATTAGATATCATTTTATAAGAGAACATGTTGCAAATAATGAAATTTGTCTTGATATGTTAACACTGAAGAACAATTAGCAGATATATTTATAAAACCCTTAAGTGAAGAAAGATTCTGTTATCTTAGAGGAGAGTTAGGGATTTGTGATCCATTAGAATGAATTTGAAACCCCTAAGGAAATTTTATCTAAAATTCTTTCAAATCCTTGATCTTTAAGGAAATCTTATCTAGAATTCACATCTAATTGATCTATACAAATCCAATGATTATTTTATCAATTTTTATGATCAATTTTTGGACACATTTCAGAAATTTCATGTTTTTGCTCTGAAATGGTCACGGAGCCGACTCGATGAGTATCGGAGTCGACTCCCGGTTTCTACTGAAACTCTCGAGTCGACCCCTTCTCGGCGCGAGTCGACTCCACTTTGGGATGGTTTTCTGTGACTGTCTGGAGTCGACCCCTTGCTTTGCGGGAGCCGACTCGAAGTGGTCCCAGGTTGATTTATCTAGGGCAGAGTCGACTCGCCGTTCTTTTCTATCATTTCAATCTCTCAAAATACTCTCTCCAAAATACTTTCAGACCTTCCAAATTTCCTAGAATCCCTGATTAACCCTTCCAATCGACCAATGGCCCCCAAAACTCGAGGTTCCAACCTTTGTGCGGCCGGTGTTAAGAGGAAGAGAGCCGTGAGGAAGACCGTAAGGCGTCCGGTTCGTGAGCCATCACCTAGCTCGGATTCGACATCATCTTCTTCAACTCCAAATGCTTCTCCAGCTACTGCTCCTTCTCAGGTAGATAGATTAGCTGATAGAATCATTACCACGGGGAGAAAAGTAGATTTCGAGTTGTTTAAGGCAGAGGGATTTCTTTTGGGAAGACAATTGATAGAAATGGGTTGGGAAAAGATATTGTATGTGATCTATTTCTTTAAATTTGATAATAAAAAAATAATATGCTTAAGAATTAAATAAATCTATTTTTGAGAAATCCTCTTCTATAAATCCCTCCCCTTCACAACTTACTTTGCTCTATAGAAACTTTTGTAATCATATCAACTATATAAAAATACCTCTTAATATGCCTAAGCTGTTAAATGAAAAACATAAATTGACTACTAAATAAAATGATGTGTTGCAAAATTAAAATTCTAAATCATTAGATTTAGTTAACAATATTTGCAATGCTTACATATAAAAAATATTATAGAGATTTTTTATTTTATATATCAACTTATCTATAAATCCTTGCATGATATAATTATATGATATCATCAAAATTATAAGCATTTTATAATAAGTTAAGATCCTCTCTAGTGCATGATTTGATTAGAGATGGTTGGTCCTTCAATTATGATTGTTTGTGTAAGGCGCAACAATTATTATTGGACACACCATATAGTATACTACATAGTATAGTATTCATGTGTTTCATATGTTGACCATTATGGTTCAATAAAGTTGACTAGCATGTTTTTTGAACATAAAAAGTCAGGTGCAGCCTAAAGAGCATCAATCCAACATGCGCATATACATGATAATCATCATCAATGTAGCAGCCTTCTTTTATCCAACCACATAGTAGATAGAAAATGTCATGCATAAAGCCTCTTATATGAATAACATTTATATATAAAACACTAAAATTTAGTAATATATGTTCTAAATACATACATTCATACATACATATATACATGAACATATGTTCTAAATACATACGTACGTACATACATACATACATACATATTTCTGACTGAAATCATTGTCCAACAAAAGAATCAAATAATAATGCACTCAAAGCTCGTTCACAAGTTCTCAATCAGGTTCTCAATATATTTACAAGCCTCAAAGGAGTTTTTTTTTTTTTTTTTTTTTACTTACAGCTCTTACTAAATTTGATTATGGATATAATATTCTCTTTTAAAACCGACACAACAGGAAAAGACAATAAATTATCATACTTGATAGATTTGGAATTGTAACCTATCATCTCCCATGAGGTGTGATTCATACTTGATAGAAATAATATTTGAAATTATCAGAAATATCTAGAAAATATCATGACATATAAATGAATGTGATATATACTAAATTATCTGATTCGAGTTAGATTTATCAATTCATCCTGAAGGCAATAAAGCAAGAATCACTTTTGATCCTGTTGCTGTCGAATCACGTGCGATGAACATCGGGTAGGCTAGGACTGCAGCGTGCGCAGAGAGGTCGCCGTCTTTCTTCTAGAACCTGCAAAAAGTCCCGGGCCGGTGGTTCCGGCGGGGACCCTCCGACGCCCAAGTCAGTGAGTCGCAGAACAGGGATATGATTTCTGTGTAGAGTTCTTAAAGGAGGAAGTCAGAGAGAGTCCCCTTGCATGGAGCTCGGGTCCTCTTTTTATACCTGTTGGGATCTCGTTTACCTCGTTCTGTTGGAACCGTCGAATCTATCCCGTTGTGATGTTTCATCGAACGGCAAGTCGTTGGGCTGTTGCTGGATAAGGGCCGCTTATAGCGGTAACTGCCAATCAAGCTAACACATGCCCGTGATTTTGGTGAGCGAGGTGTTTGGCAGTAGACCTTAGATCACAGGATCGGTCGCATGAGACTGGTCATTATGCATGTATAAGATACTGAAGGCCGACACTGGGAGCCGACGCGGAGGGCCGACGCTGGGAGCCAGTGCCGGAGGCCAGAGCCAAAGTCTTAGCACTGGAGGCCGGCGCTGAGGGCCGACGCTGGGGCCAGTGCCGGAGGCCGGAGCCAAAGTCTCAGCACTGGAGGCCGGCGCTGAGGGCCGACGCTGGGGGCCAGTGCCGGAGGCCGGAGCCAAAGTCTCAGCACTGGAGGTCGGCGCTGAGGGCCGACGCTGGGGGCCAGTGCCGGAGGCCGGAGCCAAAGTCTCAGCACTGGAGGCCAGCGCTGAGGGCCGACGCTGAAGGCCGACACTGGGGGCCGACGCTGGAGGCCGACGCTGGGGTCGGTGCTAGAGGTATTGGGTTTTGTTGTCACATCATTGCTTTCGAAAACCGCGCGAAAGATAATACTACCCCGGGAAAACGGCCAGCCGTATCAGATGCCCCCCCGCCCCTGAGATGGGTGAGCATTTACTTACCCGCAAAAGGGGTGTTAATATCCTCTAGGCGGCCGGTTTTCGCGTCATTATTTCGCCTTTGTTGGGATTAGAGAGGATTTCCCTTGGGCAGCGTTACGAAAAGGCGAGCGGTATCATTGTGATGAGGTTAATGCCTCCCTCTTTATCGATGGTCTTTTCGAGTTTTTCGCGTTGGTAGGCCGTCGAAACGCCTCCCAATTGAAGATGGACGCGTGACCGGATCGGACGATTGTGGGGTGTCCTGAGATGGCGTCATGAGGACAAATAGCCCTTATCTTCCCATCTTCCCCATTTCTTCCGCCGCTGCCCCCCTTTCGAGTCCGCCAGCGTTCCTCTGTCTCCCGTGTTTATTCTCTCCCCGTGCTCTATTTTTGGCTCGAGTTTTCCAGGTTAGTTCCCATGGCTTCCTCACCTTCTTGCTCCATCTCTGGTTCCTGGGGGGGTTCCCACAACCCTTCTCAGACTTCCAATTCCTTGTCAAGCCAATGGTCCACCCCTTCTTCTAACCATTCTTCACCGGAGCAGCGACCAGTCAGTCGTCCCCTAACCAGGACTCGTCCGGGCGGCGGGCGGATTTCCGTCCGGAGCCAGTCAATGGCTGCCGGTCCTTCTAGGGTCGCCAAGGAGTCCCCCGAAGGGACTGCGTCCTCTATGTCTTCTCAAGACATAGTAAACCTAAGAGCCAAGTATAGCTTCCCTTCGGACCTTCATCTGTTCTTCCCTACTTCCAATGACAGGGTAACTTCTTCCCGTTCGGGAAGGGTTGCTTTGTACGGAGCCTTTTTTAAGGCCGGGCTCCGGTTGCCGATCCACCCCTTTATTCTCAATCTCCTAGACCGGTACTCCTTGACTCCTTCCCAGTTAGTTCCCAACTCAATCCGAACTATCGTCGGTTTTTTGGTACTCTGCCACTTGCAAGGCATTGAGGCCAGTATTTCTTTGTTCCGCAGCTTTTATACCCTTCGCAAATAGTCGGGTTGATGCTCCTTCACCCCTAGGTCTAATAGGATTCTCAAATTGTGTCTTCCTACTTCCGTTAAAGGGTGGAAGGACAAGTTCTTCTTTGCTGACATCAGTGGGGTTCGTGAAAGCTGGGGGATACCCAACATTGACGCTAATAGGGATCCCTCCATCCTTCCATGAGATCGGATGGCGTTTGGGCAGCTTCTGACTGCCGACATCCCTCGGTGTAATATGCTTTTAGCCGAGGAGAATCTTCATCGTGCCGGTTTAATTCCTGCGAGGGGTGAGCACTTGATCACTCGCCTCTCTTCTCCTCTGCTTTTCTTCTTCTCTTTTTTTTTTTAATATATAATCTTCTCTTTTTTTTTTTTAACTATCCTTTGCCTGTATAGGGATGGCGCCGATGCTTCACGAGCTTAAGCAGGCGGCCACTAGAAAGAGGAAGAATAGAGGGGATTTGCCCCCTGCCGAAAGAAGGGCCGTTGCTAAAGTCCCAAGGAGGGCCGACCCAGGGAGGGTTGATGCTGAGAGGGCCGACGCGGGAAAGGCCGACACTGGAGGGGCTAAAATCGTGAAGCCCCCGCGTGCAAAGGTTTTGAAGAAAGGCGGCCCTAAAAGGGCCGACGCTGGGGAGGTCGAGGCCAAGGGGGCCAGAATTGTGGAATCTTCACACGCAGGTGAGGCGGCCCAAGCCCAAGCCAACGAACCTGTTGTGGCAGATGCGGGAAGGGCCGAGACCGGCAGGGAGGTGGAACGGAGCCCACCGGAGAGAGGATCTTCAGCTTCAGCTCCTCCCATTATCCTACTCGACCTTTCTCCCGAGGGGGAGGCGCCGTCGCCCTTGCCCAAGGTCTTAAAGACGGATGAAATTCCTGCGGCCATGGTGACAACTCCAGCCGCTACCCTGCCCCCCACGGGGGCAACAGCCGAAGTGCCTCCGCCGGTCAAAGAGTCGGAGGCGGCAGGTTCAGAGGCGGAATCTGCCTCTGCAGGGCCAACGCCAAAGGGAGAGAGGGGCGTCGATCCTTCCTTCCAGTCGTTGTTGGCCAACCACGGCCGCTGGGCCGAACGGACCTTGGAAGAAGCCACGGTAGTTGAGGTGCAAGAATTTCTCCGGGGTCAGGGGAGAGTCACCTTCTTCCGTGAAGCCTCGGTGGCGCATCTCTGGGTAAGCTTCTGCTCCATTATCATCTCTTTCCTTCTTCCCTTTCTTCTTCTTCTTTTTTTTTTTCTCATCTTGGCATTTCCTCCAGGCATTAAATTCTCTAGTCGCCCTGAAGAATCTCTGGACCTTGAGCGATACTGCCATCGAACAAGCGCGGGAGGAGATGTTGTCCCTCCAAGTCAAGGCGGAGAAGTCGGCAATGGCTCTGGAGGACACTCGGGCCACCCTGAAGGGTGAAATCGATGTCACCCGGCTACGAGCCGAAAAGGCTGAGTATGCGCTAGAGGTTGCTCAGCGCCGCGCAGCCAATGAGCTAGATAATGCTCAGGTGGCCGAAGAAAAACAGAAAGCGACCGAGGAGAGCCAAAGAGCAGCCGAAGAAAAGCTGAAGGCGGCAGAATTGGAGGCGTGTGTTTTGAAGACCCAATTAAGTTCTGCCGCCGCTGAGACAAATGCAGCCAAGGAAGCCACCCGCCAGTACATAACCAAAATTGCAGATCTGGAGGCGGCAGTGGCAGAGGCCCAGAGGAGGGCCATCGAGGCTGAAAAGAGGGGGGCCGAGGCCGTAGAAGATTATAAAAAATCCAAAGCCTTCGACAAGGAGGTGGCCGAGTCAGCGGCGCTTGCTTATGACGCCGGCTTTCAAGACTGCAAAGATAAAATCCAGGAGCTCTACGACCTGGAGGATATTGAGGGACTGAAGCCTGATGATGTCCCTGAGGATGATGCCCCGGCTTCGGATCACCATTAACAGCTTTTGGTTTCTCTTTTTGTATCGATCTGTGCCTGACCTGAGTCGGCCACTTTGTAGCCTTATAACTACTAATGAATGCTTTTAATCCCTATTTCGCCCCTTTGGTTATAATTAGCTTTATTTGTTCAAGCTGTCGTGAATCACCAACCAATAGGGCTATATAGAGTAGGTTACGCAAAATAGGACCGTGAGCCGTGACATTGTCTCAAGTGTTGGCACAAGGCCAACATTCGGTGGTGACGCGGGATGTCAGTCTTTATTGCCGACGCTGGGCGCCGGTCTTTGGCTGCTGGAGCAGGTCTGGTCTTCGTTGCCGATGCTGGACGCCGGTCTTTTGTGCCAACACGAAGTTGGTCTTTGTTGCCGACGCAGGGCGCCGGTCTTTGATGCCAACACGGAGTTGGTCTTTGTTGCCGACGCAGGGCGCCGATCTTTGGTGCCAACGCGTAGTTGGTCTTTGGTATGCCGACGCTGGACGCCGGTCTTTGGTATGCCGACGCTGGACGCCGGTCTTTGGTGCCAACACGGAGTTGGTCTTTGTTGCCGATGCAGGGCGCCATCTTTGATGCCAACACGGAGTTGGTCTTTTGTGCCAACACGGAGTTGGTCTTTGTTGCCGATGCAGGGCGTCGGTCTTTGATGCCAACACGGAGTTGGTCTTTGTTGCCGACGCAGGGCGCCGGTCTTTGATGCCAACACGAAGTTGGTCTTTGTTGCCGACGCAGGGCGCCGGTCTTTGGTGCCAATGCGTAGTTGGTCTTTGGTATGCCGACACTGGACGCCGGTCTTTGGTATGCCGACGCTGGACGCCGGTCTTTGGTATGCCGACGCGTAGTTGGTCTTTGGTGTGCCGACGCTGGACGCCGGTCTTTGGTGCCAACACGAAGTTGGTCTTTGTTGCCGACGCAGGGCGCCGGTCTTTGATGCCAACACGGAGTTGGTCTTTTGTGCCAACACGGAGTTGGTCTTTGTTGCCGACGCAGGGCGCGGTCTTTGATGCCAACGCGTAGTTGGTCTTTGTTGCTGATGCAGGGTGCCAGTCTTTGATGCCAACACGGAGTTGGTCTTTGTTGCCGACGCAGGGCGCCGGTCTTTGGTGCCAATGCGTAGTTGGTCTTTGGTATGCCGACGCTGGACGCCGGTCTTTGGTATGCCGACGCTGGACGCCGGTCTTTGGTGCCAACGCGTAGTTGGTCTTTGGTATGCCGACGCTGGATGCCGGTCTTTGGTGCCAACACAGAGTTGGTCTTTGTTGCCGACGCAGGGCGCCGGTCTTTGATGCCAACACGGAATTGGTCTTTGTTGCCGACGCAGGGCGCCGGTCTTTAATATGCCGACGCTGGACGCCGGTCTTTAATATGCCGACGCTGGACGCCGGTCTTTAGTGCCAACACGGAGTTGGTCTTTGTTGTTAAACATACTCGTTCGAAAACAAGACCATGTTGTTCATTCATGTATCAAATCAATTCAAATTAATGACAATAGAGTTCTATTGATAGTACCGGCATAAGTTGTCGGCGTTCCAGGTGCGAGGGAGCGGTTTCCCATCTAGTTCTTCGACTTTGTACGCCCCATGGTGGAGTATCTCCTTGACACGGTATGGTCCTTCCCATTTTGGTGCCAGCTTGCCTCCCTCTATCGGCTTTGATACTTCAGCTCTTCGCAGAACGAGATCTCCCAGACAGAAAGTCTTGGGTCGCACCCGAGAGTTGTTGTGCTTGGCCACTCGCTGACGGAACGCTGCCATGCGAAGCTGTGCTTTCTTTGGCTGCCGGAGCGGGTCTGGTCTTCGTTGCCGACGCTGGACGCCGGTCTTTTGTGCCAACACGAAGTTGGTCTTTGTTGCCGACGCAGGGCGCCGGTCTTTGATGCCAACACGGAGTTGGTCTTTGTTGCCGACGCAGGGCGCCGGTCTTTGGTGTCAACGCGTAGTTGGTCTTTGGTATGCGACGCTGGACGCCGGTCTTTGGTGCCAACGCGTAGTTGATCTTTGGTATGCCGACGCAGGGCGCCGGTCTTTGATGCCAACACGGAGTTGGTCTTTTGTGCCAACACGGAGTTGGTCTTTGTTGCCGACGCAGGGCACTGATCTTTGGTGCCAATGCGTAGTTGGTCTTTGGTATGCCGACGCTGGATGCCGGTCTTTGGTATGCCGACGCTGGACGCCGGTCTTTGGTGCCAACGCGTAGTTGGTCTTTGGTATGCCGATGCTGGACGCCGGTCTTTGGTGCCAACACGGAGTTGGTCTTTGTTGCCGACGCAGGGCGCCGGTCTTTGATGCCAACACGGAGTTGGTCTTTTGTGCTAACACGGAGTTGGTCTTTGTTGCCGACGCAGGGCGCCGGTCTTTGATGCCAACACGGAGTTGGTCTTTGTTGCCGACGCAGGGCGCCGGTCTTTGATGCCAACACGGAGTTGGTCTTTGTTGCCGATGCAGGGCGCCGGTCTTTGGTGCCAACGCGTAGTTGGTCTTTGGTATGCCGACGCTGGACACCGGTCTTTGGTATGCCGACGCTGGACGCCGGTCTTTGGTGCCAACTCGTAGTTGGTCTTTGGTATGCCGATGCTGGACGCCGGTCTTTGGTGCCAACATGGAGTTGGTCTTTGTTGCCGACGCAGGGCACCGGTCTTTGATGCCAACACGGAGTTGGTCTTTGTTGCCGATGCAGGGCGTCGGTCTTTAATATGCCGACGCTGGACGCCGGTCTTTAATATGCCGACGCTGGACGCCGGTCTTTAATATGCCGACGCTGGACGCCGGTCTTTAATATGCCGACGCTGGATGCCGGTCTTTAGTGCCAACGCGGAGTTGGTCTTTGTTGTTAAACATACTCATTCGAAAACAAGACCATGTTGTTCATTCATGTATCAAATCAATTCAAATTAATGACAATAGAGTTCTATTGATAGTACCAGCGTAAGTTGTCGGCGTTCCAGGTGCGAGGGAGCAGTTTCCCGTCTAGTTCTTCGACTTTGTATGCCCCATGGTGGAGTATCTCCTTGACACGGTATGGTCCTTCCCATTTTGGTGCCAGCTTGCCCCCCTCTGTCGGCTTTGATACTTCAGCTCTTCGCAGAACGAGATCTCCCGGACGGAAAGTCTTGGGTCGCACCCGAGAGTTGTAGTGCTTGGCCACTCGCTGACGGAACGCTGCCATGCGAAGCTGTGCTTGATCTCGCAACTCTTCCACCAAATCCAGATCAGCCCTCAGCTGGTTTGAGTTGCTTTCTTCGCAGTATAATTCCGTCCGGGGACTAGGAGCTCCTATTTCCACTGGGATGACCGCCTCGGTCCCAAAGACCAAGCTGAAAGGGGTTTCCCCAGTAGGCGCTCACGGCATCGTGTGGTAGGCCCATAGCACACTGGAAAGTTCTTCCACCCAGCGCCCTTTGCAGCTATCTAACTGAGCCCTGAGTCCTTGGAGGATGATGCGATTGGTTACCTCTGCTGCGCCGTTGGTTTGGGGATGCCCTACTGAGGTGAATCGATGATGGATGCCCAGGCCATCACAGAACTCCCGGAAGGCCGTATTATCAAACTGTCGGCCGTTGTCCGTAACGAGGGTGTGCGGTAGCCCGAACCGGCACACTACGGATTTCCAGAAGAAAGTCCTTACTTTGGCTTCCGTGATCTTAGCAAGAGCTTCCGCCTCGATCCACTTAGTAAAATGATCGACGGCCACCACTAGGAACTTGCGTTGTCCGGAGGCAGGAGGGAACGGTCCCAGAATGTCCATGCCCCACTGTGCGAAGGGCCATGGTGCAGCTAGAGGGGTCAGTTGAGACGCCGGTTGATGTTGGACATTGGCATGACACTGGCAACTGTCACATCTCTTAACGAGTTCGGAGGCGTCCTCCTTCATTGTCAGCCAATAATACCCTGACGTAAAGCTTTATATGCAAGAGCCCTGCCCCCCAGGTGGTTTCCGCATATCCCTTCGTGTATCTCCCGCAGAATATAATTGGCGTCGGTGGGGCCGACACACATGAGGATAGGGTATGAGAACGACCTTCGGTAGAGCTTCCCTCCATAATGAAGAACTTTGGGGCCCGTCTTTTAAGTTTCCTAGCTTCGGCAGGGTCTTCTGGGAGGATGCCCTCGGTAAAGTACCGGACATAGGCGTCCATCCAGGAGGGCTCCTGCTCCACTGGTAAAGTTTCTCTCGGTACATCAATACTCGGGGCTTCTAAGTGCTCCACATAAGCCTTTCCCAACATCCCATCAGCTGAGGCGGCAAGACGGGATAAGGCGTCGGCTCTAGCATTCTCCTGTCGAGGAATGTAGCTGACGCTGAAGTGAGTGAAGGGGGAAACCAGCGAGTGCACCATTTCTAAGTAGCGGGCCATGATGGGATCCCTTGCCTCGTATTCCCTTGTAATCTGGCCGGCAACCAGTTGGGAGTCGGTGAATGCCCTAAGGCGTTTCACCCCAAGCTCTCGAGCCAACCTCACGCCGGATAGCAAAGCTTCATATTCCGCCTGATTATTAGTGGCTGGAAAGAGGAAGCGAAGTGCACATTCGGTCACAACCCCATCCGAGTTGGCCAAGATGAGGCCCGCTCCGCTCCCTGAGAGTTCGATGCCCATCCACATGAAGGACCCACTCATCGTCACTGGTTCCGAGGGGCTGAGTGTCCGTAGGAGGTTCTTTAGGTGGTTCAATTCCCCAAGTACATTCAACCAAAAAATCTGCCAGGACTTGAGACTTCATGGCCGAACGAGGGCGGAAAGATAGATCAAACTCTCCAACTTGAGGGCCCACCTTGCCAGCGGCCGAAGTATCTGGTCGAGCTAGAACTGTCTTCAGAGGCTGGTCTGTGATCACCGCGATCGGGTGGGCTTGGAAATACGGCCGCAGACGCTGGCAGACACGATCAATGCAAAGATGATTTTTCCATGTTTGAATATCGGGTCTCTGCATCATGAAGCACCTTACTCGTATAGTATACTGGCCTTTGTGTGCCATCAGTGTCCACACGGACTAGCACAGAGCTAACAGCTTCAGGAGAGGCCGCAAGGTATAGAAGGAGTTCTTCTCCACCCGTCGGCTTGGCTAGCAGTGGTGGGGTAGATAAGAATTCCTTTAACCCTTCGAACGCCTCCTGACATTCTTTCGTCCATCAAACTCATTGATTCTGCGAAGCGCCTTGAAGAAAGGCAGACACCTTTCAGCGGACTTGGATAGGAAGCGGCTTAGGGCGGCTACTCTTCCTGTCAGGCGCTGTACCTCCTTATTGGCAGGAGGCCTCATGTCCAAGATGGCTTGGACTTTGTCTGGGTTTGCTTCGATCCCCCTCCGGGTCACCATGAAACCCAAAAACTTCCCAGCTGTTACCCCAATGCACACTTGCGAGGGTTCAGCTTCATCTGGTACCAACGAAGGTTGTCAAAGGTTTCTGCTAGGTCCGCAATGTGGTCACTGGCATGAACGCTTTTTGTCAGCATGTCATCCACGTACACTTCCATGTTACGCCCTATCTGACCTTCAAAGACCTTGTTCATCAGCCTCTGTAAGTGGCTCCCGCATTCTTTAACCCGAAAGGCATTACCTTGTAGCAATATAGCCCCTTTTCAGTTATGAAGGAGGTAGCTTCTTCATCCACCGGATTCATCCGGATCTGGTTGTATCCAGAGAAAGCATCCATGAAGCTAAGGACCTCATGGCCGGATGTAGCGTCCACCAGTTGATCGATTCGAGGTAGGGGAAAGCTATCTTTGGGGCATGCCTTGTTGAGGTCGGTAAAATCTACGCACATTCTCCAGCTTCCATTGGCCTTGCGGACTAGAACAACATTAGCCAACCATTCGGGGTAGTGGACCTCCCGAATATGGCCCGCAGCCATTAACTTGCGGATCTCCTCGTCAATAGCTTTCTGTCTGTCTGGGGCAAAGTTTCTTTTTTTCTGTCGGACCGGCCGACACCCTGGCTTGAGGTTAAGTCGATGGGTGATTACTTCTTCAGGGACGCCCGGCATGTCTGAGGATGACCATGCGAAGACGTCAGTGTTGGCACGCAGGAAAGTAAGAAGTTGATGGCGTGCTTCCTCTGGGAGCAATGCCCCCAGCTGAACAGTCCTTACCGGGTCATCACCCAAGGGGAGGGTTAGAAGGTGCTCTGCCGGCTCTCCCCTTCTTCCCAACTCCCTAGGATCGAGTGACTCAGAGGCTGTCGCCGACGCCGCGTTCAGCGGGCTGGGAGACAAATGGTAGCAAGGCGGAAGTGGGCTTTGCTCCCCCTTCATTTCTCCGATCCCTTCATTGGTGGGGAACCTTACCAATAATCTCTTAGTGGAGATTACGGCATCCAGCAGATTCAACCCCGGTCTTCCCAAGATGGCGTTATAAGCCAGCGGGACCCGGACCACCAAGAAGTTTATAACCACGGTGCTCTGACATGGAGGAGTTCCAGCCGTGACCGGGAGAGCAATTTCGCCTTCGACGTTCACCAAATCCCCAGTGAAGCCCATTAGCGGTGCAGCAACGGGCCGGAGCAAAGATCTTGACAAGCTTCCACTATCAATTAAAATTCTTTTTACAGGTGTTTGGCTATAGTCATGGACACCACGACGCTGTCGTCATGTTTATTAACTACCCCATCTAGATCCTTTCCGAAGAAAGGAATTACAGAGTCTATTCCCTCTCGCGGCCTCTTCGAACCACCATCTGCTCCCCAGGAAATCATAGCTAGAGTCTTTTCAGTTGGGGTATTATCCACGCCAGCCGGGCGACTCGGAGGCACCGGGGGACCCGACGCGGGGGGATTTCCCCTTCGAAGAAATTTACCCAGATGGCCTTGCTGAACCAGCTCCTCAATGGCCTTTTTAGATGGCGGCAGTCCTCGGTGTCGTGACCGTAGTCTCGGTGGTCCCGGCAGTAAAGCTTCTTGTTGCGGGGGGCCCCAGACTTCAAGGGAGCCGGATGCTTGAAATAAGGTTCCTCCTCGATCTCCAGCAGGATGTGAGAGATGGGAGCCATGAGGGGGGTGAATTGCTCCTTGGGTACCAGTGTCTGTGGTCGGCGATCTGAGCGGCGTGGAGGCTCGGGCTTTCGAGGTCGTGCACCGGCGTGATCAGTGGGCGATGGTTTATTACTGGTGTTCTTGTCAACTTCCCTCCTGGAAGAATCCGCCTCGTCGGCGCGGATGTACTTTTGGGCTCGGCTCAGAAGCTCAGCATAAGAACTCGGAGGCTTCTTATCCAGGGAATACGCGAACCTGGATGGGCGAAGTCCTCGTTTCAGGGCCAAAGTGGCCACAGAATCTTCCAGGTTGTACACCTCCAACGCCGCCTCCTTAAATCGAGCGACGAAATCTTTCAAGGTCTCGCCACTCCTTTGCTGAACAGCAAAGAGGCTATCTGCCACTCGCGGGATCTTTCGACATGCATCAAAGTGAGCCAGAAAAGATCGCTCGAGCTGCCGAAATGAGTTGATGCTGCGCGGGGGCAGACGGGAGTACCACGCGCGTGCTGCCTTGCGGAGCGTGGCCGGAATGGTGACGCATAAAAGGGAGTCCGTCGCTCCCTGGACCTGCATGAGGACCTTGTAGCTTTCCAGATGGTCAAGGGGATCCGTCGTCCCATCGTACGGATCAAGTTGGGGGAGACGGAACCGTGGCGGGACCGGCTCCTTCATGATATGACGGAAAGCGGGGGACGGCGTTCATAAGCCGTCCCGTAAGGGTCAGTGATCCGGCGGCTGAGCTCGTCCAACCGTCGGTTATACTCGTCGAGCCTTTGCTCGGCCCGACGGGTGGTTTTCCGGAGAGTGCCATCTTGGGATGAATCGGAGGAAGGAGCTGAAGAAGATCTCCGGCGCGAAGAACGCGCCCGTCTGGATTCTCTTTTCTCCAGCCGGTGATGGGAACGACCGGAGTGGCGAGAGGGAGACCGCTGCCGCTTCGAGGTCCCTTGGCGATGAGGTTCGGGGGGTGAGCGGTGAGAGACCTCAGGCGGGGTCCCTCCTTGGTGAGACTGGACTGTTCCCCGTACCCCTTCGTCCAGCGTAGGGGGTTGAGTTACAGCCGCCAAGTAATGCTCTTGCAGCCCCCGGACCATCGTCGTCAGATCCTGGACCTGGTGGGCTAGAACTTCAAGCCGGTCGGGTTGGCTTGTCAGTGCAGGGGGCGGAGCATGGAGATTGGCCTCCGAATGCTCAGCTCGTGGAATGCGCCCGGCTGCCTGACTGGAGGAAGCTTCTTGTGCTCGCGTGGTCACCATCGTTTCCTTTGCAAAATTGGAGGGGTTCCAGGGAGAACTTTCAACCTGGTCTGACCCCCTTTCCTGGCGCGCCAATCTGTTGCTGCGAATCACGTGCGATGAACGTCGGGTAGGCTAGGACTGCAGCGTGCGCAGAGAAGTCGCCGTCTTTCTTCTAGAACCTGCAAAAAGTTTCGGACCGATGGTTCCGGTAGGGACCCTCTGACGCCCAGGTCAGTGAGTCGCAGAACAGGGATATGATTTCTGTGTAGAGTTCTTAAAGGAGGAAGTCAGAGAGAGTCCCCTTGCATGGAGCTCGGGTCCTCTTTTTATACCTGTTGGGATCTCGTTTACCTCGTTCTGTTGGAACCGTCGAATCTATCCCGTTGTGATGTTTCATCGAACGGCAAGTCGTTGGACTGTTGCTGAATAAGGGCCGCTTATAGCGGTAACTGCCGATCAAGCTAACACTGCCCGTGATTTTGGTGAGCGAGGTGTTTAGCAGTAGACCTTAGATCACAGGATCGATCGCATGAGACTGATCATTATGCATGTATAAGATACTGAAGACCGACGCTGGAAGCCAGTGCCGAAGGCCGGAGCCAAAGTCTCAGCACTGGAGGCCGGCGCTGAGGGCCGATGCTGGGGGCCAGTGTCGGAGGCCGGAGCCAAAGTCTCAGCACTGGAGGCCGGCGCTGAGGGCCGATGCTGAAGGCCGACATTGGGGGCCGGAGCCAAAATCTCAGCACTGGAGGCCGACGCTGAGAGCCGACGCTGGTGACCAGTGCAGGCCGGCGCTGAGGGCCGACGCTGAAGGCCGACACTGGGGCCAACTGAAGGTATTGGGTTTTGTTGTCACATCATTGCTTTCGAAAACCGCGCGAAAGATAATACTACCCGAAAAAAATGGCTAGCTGTATCAGATCCCATGCCTGCGAACAGAATCAACAGAATAAATAAATAAAAAGAAAACGTTAAAATTGAATTAATCAAGCTAAAATGGTTTAATTATTTTCATCATAATGAAACCGTATAATCTGGATTGAAATGAATAATAAAACGGGGACCATATTTCATGTTTTCAGCATGAAAACAGGCATCCATTTCAAGGGCAGAGAGAACTCGAACCAAACGTGACGTCGAACCATCATAATGTTTTGTCCGTGCACCCCCATGGTTATATTTAATAAAAATGAAAGCAAAAGGAAAACGCAAAAAAAAAAAAAAAATATTGAGATGGAGTTCTATAGCGAAAGACACAAAGGAAAATGACGCTTCTATTCGTCCACTTTTGGAAAATACAAGTGCAAACAAACCAAGCGTTTGCCAAGCAACGCAAAGACCAGTCAAAACGTCCCCGCATGGAAACAGAAGTATATCGGCCCCCCTCAACAAACCACCACCAACATCCATCAACCCAACCCTTCCACTTAATCCCAACCCAAAAAAAGAAAAAAAAGAGAAAGTAAAAATTTAATGTGCCAGCCCCAAAGCGACACCCCGTATCGATTTCGATACCCGCACCCACAATTTTATGAGTATTCCCGTATACACAGAACCAACCAACCCACGCACCCAAGCTCCTCCTCCCTCCGCTCCTCACCCTTTTTCCGTAATAATTAATTAATATAAAAAATTAAAAAAACGAGGGCGATCGGATCCCGTCCGTTCATCGTCATCTAAGCGGAAGCTTCGACATGCTTCTTAGGCGGCCGCTGGATGGGCCCCACAGACGAGCGGAACCCCACCGTGACCGCGTCGTAGACGCACCAATGGAACCCCGGCGGCCGCCCCTCCTCCTTCGCCGCCTCGCACTCCTCGCACACCGCCGGCCGCTCTGGCGACGGCGCCCCCGCGGTGGCGGCCGCGCTCCTCGCTGCGGCGTCCCACGTGAATGCCCCCTCAGCCATCGCGTACGGGTAGTACGCCGCCGTGGACAGGAGGTACCTCTCCCTCTGCTGCTGGAGGTTCCTCAGCTGGCTCTCGTAGCTCCACATCCCCAGTCCGACCGCTTCCGAAATCAGCCCCGCGATCGCCGGATCCACGCCGCCACCGGATCCCGCCGGGTTCCTCCTCAGGATCGCCTTCACCGGCATGGTGGATACGGCCTTCTTGTGACCGGCGTCGGCCTCCTCGACGGAGGCGGCGGCGGCGGCTTCGTGGCGTCGCTCCCGCCGCGAGCGGCCCCGCCGCTCCCGCCGCGACCGGCGGAGAACGGCGAGGACGAAGCAGTCGCGCTCGCGGGCGATGGCGGCGAAGTCGGAGGACTCGTCGATGGGAACCTTGCGGCGGATTTCCGGCGATGCGCGGGCCTTCTTGCGGCGGACAAGCGAGATGGAGATCTGGTGAGGGGCGATCCCGATCTTCTGGCTGATGACGGCCTGGAACTTCTTGAACCCGAGAGCGGGATGGACGGCGACGGTGCCGATGTCGGCCTCCCGCTCCCCGTCGAAGAAGACGACGGGGAAGGAGGCGGCGGCCGGAAGCTCCGTCATCTCACCCGCGAGGTCGCAGCAGGTAGCGCTCCGGCGGATCGGGGGAGGGAAGGTGCATCTGGATCGCAAAGGCGAGTTAGGGTTTTGAGGGGAAGAGGAGGAAGGGGAGGGAGATTTATAAATGGAGCGCTTGGCGGTGGAGGGTTTGGTAATTTTATCGAGGCGGTGGGGATTTTTTGGTAGATGGAATGATTTATTAGGATAATGGAATGCTTGGGAAACAAGTCACGTCCAGCAAATCTATTTCTTATGCTTCCAAACTTACCCTTTTCTAATAAATAATTCTTTGTTAAATAAAAATCACAAAATTGTAGCTTTTGTACTACTATATAATCTCTATTTTAATGGTTGCCATTAAAATAAAATATGTTATTTTTTTCTTAAAAGCTATTATTATTTTATCATCATGCTTTTTAATTTTTATTATATAATAAAAATAATAATTGTTATATGACTTTTTCATTGAGTAGACCTCTAAGATGATTGAAAAATAGAATAACTCATTGTTTTCTCAAATAAAATTAATGATTAATATGTCTAATGAAATTAATGACAATCATCGTTTTCTCAAATGCACATTATCCTTGTTATAATGATTTGATATTATAACTATTATTTGTTCTAAAATCTACTTGTTGACGCTAAATCATCGGCCTCGAGCGTTTGGTCGCCTCCTCCAGCGAGCTCCTCGCGCCTGCAAGCAAGTCTCGGGGACTGGAGACTCCGATGGGGACCCTCCGACGCTCAAGTCAGTGGTCTGGGCAACAGCCGTGAGCTTGAGGAAGCTCGAAAGAGAAAGTGAGAGAGATGGCTCCGAAAAGATCCCTCATTGTCAGCGTTTTTGGGTGTAATCAGTGTGTTACCTGGTCGAGGTCCCACTTACCCTCTTTATCCATCGTGGCCCCGCCTCCTTCAGACGGTCATTAGTTTCTAGTCTTCAACGTGCCACAAGTACGGGTCATGGGACTGATCGTGGGGCCACGTCCGTCGTTAGCGGCGCCAGGGGGGAGCACGTCCACCGCGCGCATAGCCGGGCGTGCTCGTGGTGACGTGGTCCGCCATTCTCGATGGAAGTGGACCACGTAGCTTGAACGTGGGTGATTGTCGCTAGGGGCCGACGCCGAGACTGACGCCGGGGCGGACATCGAAGCCGACGCCGAGACCAATGCCGGGGCTGACACCGAAGCCAACGCTTAGACTAGCTGCGGCCGACAAGGAGGCCGAGGTGGGCCGTGAACGACACGGATGTCGAGATGGGCCGTGGCCGACACAGATGTCGAGATGGGCCATGGTCGACACGGATGTTGAGATGAACCATTGCCGATGCTGAGGTCGAGACGGGCCATGGCCGATACGGATGTCGAGATGGGCCATTGCCAATGCCGAGGTCGGGATGGGCCATGGCCGATACGGATATCGAGATGGACCGTTGTCGATGCCAAGGTCGGGATAGGCCGTGGCCGACACGGATGTCGAGATGGACCGTGACCGACACGGAAGTTGGGGTAAGCCATGTCAAGCCCAATTGCCAAGGAATTGGCTCGCGTGTTCTTTGACCCGATCGGCCATATCACCGGGGCCGGCTGAGAAGTGCCGGGGCCGGTCGGAAGGTGCCGGGGCCGCCTAGCTTGGACACGCCGGGGGCCGGCTATCTTGGACACGCCGGGGCCGGCTAGGAGAGTGCCGGGCCGCTTGGGAGGTGCCGGGCCGCCTAGCTTGGATACACCGGGGGCCGGCTAGGAAAGTGCCGTGCCGCTTGGCTTGGACACGCCGGGGGCCGGCTAGGAGAGTACCGAGGCTGGCTGAGAGGTGCCAGGGCCGTCTAGCTTGGATACGCCGGGGCCCAGCTAAGAAGGTGCCGGGCTGCTTGGCTTGGACATGCCGGGGGCCGGCTAGGAGAGTGCCGTGCCGCTTGGCTTGGACACGCCGGGGGCCGGCTAGGAGAGTGCCGGGGCCGGCTGAGAGGTGCCGGGGCCGCCTAGCCTGGACACGCCGGGGCCCAGCTAGGAAGGTGCCGGGCCGCTTGGCTTGGACATGCTGGGGGCCGGCTAGGAGAGTGTCGGGGCCGCCTAGCTTGGACACACCGGGGCCCAGCTAGGAAGGTGTCGGGCCGCTTGGCTTGGACATGCCGGGGGCCGGCTAGGAGAGTGTCGGGGCCGCCTAGCTTGGACACACCGGGGCCCAGCTAGGAAGGTGTCGGGCCGCTTGGCTTGGACATGCCGGGGCCGGCTAGGAGAGTGTCGGGCCGCTTGGCTTGGACATGCCGGGGGCCGGCTAGGAGAGTGTCGGGCCGCTTGGCTTGGACATGCCGGGGGCCGGCTAGGAGAGTGCCGGGGCCGGCTGAGAGGTGCCGGGTGTCAACCTTGAAGGCGTTGGCCATGGAGGCGTTGGCCATGGAGCTGTCGGCCTTGGAGGTGTCGGCCTTGGAGCTGTCGGCCTTGGAGCTCTCAGCCATGGAGCTGTCGGCCTTGGAAGTGTCGGCCTTGGAGCTCTCAGCCATGGAGCTGTCGGCCTTGGAGGTGTCGGCCTTGGAGCTCTTGGCCTTGGAGCTGGTGGCCTTGGAGCTCTCGGCCATGGAGCTGTCGGCCTTGGAGCTCTCGGCCTTGGAGGTGTCGGCCTTGGAGGTGTCGGCTTTGGAGCTGTCGGCCTTGGAGCTCTCGGCCTTGGAGCTCTCGGCCTTGGAGCTGCCGGCCTTGGAGCTCTCGGCCTTGGAGCTGTCGGCCTTGGAACTCTCGGCCATGGAGCTGTCGGCCTTGGAGCTCTTGGCCATGGAGCTTAGAGCAATTGGGTGCGCGTGGCTTTGAGGCCATAAATGCTACCGTGACCGAAGGGCCCTTGGAGGCCAAAGGGGGGCTCCGTCGGTTTCCTTCCTTCATGGTTCTTTAACGGCGTTGGATCAGCCACATCAGATGCCCCCTCGCCCCTGAGACGAAGCGGGTCCACCCCAGCAAGGCGAAAGGGGCGTTACCTCCCAAGTGGCTGATCCTCGCCTGATGCAGGGCTTCATGCCTGGCTGGTGCAGGGCTTTATTCACTGACGGTGTCGGGCTTCATGCCTGGCTGGTGCAGGGCTTTAGGTGCCGACGGGTGTCGGGCTTCATGCCTGGCTGGCCCAGGGCTTTTGTGCCGACCGGGTCGGCTTCATGCCTGGCTGGTGCAGGGCTTTATTCGTCGATGGATGTCGGGCTTCATGCCTGGCTGGTGCAGGGCTTTAGGTGCGACGGGTGTCGGGCTTCATGCCTGGCTGGTGCAGGGCTTTATGCCGATGGGTGTCGGGCTTCATGCCTGCTGGTGCAGGGCTTTAGGTGCTGACGGGTGTCGGGCTTCATGCCTGGCTGGTGCAGGGCTTTTTGTGCCGACCGGGGTCGGGCTTCATGCCTGGCTGGTGTAGGGCTTTGTGCCGACCGGGGTCGGGCTTCATGCCTGGTTGGTGCAGGGCTTTAGGTGCCGACGGATGTGGGCTTCAGGCCTGGCTGGCCCAGGGCTTTTTGTGCCGACCGGGGTCGGGCTTCATGCCTGGCTGGTACAGGGCTTTAGGTGCCGATGGGTGTCGGGCTTCATGCCTGGCTGGCAGGGCTTTAGTCGATGGGTGTCGGGCTTCATGCCTGGCTGGTGCAGGGCTTTAGGTGCCGACGGGGTCGGGCTTCATGCCTGGCTGGCAGGGCTTTATGCCGATGGGTGTTGGGCTTCATGCCTGGCTGGTGTAGGGCTTTAGGTGCCGACGGGTGTCGGGCTTCATGCCTGGCTGGTGCAGGGCTTTGTGCCGACCGGGGTCGGGCTTCATGCCTGGCTGGTGCAGGGCTTTATGCCGACCTGGGTCGGGCTTCATGCCTGTTGGTGCAGGGCTTTAGGTGCTGATGGGTCGGGCTTCATGCCTGGCTGGTGCAGGGCTTTAGGTGCCGACGGGTCGGGCTTCATGCCTGGCTAGTGCAGGGCTTTTGTGCCGACGGGTGTCGGGCTTCATGCCTGGCTGGTGTAGGGCTTTGTGCCGACGGGTCGGCTTCATGCCTGGCTGGTGCAGGGCTTTAGGTGCCGACGGGGGCTTCATGCCTGGCTGGCCCAGGGCTTTGTGCCGACGGGGTCGGGCTTCATGCCTGGCTGGTGCAGGGCTTTAGATGGGTGTCGGGCTTCATGCCTGGCTGGCCAGGGCTTTATGCCGACGGGTGTCGGGCTTCATGCCTGGCTGGTGTAGGGCTTTAGGTGCCGACGGGTGTCGGGCTTCATGCCTGGCTGTGCAGGGCTTTGTGCCGACGGGGTCGGGCTTCATGCCTGCTGGTGCAGGGCTTTGTGCGACGGGTCGGGCTTCATGCCTGGCTGGTGCAGGGCTTTAGGTGCCGACGGGTGTCGGGCTTCATGCCTGGCTGGCCAGGGCTTTACCGGGGTGGGCTTCATGCCTGGCTAGGCAGGGCTTTAGGTGCCGACGGGTGTCGGGCTTCATGCCTGGCTGGTGCAGGGCTTTGTGCCGACCGGGGTCGGGCTTCATGCCTGGCTGGTGCAGGGCTTTGTGCCGACGGGTTGGGCTTCATGCCTGGCTGGTGCAGGGCTTTAGGTGCCGACGGGTGTCGGGCTTCATGCCTGGCTGGCCCAGGGCTTTGTGCCGACTGGGGTCGGGCTTCATGCTGGCTGGTGCAGGGCTTTAGGTGCGACGGGTGTCGGGCTTCATGCCTGGCTGGTGCAGGGCTTTGTGCCGACGGGGTTGGGCTTCATGCCTGGCTGGCCCAGGGCTTTAGGTGCCGATGGGTGTCGGGCTTTATGCCTGGCTGGTGCAGGGCTTTTGTGCCGACCGGGGTCGGGCTTCATGCCTGGCTGGTGCAGGGCTTTGTGCCGACGGGTCGGGCTTCATGCCTGGCTGGTGTAGGGCTTTAGGTGCCGACGGGTGTCGGACTTCATGCCTGGCTGGCCCAGGGCTTTTTGTGCCGATCGGGTCGGGCTTCATGCCTGACTGGTGCAGGGCTTTTTGTGCCGACCTGGGTCGGGCTTCATGCCTGGCTGGTCCAGGGCTTTTGTGCACTAAAGCAAGGTTGGCCTTGGATGTTGATGCAAGGTAGATCTTCCTTGGGCCTTCCCTCGCATTGGAGGCCAGGACGAGATGCCTGTGGCCGGGAAGAAGCTGGAAACCGGGACAAAGCTGGAGTCCGTTGAGGAAAGCCTCGACAGTTGGCAGTCATTGAAGATGAATGGCTGGGAGAGTCCATCGAGGGCGTTGCTGAGAGTAAAAAGGTCGGAGGAGTTGCTGGGAGGGCTCTTTGCCTAGCTTTTTCTTTGAAGAGATTGATTGCCTTCGGTGCTGAAGCTTAAGAGCAGCAGTCAAAGCCTTTTGTCCTCATCTTCTTCCTTGTATTAATTGCAACAACGCCTCTCGGCTTGCTCTAGCCGATTGTTGAGCCTTTGAGTGAGCTCTTCCAGCCGCCGGTGTTGTTCATCCAAATGCTTCCTCATCTTATGATTAAGGTCCTCCCAAGATGACCCGAAAGACTAACAGAAGGCGGGAGATCGGTGGTGCTCAGGTGAAGCTTGATGGTGATAAGCTTCTCTGTGAGGAGATTTTCCATGAGCGGATCACTAGCCAACTGGTGCAGCTATCATGGGCGACGTGAGAGGCTTGGGGTGCTGCTGAGTGGCCCCGAGTTGCTTCTGCAGTTCATGAACTGCTACTTTCAAAGCTTGATCTTGCCGATTGAGGATGGCCAGCTGGTTAATCAGAGCAGCTGAAGTTGGTGGTGAAGGAGGGGCAGGGAGAGAGAGACTGGTCCTTTGTCGCTCAGTGCGATGTGGATGCCCCCCAGCACGATTGGTAAGAACCTCTGGCATGCGCATCACCACCATAGCTATCTTAGAGGGGACGGAGACTTATAGCTCAAGGAGACAGCTTTCTTTCCTTCAGCGCGTCCCCCCTTCCTGGCGCGCCAATCTGTTGATGCCAAATCACCGGCCTCGAGCGTTCGGTCGCCTCCTCCAGCGAGCTCCTCGCGCCTGCAAGCAAGTCCCGGGGCCGGAGATCCGGCGGGGACCCTCCGACGCTCAAGTCAGTGGTCTGGGCAACAGCCGTGAACTTGAGGAAGCTCGAAAGAGAAAGAGAGAGAGAGAGAGATGGCTCCGAAAAGATCCCTCGCTGTCAGCGTTTTTGGGGTGTAATCAGTGTATTACCTGGTCAAGTTCCCTCTTACCCTCTTTATCCGTCGTGGCCCCGCCTCCTTCAGACGGTCATTAGTTTCTAGTCTTCAACGTGCCACAAAGTACGAGTCATGGGACTGATCGTGGGGCCACGTCCGTCGTTAGCGGCGCCAGGGGGGAGCACGTCCACCGCGCGCGTAGCCGGGCGTGCTCGTGGTGACATGGTCCGCCATTCTCGATGGAAGTGGAGCACGTAGCTTGAACGTGGGTGATTGTCGCCGGGGGCCGACGCCGAGACCGACGCCGGGGCGGACACCGAAGCCGACGCCGAGACCAACGCCGGGGCTGACACCGAAGCCGACGCTTAGACTGGCTGCGGCCGACGAGGAGGCCGAGGTGGGCCGTGGATGACACGGATATCGAGATGGGCTGTGACCGACATAGATGTCGAGATGGGCCATGGTCGACACAGATGTCGAGATGGGCCATTGCCGACGCCGAGGTCGAGATGGGCCATGGCCGACACGGATGTTGAGATGGGCCATTGCCGACGCTGAGGTCGGGATGGGCCGTGGCCGACATGGATGTCGAGATGGGCCGTTGCCGACGCCGAGGTCGGGATGGGTCGTGGCCGACACGGATGTCGAGATGGGCCGTGGCCAACACGGAAGTCGGGGTAAGCCATGTCAAGCCCAATTGCTAAGGAATTGATTCGCGTGTTCTTTGACCCGATCGGCCATATCACCGGGGCCGGCTGAGAAGTGCCGGGGCCGGCCGGAAGGTGCCGGGGCCGGCTAGGAGAGTGCCGGGCCGCTTGGGAGGTGCCAGGGCCGCCTAGCTTGGACACGCCGGGGGCCGGCTAGGAAAGTGCCGTGCCGCTTGGCTTGGACACGCCGGGGGCCGGCTAGGAGAGTGCCGGGGCCGGCTGAGAGGTGCCGGGGCCGCCTAGCTTGGACACGCTGGGGCCCGGCTAGGAAGGTGCCGGGCCGCTTGGCTTGACACGCTGGGGGCCGGCTAGGAGAGTGCCGTGCCGCTTGGCTTGGACACGCCGGGGGCCGGCTAGGAGAGTGCTGGGGCCGGCTGAGAGGTGCTGGGTCCTCCTAGCTTGGACACGCCAGGGCCCGGCTAGGAAGGTGCCGGGCCGCTTGGCTTGGACACGCCGGGGGCCGGCTAGGAGAGTGCCGGGGCCGCCTAGCTTGGACACGCCGGGGCCCGGCTAGGAAGGTGTCGGGCCGCTTGGCTTGGACATGCCGGGGCCGGCTAGGAAAGTGTCGGGCCGCTTGGCTTGGACACGCCGGGGGCCAGCTAGGAGAGTGCCGGGCCGGCTGAGAGGTGCCGGGTGTCAACCTTGGAGGCGTCGGTCATGGAGGTGTCGGCCATGGAGCTGTCGGCCTTGGAGGTATCGGCCTTGGAGCTGTCGGCCTTGGAGCTGTCGGCCTTGGAGCTCTCGGCCTTGGAGGTGTCGGCCTTGGAGCTGTCGGCCTTGGAGCTCTCGGCCATGGAGCTGTCGGCCTTAGAGCTGTCGGCCTTGGAGCTCTCGGCCTTGGAGTTGTCGGCCTTGGATCTCTCGGCCATGGAGCTTAGAGTAATTGGGTGCGCGTGGCTTTGAGGCCATAAATGCTACCGTGGCCGAAGGGCCCTTTGGAGGCCAAAGGGGGCTCCGTCGGTTTGCTTCCTTCACGGTTCTCTAACGGCGTTGGATCAGCCACATCACTACTCAAAATATAATCATAGTAAATAATTATTGCTCCTAATTTCTAATAAAGCTCATTGGATACCATCAATGTTGTCATGTACTCCAATTAAATATTTAGAAAGCATTTGATAATCCAAACAGGATCATCTCTATGATATATTATATTTGATTAATCCAATCTCAGTGACATGTGATATACTATATTCGATATGATCATAATAATGATTAAAAATCATTAGTCATCTAAAATCATTTATTATAATAATCTTAAATCATTAATTATGAAATATTAAAATTATTCATAATTATATTTTTTAACTTAAAAAATTATTATTTCTAATATATTTTGTAAATATCATGATATAACACTATAATATAACACTATGATATAACACTATACTATAATATTTTATTTTTTACAATATAATTATAATATTATAGTATAATAATAATAATTATTATAGTATAATTTATAATTATAATTATGTTATATTTTATAATACTATATTATATACCATTATATTATAATAATTTAATATTATAGTTATATTATCATAATAAAATTATAGTATTACGTCATATTATATTAAATATAAAAAAATACTATTAAGTATTTTTATATGAATAAAGGTATTTCAGTTTTTAAATTTAAGTCATGATTGTTGCTGAGGAATAAACTTGGATGCCCTATCTTATGGAGTATGACGATGGGTGGTAAACAAAGATGATCTAGGATAGCTATCATTTATAATACAAATAAACATGGAGGAGTACTTAATCATGAAAGGATCTAACATATGTATATTACTTTGTACAAAAATAAAATTTAATAGAGAAATAAGTTAATAAACCCCCTCCAAAAAAAAGGGAAGTTAATAAACTATAAGAAAATAAATAGGACAATAATATGTAGGCAACAATAAAAAGATCTCTAAATAAAACATAACGAAATTAAATAAGAAATGAGGGCATTTTCGTCCCTACATCAGACATTTGTTCGGAACCATCGCCTCGTCGAAGATAAGACTGGAAAAAAGGGGGACCCGAATCCGTTTTACGAACCCGACCCAATCAACCTTCACCATCCGCGGCGCTCCTGGTGGATGCCTCCACGGCGCGGGCATCTTTCCCGGACGTGAAGGGATGGTGCCTTCTTTGGGTCGGCCCCTCCTCCACTTTACCTCATCCGCTTATCCCGCTCTCCCCAAGTATCACGCGCCCTCCCTCTCTGCCCTCTCGCCTTCCTCAGATTTACGGACCTGCCACGCCCGCGGCCGCCCAAGCTCGTCGCCGCCCCCATGGACGCCCCTCCCCAGGGCTACCGAAGAAACGTCGGCATCTGCCTCATTAATTCTTCTAATAAGGTCTTGCTTCTACTTTAGGGCTTCTCTTTTTGTTTCCTTTTTCCCGTGAATTAATTCTTCTAATAAGCTGGAATGGACCAATTTTGGCAGATCTTTTCGGCCTCGAGACTCGATATCCCGAGCGCGTGGCAGATGCCTCAGGTGATTTTAGGTTTTGCTACTCATAGCCCTTCTCTTGATTTTTTTTTTAAAAATAAATCTTGATGCCAAATGGCTCATATTTGGACGCTAAAAATGTTATCTTGGTGTGTTTATCATCGGGAAATCAGTAATTTTATCATAATGATGCATTTCTATATATGTTTTTAATTGGTCATGCTTTAAGATTTTATGTGATTTTTCGAGGTTCGATGGTTGTATAGTGAGCGGTTGGAGGTGACTCGGCAGTATGGGGATGGGTAGAAGAATTAGTTAATATGGATCGTTGGGGTTGTTATTTGTACCTGCTGCACAGCTCATTGCACTGTATTTGATTTATGATCTGGAGGCTAGTGGATGTTTGCGTGCCGTAACTTGATACATTTGGGTCTATGGAGGTGGTCATTCTTGTTGTTTCTTCTCAAGTACAAACTTTGTGTGGTGCTTGGCCTTGCTTTCAAAGTGCCATGAAGCTGAGGAAATATGTAAAGTCCTTGGCTGCCTTGCTTAGGAGCCAAGATAATTGTTCATGAATAATGAAAAGAAAGACTTGCAGAATTGTCATATGCATCTTGAACATTAGTGACAATTGGGACCCATAGGTTGTTGATTGTGGATGCCATACTACTTGGATGTATTTACATTAGATATTTTGCTGCAGGGTGGTGCGGATGAAGGAGAAGATCTTAGAATTGCTGCTACTAGAGAGCTAAGAGAAGAAACTGGAGTAACATCAGCAGAGATTCTTGCAGAGGTTTGATTTTGAGTTTGATTTTTCTTTTTCGCTTGCGATTTTATGCACAAAGGTATTTAAGTTTGAATGGGTGAGCACATGCACATCTGCATGTATATGCTCGTTCATCTCAGCAGGCAGGCATGGGTGCATGGGTAAATTATTTGGATCATCTTCATAGAGTAATAATCTGAAGAAAATCTTTCTGCAGGCTTTATTATCTTCATCTAATTGTCTACAAAGTTGGACAAGAATGAAACAGAAATATGATAAGCTGTTATCTTGCAAGATGCAACCTTTTATGCTTAATGAGAATAATGATTTGGATCACTGATATTGTTCTAGAAATTCATATGCGAAGTTGAGATAACATATATGTGTATTGTTCTCCTAAAAGAACTTTTCGATGGATTTGCATTTGTGTGAAGATAGGTCTATTACTATTTAAGGTTACAAATGCTTGTGTGATTTCTTATTCACATTAAGCGAATACTTTCTTTTTTGAGTTTTTGTGGACATTGATGTCCATTTTCTAGGCTTGCCTGAATGTCTTTATATATAATCATAACCTCTTTATCAAAGTTTTGAACTTAAGAGAATACAAAGCTATCTGGTGCTCAAGTGTGTTGGTTGTGTAGAAAATTTCGGATGAGCAATTTTAGAAGAATTTTTAGAAAAATTTAGAGAAAGAAATCAGGGTTAATAATTAAAAAAAAATTAGGGTCAATAATCTGTCCAAGTTAAGTGAAGAAAATTAGGATTAATAATCTAAAGAAAATCAGGGTCAATAATCTGTTCCTAAAGTTAAGGAAATTAGCTGTAATTTTTTTTTCTTATTTAGTATAACAAAAAATTGTATATATAGAGTAGAATAAATTATAAATTATTTCATACAAAAATAATAAATTATCGAGTCTTTTTTCTTATGGTATCAAAGCCTTACGGCTAGGGTTTCTAGGAAACTAGGGCAATATTCGAGTGGCCTTCATCGCCAATTCAACCTTCCTTCATTTCAGTCTTAATCGATGGTTTCTTCCTTATTCTCTTCAACCTTCATCGCTGATTTTTTTTTAATCTTTATCCTGTCTTTATTCTCAATTATTGTTCGATCCTTTTCAACTATGATGGATACTACATCTTTAACTATGGAGGACGAACAAATTGCACGAAGCACAACAGAGTTTCAGAATATTCAGGCAGCGTATAGGTTAAATGGAAAAAAGTATTTGAAGTGGCTTCAACTAGTTCGAACCTTTCTGAAAAGGAAAGGAAAGCTGGATCATCTACTGGAGACAGGATCTGAAGCATGGGAAGAAGAGGATTCAATGATCATGTTGTGGTTATGGAATTTCATGACCCTTGAAGTCAGTGATACATGTGTCTTCCTACAATAAAAACGATTTGGGATGCTCTTTACCAGACGTATTCCAAAGTCAATGATGCAGCCCTTATATATTATATCAAGACTAAGACCAATGGAGCAAAACAGGGGATGAAGACTGTGACGGAATATGCCAACTTTCTGCAAAATTAGTGGCAGGAACTGGATTATTACAGGACAATTGATTTGAACTGCAACAATTGTGCAGTGGCCATCAAAAAGTTTATAGAAAGTGACCTATTGTATGATTGGGCAGGCCTGAATTTGAATGCGTACAAGATCAAACTCAGAATTTAGTTCAGTCAAAAATCATACACTCGGTCTCTTTCTATAAACTTTTTAATGGCCACTGCACAATTGTTGCAGTTCAAATCAATTGTCCTGTAATAGTTGTTGAGTTACCTATACTTGAAGAAAAGAAGTTAAATTTTTCACCATTAGAAACATCCTCTCATTTGAGTCAATCTTTGACTCGTTTCGGTTTGATCAAGTATATGCAAGAAAAAGAGATCCTATCATGACTACAAAACAAGAACAACCTTTTGAACCAAATTCTGGAAATGAGGTAACAATAAATGAATCAAACCTGGATTCTACACCAAAAACAGATTATCCTTTTTTTGATTCTGAATCACCTTGTTCCAAGCCTCCTAACCTTGATCAGGATCTACCTATTGCTGTGAGAAAAGGAATCTGAGAATGCATCAAAAGACCTCTATATCTATTATCTCACTTTGTATCTTTTGAGAGGTTTTTTTCAAACTATCGAAGTTTTCTTTCAACCTTAAATATAGTTTCTATTCTTAACTCATTGTCTGAAGCATTATCAAAGAAAGAATGGAGACTTGTTATGGATGCAAAAATGGATGCATTACAGAAGAATGAAACTTGAGAATTGATTGATTTACCTAAGGATAAGAGAGCAGTGGGCTGTAAGTGGGTGTTTGCAATAAAATTTAAGACAGATGGGTCCCTAGAATGCTATAAGGTGAGGCTGGTTGTAAAAAGATATACTTAGACATATGGAGTAAACTATCAAGAAATGTTTGTTCCAGTAGCAAAAATGAATACAGTGAGAATTTTGTTGTCCTTGGCTATTAACTTTGATGGAGAAATACAACAGTATGATGTGAAGAATATCTTTCTTTATGGAGAATTAGAAGAGGAGTCTATATGAACATTCTACCAAGGTTTAGTGGGATTGATGAAAACAAAATTTGTTGATTAAAAAAAGGCATTATATGGATTGAAACAATTTTCGTGTGCTTGGTTTGGACGGGTTGCCAAGGTGATATTAGCCAGTGGTTACAAACAAAGTCAAGGAGATCACACTCTTTTCATTAAACATTTAGTTTTAGGAAAGAGTCACTATATTAATTGTGTACGTGGTGATATATAGTGACAAAAAATGATGAAGTAGAGAAGGAAGCCTTAAAGTAGTGTCTAGCCAAGAAGTTTAAGATAAAAGATATGGGAAGATTGAAGTATTTTCTAAGAATTGAAGTGGTTTAATTAAGATAGAAACTTTTATTTCTCAACAAAAGTATGTTACAGACCTGCTTAAGGAAACATGTATGATGGTTAGCAAACTAGTTGGAACTTCTATTGAACAGAATTACAAATTAAGTGAGGCCCTTAGAGATAAGGTAGTGGATAGAGAGCTGTATCAAAAGCTTATTGAAAAACTCATTTATCTTGCGCATACTAGGCCAAACATAGCTTATTCGGTTAGTGTTACCGGTCAGTTTATGCATGATCCTAGAAAAGTTTACCTACAGGCAGTTTACTGAGTTTTTGATTACTTAAAGGCATGTTCAGGAAAGGGAATTCTATTCAAGAAAGGATTTACAATTGATCTGACAGTTTACTCAGTGTGGGCTTTGCAGGATCTTCAGTCGACATGCGGTCAATGTCAAGCTATTGTACATTTTTTGGAGGAAACTTAGTATCTTGGAGAAGTAAAAAATAGAATGTAGTAGCAAGGTCAAGTGTAGAAGCTGCGTTCAAAGCTATAGCAACAGGAGTATGTGAATTATTGTGGATCAAAATTATTTGAGGACATGAAGATTCAATGGAGCAAACCTATTAGACTATATTGTGATAACAAATTTGCCATAAGTATAGTTCATAACCCAGTGCAACATGATCGGACAAAACACTTAGAGATAAGCGGACATTTTATTAAAGAGAGGTTGGATAGTGGATTGATTTGTACTCCGTATGTACTTACAGGATTTCAACTAGTAGATGTGATGACAAAAGGGCTGTGTAACATGTTTCAAGAGAATGCTAGCAAGCTAGGAATAGAAGACCTATAGCTCGGATGAGCAATCTTTAGGAGGATTTTTTAGAAAAGTTTAGTGAAAAAAATCAGGATCAATAATTTGAAGAAAATCATGGTCAATAATCTGCCCAAGTTTAGTGAAGAAAATCATGATCAATAATCTGAAGGAAATCAGGGTCAATAATTTGTCCCTAAAGTTAAAGAAATTAGCTGTAATTTTTTTTTATTTAGTGTAAAGAAAGTTGTATATATAGAGTAGAATAAATTGTAAATTATTTCATACAAAATAATAAAATTTTTGAGCCTTTTTTCCTCAAGTTGCAATTTTTGTATGGGATTGCATAAAATTAGTAGCAAGTTATGCAAACATGTGGTGCCATGGATGTATTTAACTTTTAATTTATGGCAAATTCATTGCTATCATTGTAGAATCCTTGCTAAAAATGGTGTCGTCAATGTATATCGACTTCCTTTTGTAGTAAGAATGAATGAGGTCTGCAGTTGAGTTCTACTGCTGGAGCGGAAAAGTTCAATGTCATACATGGCAAACACTTGATTTGAATGATTTTATATCTAGCCTTTCAGTGCACTATATGCTAAAAAAGTCATGCAAGAGCTAAACTTAATATGCTCTTGATTTGAATGATTTTCTTGTAAGTTTTCTTCAAAGTGCAAGAGCTAAACTTAATATGCTAAAAAAGTCATGCAAGAGAAGTTTCAAGAAGGCATATGTTTGCTAAAACCCCTATTCATTTAAGTACCAAGGGTTGTAAATAACAGAGAGGATATTAGGAATCAGTGGTCTAAAGAATTGGTTGTTTGCTATGAATGATTATTAAGGTTTGATTTGTATGTTGTAACTTCATGAAAAAACTTTGAAGATAGATAAACAGATATTATAAACTGATGGTTTGGTTTTTCCTATTGTGTTTAGAGCACCAGGGCAAAGCACAAAATTATATTTGAATTTGAACTAGAAGATGGCGTTGTTTTCTTAGTACAAATGTATGTTGAAGGATAGATAACAAAGTAAAAAGTCAGAGGCTTCATTAAAAAGACTTATATATGGTTTGTATATGATTATGTACAGGAAACCTATGTATAGAAAGAGAAAAATTTACATTATACTTAGGGATGTGAAATGTTAAGAAAGTGGGAGGTTAGTTTTTTCCATGTAACTTATTAGAAGTGTGCTACAAATTCTTGGGGGATAAGATCTGTGTAATCTGTGCACATGGTGCAAAAGAGGAGACTGATTTTTAAATTTGCAGGGACACAGCATTAAAATTTGATTCAAACATGTATTCAATTGTCTGACTTGGTAAAAAAGGAAGAAGATGGGATAGACAGGGAAACGGGGATGCATAGACAAAAAAAAAGCCAAATTATATGCGTTCAATGGTCATCAAACATTTTATAACGTAACGTACTAAAATATTGCTTGATAAGGGGTTTTACTGTATATATTCTTCATCTATACTTCAAATTTAGCTTGGAGATACAAGAAACCTGACATTATGCATAGTTATTTTAATTCGTAGATCCTTAACCAAATTTTAAGAATAACAAAATGGAATTCTAGAAATTACAAAAGACAACTTTGAACATCATCGTGCCAGTTTAAGCTGAATGGTTAGGACCAATTCTCCGTTGACATCTAAAAACTGCACTCATATGCATGAGAGATTCTGAAGCATATCTGATTTGCGGATACATATCTGTCATATTTTTCTAGGTGGATGCTAGAGTTCAGGCAATAGAAAGGGAGCTATAGGGTATTTAACATAATCAACTATAATAATTATGTATGAGAACATTCAAAAACTTAATATTTTCCAAATCTCATAATAAACAAGTTACCAACATAAATATACATCATTTTCCTAGTAAAAGTTTTTGATTTCCTGCTATAGTCTTATTTTACATAAGAGAGTTAAACAAGATCTCTAGGAAACAATTTTTTGGAGTTCAAACATTTTTGTTGTCCCTTTGGGAGAAGGAACCAAAAAAAAACCTTCCCCCATTTCACTCATGGCAAGGTACGGTTAATGAATGACCACTTTTTTTTTATTTTTTATTCCATGCATATTAATCAGTTTGTTTCTCTTCTCTGCTATATTGAATCACATCATGTAGGAGTTGAAACTTCTTGGTCCTCTTTTTGAGCAAAAAGTTCCCCCTTTTTTCACTTATAGCAAGATAAGTTTACTGAATTACCATTTATCACATGCATGTTAATCAATTCGGCTCTCTTCTCCGCAATGCTGAATCACATCATGTATCAGTGCAATTATTTTTTCTCATCTATAATTGACTAATACATAATACCTATCAGCTTTAGTCTTAAAAATTTATATTGATAGAATATATGAAATCACACCAAAAAACTATCATTATTTGATGTACTACTTTCTCTCTCATTGGTGCTAATTGGCTGGTTTATTGTCTTATCTTCTAATGCAGGTTCCCTATTGGTTAACCTATGATTTTCCTACCAATGTAAGAGAAAAATTAAATAAACAATGGGGATCAGATTGGAAAGGTCAGGCACAAAAATGGTAAGCATGTTGATCTGATGTCTTTGGCCATAAGCATATATCATATACCATTGGAAGGAAACATTAACAATAACCGTGCTTAGCAAGCCTGATATAATCTGTACAAATCTGCTTAATAAGTTCATCATTCGCTGTTCTATCCTTACAATGGCAATAGAGGTAGAGGTAGACCTAAATTGACATGGATAAAAATAATTAAAAAAGATATAATTATTTGTAATTTGAATGTCGACTTGGTTCTAAATAGAGCATGGTGGAGGAAGTAGATTTATGTAGCCGACCCTATGTAGTTGGGAAAAGGCTTAGATGAGTTGAGTTGAGTTTAATGTGTTAGATTGCGGCTAATTGCTTATAGGTTACTTCCCAGCTTGAGTAATGGTGGATTCACGCCCCACTCTTCTTCCTCTTCTTTTTTTTCTTCTTAGGTAGACCAGATGAATCCATCATAATATTCATTCTTGTGATGGAGAGTTGATTAATAGCATGCTACTCCTGAGGAGAGTTTCGATGGGTTCTATAATTCGGATGGAGAATTGGTTATAGTACCTTTTACTGTCATGAAAAAATATAGTGGTCATGCTTAAAATGTTTTAGCAGCAATTTGGCTGAAGTATGATGGTCATATTGCTCTTGACATTTTTTTGCTCCCTGTCTTTTGCTCACAAGAGTGATAGCAAACTACAGCAATGTCCTACAGGTAGGTGACGAAGCATGTTTCTGCTTAAGTTGACCATAGTCTATTCAAGTATAACCATCTGTCTAAAAAAAAAAGGCTGATTTCTGATCAATTGGCATTCATTTGACACGTACATTTCTTTTATTTCTTGAAGTTTGTATTTTGTCAATTGAGAACATGATCTAGGGTTTTCACAAATGAAGTGAAACTTTTCAGTGATGTGAGAAATGTTATATCTTTTGGTTGTGAATTTGTACAAGGTGTAAAAATGCATAAGTTTTTGAATCTGCGCTATAAATTTAAAATTTTCTTCTGAATTAGTTGATACTCATAGTTGATCTTGGCAAGTTGTTTGTTTCTTTCTCTTGATTATAGTTTGAGGTCCATGCATGGGCATAAACACGAGTGACATTACTCAACCTAGGCATAGACATAAAGACAACTAATTGGACTCGAATTAAATGAGAAAAAATATCAGCTTTGACCAAGGCAGTAAAAGAAAAAAGCTCTTTTTGGAAAATTTTAACTTACGAGTGCAGGATGTAAATTAAGGCAAATTATTTTCTTTGATATCCTCCTTAGGGAAGCCTAGTAAGATAAAGAGTGTCAGGAGTGCAAATTGTCTATCTGAATGCAATTACTTCCTCCCAATGTAAGTATTTGAGTATCAACAATTCCATGGGGAATACAAGATGATAATTACAAGCAAATTGTCCTGAATTTATAGAAGGATATCTATGTTAATTAGGCACTCTTTTACTTGAAAAAATAAATCTTATGCAGTTGTTTGTTTGACTTTTTTTTGTGGCTTATTTGGTATTGTTAAATTTTTCATGATCGCTGGGATGTTCTCTCTAACATAGTTATAGTGCAACTGGCGTCTGAAATCTTTTTAAACTACTCATCTTTAATTATGTTTAATTTGTTTCTCATTTCTTGGTACTATTATTGGCAACTCTCTTGAGGTTGTATATAATCTTATGTGCTGGCAGACCAGTGTCTTCAAGAATGTACAATGTGAATCTTTAACCATCCTGTTTATATTTCATTATATTTTAGTTTGGCATATCTTGAAATTATTGGTGCTATGGATAACGATAATCAAACGTACTGTTCAAGACTGGGCTGTAATCACTGTTGATCTAGCTGACTCCTGTATTGATATGTAGGTTTTTATTTAGATTTACTGGAAAAGAGGAAGAGATAAATCTTTCTGGTGATGGAACTGAAAAGCCAGAATTGGGAATTGGTCATGGATGACACCACAACAAGTACTTGACCTTGTGGGTAAAATCTAACTGTTTTATTCTGCTCTCATTGCCTGAAGAAAGTAAGCGATGATGGAGTTATAATCTGATTTATCATGCCTTCTAACGAATTTTGAGCAGGCGGTAGATTTTAAGAAGCCTGTCTATGAGGAAGTTCTGAAGTTTTTCGGTCCCTATTTACAGCCAGATTCAGCTGCCCAAGTGTAGATGATATCTCTGATTTAACTGCCTTTTTAAGAAATTTGAGTGGACGTGGACTACGATTTGCACATCAATTCAGCAATATCCAAGTATCACATGGTCTGTACTGCTGAACATTTACTCTTTGATGTCATTTGATGTGGTGGATACTTATGGATTGATTTCTCCATTTTGACAATAATGTCGATGATGCTTGGTGCAGTTAAAATTTTTGACCGTAAACCATAGCCTCTCTAGTGGTTGAGGCACATAAGTTGGATCTTATTAATTATGCTCTACTGGTCCTTTTTAGTATTTATTCCTATCATAAAAATTCTGTTGTCCTGGTTGTGTCCTCTTTGCTCATCATTCTGTTGTCCTGTTCTCAAGACTTTGCAGGGTTCCTCCTCTACTGATGGGGCAAACTTACAATGACATGCAGGTGCTCTGTTATATTGAACGGCCAACATTAATTATCCACTTTGGAAATCTTTATCAAGAGTTGAAGTATGAATTAACTATAGAAAAGTCTTGGTGCACCGCGGTCTACGAAGACTCGCATTGGCCGTACGTCCGTGCGAGCACAAAGACATTTCCATTAACTATAGGGCTTACAAATCATTTGTCGATACGAAAACAGAGGTCGCAATGTTGCATTTGAGAGATTAATAAATCTGGGGCAGAACTTGTGGATCAGTCGTGATATCCTAAGTTATGTCCTGAATAGAGAGCACAATGGTTTGCAGGATTTAGATGTGAATGAGAACAAGGCTTGTGCAAGAATAAGAACACCACTGGTTTCATCAAAGTTAAGTAGAGTAAAGACTTGAAGAGGCAAGTTATAGGTAATGAAATATTGACACTGCAATCCTATGTTAGGTCACATTGGGAAGACTTGAAGAGGCAAGTATAGGTGATGCAAGCAATCCCAGTTGATTTACCCCTATAACAAGCACAGTATATGCAACTTATTTCCAACAATTAATTAAAATTAGATTTAACTTTATTATTATCTGAAGGATTAATGTATTGTATCAAGCAAGATCTGTTTGGGAAATTAAATACTTTGATTGAATTATGGCGGGCCAAATTAAGTAGGGCTTGGTCTTAGACTAGGTCAAACCTAAGTCAAGCAAGACTTGGTCTTAATCTAAGTCAAACCTAATTTGATTAGGGTTTCAAGTTTGGTGGCCGCTTCTCTTTGAGTGCCACCTCATTTCCTCTGCTTTACATGTTAAAATACATGACTCTGTGGCAAAGATTATTGCGCAAGGGTAAAGAAGAAACATAACTCTCTTACAAATATTATTGCGCAAGGATAAAGAGGCATCCAAGAATAAGAAAGGGATTGCGTAAAAGGTAGGAGGAAAAACTTAGGAAATTGCATAGGAAACTAGGAAAAAGAGAAAAGGTTATATAGGCTTGTTCTTCAAGGAAAAGAGAGAGAGAGGAAAAAAAAATGCTAGGTACAAAGAAATATATTTATTTCTTTGAATGTTACACCCCTTTGCATTGTAGATATTGGAGTTTAGAAGCTAAAAAGCCTCTTATGCAACCTGGGTGGCAAAGAACAAAGCATTTTATACTTCTAAATTTAGCATTCTCTCGAGAAAGTAAAAATTAAATTTTAAAGTCACTTAATGGCTAATAAAGTCCTTTAACATCCTCCAAGTATATTTTTACATTGAGATAAATCATGAAGAAAGTTTTAGACTTTTATTTTATATATGTAGGGTGGGTCAACATGTTCATCACTACCATTGCTAGGGTTGACATGTTAGGGAGTGACAAAAGGGAAATGATGGGACATAGCAAAAGGAGAAAGAGAGGAGAAAAGAGAAGAGGTGAGAGGATAAGTTAGGGATTAGTTCTTAACCCTATATATTTCTTAAAATATAAAATTTTCACAACAAATGGGCCATTACAACTAATTATTTTATTGAAAGAGGTGTTAAAGAAACGAATATAATGGTTAAAAAACTCCTTTAAAGAATATAAGTTTACGAAATCAAATATCAGTAAATGCCCTTGTAATGATAGGATAATAACTAAATATATTATTTTAGTACCTATTAAATTATTACCAAAATTATACTTCAAAATGGAGTGTTCTTGGCATTTATTATAAAAACTAAGAAAGAAACATAAAAAGAGGTGGAAAATCAATTTGTTTGTAATGTCAGTCATTTCCATTATTAGTTTATTATTAATATCCAAGCAATTTTTGAGGAGAAAAGGATTTCATGTGGGATTTTGCATGAAGAATCAAGGTTTTGAATAGTACATTATGCTATTATAATGGAGCCCCCATCCTCCCAATTGATACTCTATTGTAATGATTATAATAGTAATGATTATAATGATTATTGTAACAATATTATTATAGAAATAGACATATGAAATAGAAATATAATGATATTATCTTTTTCTTCACTTTAGATTGTAAGTCAAGAGATATTAAGGAGTAAAAAATTTAGGTATTTAGGATCAATTATAGGTGAAGATGTGAATCATATAGTTAAAGCAGGATGGATTAAGTGGAGAAGTGCTTCGAAAATATTGTATGATCGGTGCATCCTATTAAAATTGAAAGAAAAATTTTATAAAATTGATATTAGGCCAGCTATGCTATATGGAATAGAGTGTTGGGCAATATTAAAACAACATGTGAATAAATTAAGTGTAACAGAAATGCGTATGTTAAGATGGATATATGGTAAAACTTTAAAAGATAGAATTAGAAATAAATATATAAGACAAATGATAGGAGTAGCGCCAAATAAAGATAAAATGAGAGAAAATTGATTACGGTGGTTTAGACATATACAACGTAAACCTTTAGATGCTTTAATTAGAAAGAATGATCTTCTAACAATTTATGGTAAGGATAGAGGTAAAGTTAGACCTAAACTAATATGGACAGAAATAATTAAAAAAAAATAACTATTTGTAATTTAAACATTAACTTGGTCCTGAATAGAGCAGAGTGGAGGAAGCAGATTCATGTAGCCGACCCCATGTAGTTGGAAAAAGGCTTAGATGAGTTGAGTTGAATATCTTTTACTTCACTTACTATTGAATAAAAATATTATTTTTTAAAAAATGCAGTCAAACCTTCTTGTCTTTCACTAATTTGTGTATTTTTTCATCTTTCTTTAATTTTTAATTTTGATTCGAGTCAATCTAACTCCTTTGCCTATTCATTAAATGATGAAATTACTTGAGAATGATAAGCGTTGGTGGAAACAAAAATTATAACAAATTCTCCAACTCCTTTGCCCTACCTATCTCTCCTATGCCATTTGTCATCAACTCTTTTTTGCCTAGATCATTGCTTGATGATCATGATCAGCCATGACTTGTAGGTACTCTCATTTCTTTCTTCATTGAGCTTCTTATGTTCTGCACCATGGACATCGGTGAGGTTGGAGATATTGGCTCATTGTACCTATATTTGCAATAAGTAAATATTATGTACACACTAACTATCCTTAGAGGATGGATTGACATAGTTTTTACTTCTAAAATAAGGTAGTGTTTGATAGAAAAAATATTGTCCATGGATAAGTGTACAGGATAGAGTTTGTCCCCTAGCTATCCCTAGAGATATCCCTTGGCTATCTCATTGATCATATCAAATGCAAAAAGGTAAATCCATAGGATAACTTTCTTTTACTCTTATTTGAAGGGATAATCAGCTATTCCTGCATTTTTTAGGGAATAAATGAGGGGATATCCCATGGTTAACCATGGATTATCCCTTTGGTTAACTTTGTTCCCAGCTATCCCTTATAGTTATGGCTTTTGAAAATAAGAGGGGATATCCCCTCTTATCCTCTATTTCAAATACTACCTAAGAGTAAAGTAGAGTACGAAGATAAAGTTAATTGGACTAACCTACGGTTACTACTAAACTAAGTTAGAAGGATATATTGGATTAGTTTCCAAGATTTGAGAAGGTTGCTCCATTTGTTCTCTTCATATTTGTAATGGGCAGATTAATAACTTGTAATCATAAGAATTACAATTGTTCAACATTTCCTATATAACTTCTACTCATGTTCTATTTTCTATAACTGTTTGGCTTGTAGTTTCTGTAACCCTCTTTGGATAAAATAATTATGTTCTAGTTTTTGTAACTACTTGGGTTATAGTTTCTCCTTTTAGTTAAAATAATTCTTGTAACTTTACTCCCAACTGCTATTGCTTAGTTCTACATCCAATGGCTATGTTTGGAATTACTTAAACTGGCTTGGATTTATGTTTTTGTTTTAATCCTGAAGCCCTCCATTCTTGTGATTTTAGTCCAATTTCTTGACTGACAAATTTATTGTATTTATAATTGATTCTATTGGCCAAAATTTTTTTATATTAATATATCGATTAAAACGATTAGTGTTTGCATTGTTTCGTTAAATCTCATACCATTGATCACTTCTAAAACAACCTCCCTTTGACTGAATGGCTTTTAATAATCATATTTTTTTGTCTAACTTCTTTAAAGATTACTAATCAATTATTTTCGATCTTCAAAATATATGTCATAGTAGCATCCCATCTTTGGGTAAATTCTACTTTTTGATCAATATTAAAGGTTAAAAATATGATGTCCACATTGCCCTTGACATTTTTTTGATTTGTAGAATTAAAAGAGTGTTCCAAAGGAATGTTTTCTCTTTCTTCTTTTTAAAAGAATGTTCCAAAGAAATGTTTTCTCATTCTTCTTTTTAACCTTATTTGAGCTGAAAATTTATTTTAAATTTTAAATTCTAAAACTTAAGGAATTTGAGAAGACTCATCTTGTGGGGCTAATGATCCATATCTCAACAGTCTAACGATCTATCTCCATTAGAATATTTTTATTTATTGTGCCTTTTCAATATTCATCACTTGTTCTTTTAGGCCATCATTAATTTTGGCATGGTATCTAAGGCAATTTTTATCAAAACCTCAATGATGGTTCTTATTTTGGTTGACCCTAGGTACTTGCAGATATGCTGGGACAAGATTATATGTGACATTCGGCATATAATATGAACCTTGAGGTATATGGTTTGCTTGACATCTTAAATTTGGCCCTTGATTGCCTTGAGAATTTTGCATTATAAGTGCTGGATTTTGTCCTTGAACTGGAGTCCCATGCAACAAATCTTTGGGTTTGAGTTGATTCCCTACCCCCAAAGTGTTTGATCTTTGCTTAGGTGATTGAAACTAAGCACTATGGGGTACCTCTTGATGTGGCTAATGTGACCATAAGGGTAATTTCGATAAAATCAAAACATTTGTGCGCCCCGGCATCGCCACCCCGCCGAGTCGGTCCCGATCCTTCCCGGTCGGCCCTTCTCGGCCCTGGCATATCCAAGCCCGCCGAGTCGGCCCCGACCCTTCCCGGTCGGCCCTTCTCGGTCCCGGCGTCTCCAAGCCCGCCGAGTCGGCCCCAACCCTTCCTGGTTGGCCCTTCTCAGCCCCAGCGTTTCCAAGCCCGCCGAGTAGGCTCCGACCCTTCCCGGTCGGCCCTTCTCGGCCTCGGCATCTCCAAGCTCGCTGAGTCGGCCCCGACCCTTCCCGGTCGGCCCTTCTTGGCCCCGGCGTCTCCAAGCCCGCCGAGTTGGCCCCGACCCTTCCCGGTCGGCCCTTCTCGGCCCCGGCATCTTCAAGCCCGCCGAGTCGGTCCCGACCCTTTCCGGTCGGCCCTTCTCGGCCCCGGCGTCTCCAAGCCCGCCGAGTCGGTCCCGACCCTTTCCGGTCGGCCCTTCTCGGCCTCGGCGTCTCCAAGCCCGCCGAGTCGGCCCCGACCCTTCCCGGTCGGCCCTTCTAGGCCCCGGCGTCTTCAAGCCCGCCGAGTCGGCCCCGGACCTTCCCGGTCGGCCCTTCTCGGCCTCGGCGTCTCCAAGCCCGCCGAGTCGGCCCTGACCCTTCCTGGTCGGCCCTTCTCGGCCCTGGCGTCTCCAAGCCTGCCGAGTCGGCCCCGACCCTTCCCGGTCGACCCTTCTCGGCCCCAGCATCTCCAAGCTCGTCGAGTCGGCCCCGGTCATTCCTGGTCGGCCCTTCTCGGCCCCCGGCGTCTCCAGGATCATCGAGTCGGTCCCGCCCCGGCATGCCCTGGTCAGCAGGGTTGGCCCCGGCCACCCCTGGCCGACCCAGATAAGCTTCAGCTCCCCCGGGAGAGTCGAGACTTCCCGGTTTCCTCCAAATCTACCCCAACATGCCCTGGTAGCTCGGGACGCTACCTCTCTGACCTGCGCCACCTGACAATGCCAGATTCAACTACCCACTGGCCACGCTGCTGATGGGACTGGACCCAACTACACACCAGCCCCACTGGCTGATGAGACTTAGCCCACCAACCGCCATTTTCTTTCTTTCCGATGAGACGGGACCCACCAACCATCGCAGATTCATGCAACCCCCAAGAACTCCGCGGACATTCCTTTCTTACGGAATCCTATGTGATCAGTCAGGGTCAACCGCTATAAAAGGTGAATCCACTTAGTAGACAGGTATGTGCGATAATCCCTGAAAAAATTGCTATCCTAAGACCCAGAGAGGAATCCCTCCTCCTCTGGAGCACTCTTTCATCTAAAAAGAGCTCATTCGAGCTCCTCTTCTGCTGTGACCTCAATTGCTAACTTGGGCGTCGGAGGGTCCCACCGAAGAATCCTCTCCGGTCAAGGGACTTCTTTGCAGGCAACCAGGTGGAGCGAAGCCTCGAGAATCCATCCATTCCCGGTGTTCAGGATCAGTGATTGGGCGTCATCAGATTGGTGCGTCAGAAAAGGGGCGATAAGTTGGTGTAGATCGCAGCAAGTATCTCAGGGCTTCCCTATGCTACATCGAGCCAAACTCCACTCCCCCCCTCTCTTCTCTTTTGGAGTTATGGTGGTGACACGAGCTCAGGACGCTTCCATCAGCTGTCCAGCGGGGCTTCCCCCGCCAGTTAGGCAGCAGGAGGCTAACCCCCCTGCTGCCGATCATCCAGTCACCTACCCACCACCGAATGCAGCCGCTCAAACAGCGGAGCAATTGGCGACCCTCTCCCAGCAAGTCCAAACTCTTACTGCTATGGTCCACGGGCTCCAACAGCAGCAATCCGTGGCCACCCAGCACCAAACCGCTCCCCCCGCCAGTCAGCAGTCAGCGAGGGGAGGTTCTCCGAGGCGGGAGGCTGGTCGTCGCCCGGCTTCCCCAAGGAAATCTCGTCGCGAGCCCTCCAAGCGGCCGCGGTCCCCTAATTGTGGCCCCAGTAAAATCCCTTCAGGGCTGCATCACTGATAGGAGCTAAAGCGGAAGCCCCGACTCCCGTCTCCCTCTCTGTCTCCTTCATCTTCTTCTTCCTCCTCCGAGCCATCTCGGAGGGCCCCAGCGATCAGCCGATAGGCGGAAGAGCGCCTGGAGGAGTACAACCGGCGGCTGGATGAGCTAGCCAGAAAAATCAATCATCAGCCGGAGGAAGAGTTCGACATCCGTCCTCCTTACACCCACCAGATATTGGAGGAGCCTGTCCCCTCCAGGTTTCAGTTCCCCCAGGTGGACCCGTACGACGGTACGATAGATCCTCTCGACCATCTCGAGAGTTATAAAGCAATGATGCAGGTCCAAGGCGCTTCAGACGCCCTTCTCTGCAAGGCCTTTCCCGCTAATCTGCGGAAGGCCGCCCATGCGTGGCACTCGCGCTTGTCCCCTCACAGCATCGACTCCTTCCGAGAGCTGGAGAAGGCTTTCCTGGCGCATTTCGATGCCTGCCGACGAATTCCAAGGGTAGCGGACAGCCTCTTCTCCATACGTCAGAAGGAGGGAGAGTCGCTGCGGTACTTCGTGTCCCGGTTCAAAGCTGCCGCCCTTGAGGTCTACCATCTCGACGACGTGGTAGCGACGCTGGCATTGAAACAAGGACTCCTCCCGTCTCGCTTCACCTTTTCTTTGGATAAGAAGCCCCTGGGCTCTTATTCCGACCTCCTCCTCCAGGCTCAAAAGTACATCCGTGCGGATGAAGCTAACTTCACCCGCCGAGAATCTTCAAGGAGCTCCAGCCACAAGCCCGCTCGCCCTGAACCAAGCGGACCCCTTCGACACCGACGAGTTGACCCACCTCGATGACCCGATAACAGGCGTAGAAGCCCTGTCCCCGACGAGAGCAACTCACACCTCTCCTTGCCCCTCGATCTCACATTCTGATGGAGATCGAAGGCGAGCCTTACCTCTAGCGCCCTCCTCCCTTGAAGAAAGGTCCTCCCCGCGATAAAAGCCGCTACTGCCGATTCCACCGGGACTATGGCCATGACACTGACAGCTGTTATAGCTTGAAGCGGGCCATCGAGGAGCTCATTCAGCGGGGCTACCTCGGCAAATATATTCAGAAGGCGTAGCAGCCTCTGCCGGCCCTCATGGGGCCTCCGCTTGTTCATCCCCCGGTCGACAATGCCCCCACGGAGTGGACGGTCAGAATGGTATCCTGGGGGTCAGCCTCCACATCTAAGCGGCTGAGGGGGGAGGAGGCACCGGGTAATATAATTCCTGGGGAGGGATCTGCTGTCATAGATAATGTAAACAATGAAGGCGTCGTCGTCTCTATGATGATCGCCAAGCACCCTGTAAAGAGGATATTAGTTGATAGTGGCAGCTTAGCTGACATCCTTACCTACGACGCTTTTGTTCGGATGGGATTATCTCTGGACTCCCTTCAGCCTGTGGCGACCCCTTTGGTCGGTTTCACTGGAGACTCTGTAAGGGTTGAAGGTGAAATACCTTTGCCCATAACAGTCGAAACGCCGCCATGTCAAAGCACAGTAATTATGAAGTTCCTAGTTGTGAGGGTCTCCTTAGCATATAACGCCATTCTGGGGCGTCCAGGTTTGAACCTTTTGGACGTAGTTATTTGACCCGACGTCTATTGGTGCAGTTCCCCATAGGCGGAGGAGTTGGAGAGATGCGCGGTGAGGTCAGCCCAGTCCTGCCCTGTTATCATGCGGCATCAAGTCCTCTGGAAGCTGAACCAACTTTTAAAGCATCCGACCCTAGAGACTCTAACAAGGGAGGAGAACCAGGTGAACATCTTTTGACCTTCCCTCTCGAAGATGACCCGGCAAGAACCGTTCGTGTTGGCGGACTCCTTCCTCCAGAAGACAGGAGCATCTCTTATCCTTTTTGTGGGCTAATTCAGACGTCTTCGCCTGGTCGGCGTCTGATATGCCCGGCATCCCTCCGGAAGTGATCACCCACAAGCTCAACATTGACCCGCGGCACCGTCCAATCCGCCAGAAGAAGAGAAGCTTTGCTCCTGATCGACAAAAGGCTATTGATGAGGAGGTCAACAAGCTACTCAGTGCCGGCCACATCCGGGAGGCGTACTTTCCCAGTTGGCTGGCCAATGTGGTTATGGTGTGCAAGGCAAATGGGAGCTGGAGGATTTGCATAGACTTCACCGACCTCAATAGGGCGTGTCCAAAAGACAGCTTTCCCCTGCCAAGGATTGACCAGCTGGTAGATTCCATCTCCAGGCACAAACTCCTCAGATTCATGGACGCCTTCTTAGGGTATAATCAGATAAGGATGGACCCCAGCGACGAAGAGAACACCTCTTTCATGACGGAAAAAGGGCATTTATTGCTACAAAGTGATGCCCTTTGGACTTAAGAACGCGGGGGAAACTTACCAAAGATTGATGAATAGGGTGTTCCAGGACCAACTAGGCCGGAATATGAAAGTCTACGTAGACAACATGCTGACAAAGAGCACCCGTGCCTCTGATCACGTCTCTGATTTAGGGGAGACCTTCAACAACCTCCGTCGCTTCCAAGATAAGCAGAACCCTAAGAAGTGTGCTTTTGGGGTCATAGCAAGCAAGTTCCTGGGCTTCATAGTGACCCAGCGGGGGATCGAGGCGAACCCAGAGAAGATCAACGCCATACTTGATATGAGGCCACCGTCCAACAAGAAGGAAGTGCAGCGATTGATCGGAAGGATAGCGGCTCTAAGTCGCTTCCTCTCCAAATCGGCCGAGAGATGCTTGCCCTTCTTCAAGGCCTTGCGGAAGATGAATAGCTTCGAGTGAACTGACGATTGCCAGAGGGCCTTCGATGGGTTGAAGGCGTTCCTGTCCTCCCCTCCGCTCCTATCCAAGCCAAGAGACGGAGAAAGTCTTTTTCTCTACTTAGCTGCTTCTTCGGAAGCCGTTAGTTCAGTCTTGGTGCGTCTCGATACTGATGGAACTCAAAGGCCTGTCTACTATGTGAGTAAGGTCCTCCATGATGCAGAAGTCAGGTACTCCAAAGCGGAAAAGGTCATCTTCGCTCTGATAGTCTTCGCTCGGCGTCTCCGCCCGTATTTTTAAGCCCATCCTATTGTGGTGCTCATGGATCAACCCTTGCGAGCTATCCTAGCTCGTCCGGATACCTCAGGCCGACTCGTCAAGTGGGCCATCAAGCTAGGGGAGTTCGACCTCTCTTTCCAGCTCAACCGTCTCTGAAATCCTAGGTTTTGGCTGACTTCCTGGTTGAATGCACCTGGGAAGAGGAGATGATTGAAAAGGTTACCAAGGAACAGTGCGAGCCCAAGCCGGGCAAAGATGGGGAAACTTGGATCCTTCATGTGGACGGCGCATCGAACTCTTAAGGAAGCGGCGCCGGCCTCATTCTTGCCGGACCAGACGAAGAGAGAACAGAATGCGCCCTGCGGTTTCTATTCGAAGCCACCAACAATCAAGCTGAGTACGAGGCCCTACTGGCCGGGCTAAGGCTAGCCCAGGAGTTCGAAATAAGGCATCTTAGAGCTTTCACGGACTCGCAGCTCATATCTGGGCAAATCAATGGGGAATATGAGGCGCGTGACCCCGCTATGACTCAATACTTGGGCAAGGTTCGGCTCCTGACCTCCTCGCTAGCTTACTTCAATATCAGTTATATTCCACGAAGTGAAAATGACAAGGCTGACATCCTCTCTCGTCTGGCCACCTCTGTCGGCGGTATGGCAAGGGATGCTTACATTGAATATTTGAAAAGACCCAGTATAGAGGATAGCGAGGAAATCCTCCCGCTCACCCAAGAGCCCACATGGATGGATGCCTCCATCCGTTATCTCACTGACGGCATACTCCCTGATGACCGCAACGAAGCCAGATTGCTCAAGTGGAAAGCCTCCAAATTCATCCTCCTGATGGGCGTTTATACAGAAGGTCATTCTCCTATCCCCTGCTCAAGTGCGTGGGACCCGCCGATGCTGACTACATCCTCAGAGAAATCCATGAGGGCATATGTGGAAACCATCTGAGGGGCAGATCCTTAGCCCAAAAGGCCCTCTGTCAGGGATATTTTTGGCTCACTATGAGGGAGGATGTGGCTAAATTAGTTCAGAAATGCGATGGTTGCCAGCGCCATGCGCACATCTAACATCAACCATCTACCCCGATGAACCTGCTCTCAGCTCCGTGGCCCTTCGCTCAGTGGGGAATGGACATTCTCGGGCCGTTCCCCCCAGCTTCTGGGCAATGGAAGTTCTTGCAAGTCGCCTTGATTACTTCACCAAATGGGTCGAAGTTGAAGCGTTAGCCAAGATCACCGAAGGCAAGGTCAAAGCTTTCTTTTGGAAGTCAATCATATGCCGTTTTGGCCTGCCTCACACCCTTGTCACGGACAACAGCCGCCAATTCAACAACGAAACATTCAAAGTCTTCTGTGACGAGCTAGGCATTCATCACCGATTCACCTCCGTCGGCCACTCCCAAACCAACGGGGAGGCTGAGGTTATGAACCGCACCATCCTTAGAGGACTCAGAATCAGGTTGGACGGTCCAAAGGTCGTTGGGTGGAGAGCTTCCCGGCGTGATATGGGCCTATCACACGACCCCCAGAGCCCCGACAGGCGAGACTCCCTTCAGTCTCGCCTTCGGATATGAAGCCATCATTCCTGTCGAGATCGGACTACCCAGTCCACGCGTGGAGTCCTTCAGTGAAGAAAATAACTCTGCGCTGATTCGGGCTAATTTGGACTTCATTGACGAGGCGCATGATCGGGCGAGGCTACGCATGGCGACTTTCCGTCAGTGAGTGGCCAGGTACTACAATGCTCGAGTTTGCCTTAAGGTCTTCCGTTGCAGATATTTGGTCTTGAGAAAAGCTGAGGTTTCAAAGCCTACTAAGGGGGGCAAACTATCCCCCAACTGGGAGGGCCCTTATCGCATCACCGAGGCACTCCACCGGGGGGCATACAAATTAGAAGAGCTCGACGGATAACCCATTCCATGCACCTGGAATGCGGATAACCTTCGCCAATATTACCAATAATGTATTCCCCTAGGGCGTGAGCAATAAAGGGGGTCCCTTCTGATGTAACAGCCTACTCTCCCCTACTCCCAAGGACCAAGTCTTTCAAAAGGAGCTTGCCTGCATCGCGGCTAACGGGATACCACTCGGCCCCGGCACGGCGGTGCCCTTGAGTTGGTAAGACCCTAGCAGCTTCATACCCGATTGAGTCGCCTTTCAGGCGGCGCACAAACCCCTAAAGCTGTTCAAAAGGAGCTCGCCGGCATCGCAGCTAACGGGACACCACTCGGCCCCGGCACGGCGGTGCCCCCGAGTCGGTTAAGACCCTAGCAGCTCCGTACCTGGTCGAGTCGCCCTTCAGGCGGTGCATAAACCCTTGAAGCGGTTCAAAAGGAGCTCGCCGATATCACGGCTAACGGGATACCACTCGGCCTCGGCATGACGGTGCCCCCGAGTCGGTTAAGATCCTAGCAGCTTCATACCCGGTCGAGTCACCCTTCAGGCGACACACAAACCCCTGAAGTGGTTCAAAAGGAGCTCGCCAGTATCGCGGCTAATGGGACACCACTCGGCCCCAGCACAGCGATGCCCCCGAGTCGGTTAAGACCCTAGCAGCTCCGTACCCGATCGAGTCGCCCTTCAGGCGGCACACAAACCCCTGAAGCGGTTCAAAAGGAGCTCACCGGCATTGCAGCTAATGGGACACCACTCGGCCCCGGCACGGCGGTGCCCCCGAGTCGGTTAAGACCCTAGCAGCTCTGTATCCGATCGAGTTGCCCTTCAGGCGGCACACAAACCCCTAAAGCGGTTCAAAAGGAGCTTGCCAACATCACGGCTAACCGGACACCACTCGGCCCTGGCACGACGGTGCCTCTGAGTCGGTTAAGACCCTAGCAGCTCCATACCCGGTCGAGTCGCCCTTCAGACGGCACACAAACCCCTGGAGCGGTTCAAAAGGAGCTCGCCGGCATCGCGGCTAATGGGACACCACTCGACCCTGGCACGGTGGTGCCCCCGAGTCGGTTAAGACCCTAGCAGCTTCGTACCCGGTCGAGTCGCCCTTTAGGCAGCACACAAACCCCTGGATTTGTTCAAAAGGAGCTCGCCGGCATTGCGGCTAACGGGACACCACTTGGCCCCGGCACGGCGGTGCCCCCGAGTCGATTAAGACCCTAGCAGCTCTGTACCCAATCGAGTCGCCCTTCAGGCGGCACACAAACCCCTGAAGTGGTCCAAAAGGAGCTCACCGGCATCGCGGCTAACGGGACACCACTCGGCCTCGGCACGGCGGTGCTTCCGAGTCGGTTAAGACCCTAGCAGCCCCGTTCCCAGCCGAGTTGCCCCTCAGGCAGCACGCAAACCCCTCACGGTGGCAGAATCAAGCTCAACCATCTCTGGTCAAACCAGACGCCTCCAAAGTTAGGCTTGGCGTCAAGCCGCCCGGAGATCTTTCCAAGCCTTTGGGGACTCATGCGTAAGCATGCCTTCTTCCAAATAGCCTGTAACAGCACGAAACATCTTAAGTGACTGTTCATATGGCCGGCTTGCATCCTAGAGATGAATTCAAATATTGGCTAAGTTCGGAATCGCGGAACATCTTAGAAGATACTATATTCGGCTTCGACGTCATCAACAAATACGATATGGCCGCAAGAAGTAAGGCACAGAGAGGCGTCTTTCTTAGAAGAAGGAAGACGGGATGGATCGAAACACAAAGAAGTTAGGAGGAAAAGTCCTTTTCATTAACTATTGAAGAAGGATACAAAATCGGGCCTGAGGCCGGTTACATACAATAAAATAAAAGAAAAATAACTCAAGGCTCGCCGGGTCCGGGCTTCCCTTCGTCCCTTTTCTTCGCGGGCTCCTCGTCAGAATCTCCAGGTCGGATATCTTCGAGTTCCGCAATGTTGATCTTGAGGGCTACGGAAACTCTGACCTTGCACATCTCGAAGCCTTGAATATAAGCATCGAGGCTGGCCTCGACGACTTCTTGCTTGAACTCCGGCGAAGCCTTATAGTTGGAGACGGCCTGCCCCGCCTCGGCTTCGGCCCGCTATGCCCTGGCCTCGGCCTCCCAGGCCTTGCCCTCGGCCTCTTCGGCACCGGCGCTGGCCTCGTCAGCACAGGCCACTGCCCCAGCTTTCTCCGAGCCTGCCTCCATCGCTGCCTTCTCCGCAGCGGCCTCTCTCTCTGCAGCCTCCGCCGCCACCTTCTTCGCGGCGGCCGCTCTCTCCGCCGCAATCCGAGTCTCCTCCTTAGTGCGTTGGAGCCACCGAGTCAACTCTTCGTTCTGCGCCATGGTGGCCCTCAATCTCTCTGAGGCCATCTCCATTTTGGCCTCAGCCGCGGAAGCCCGGCTGCCCTCAACTTCGGCCCGGCCCTCCATCTCCCTCAGGCGACCGGCCCAGCTCTCCTCGCGGGCCAAAGTTTTCTGGTGAAGGTGAGCAAGGCTTTCAGCCTGCACCATACTCTCCTTCTTATACCTATCGGCCCGTGTCATGGCCTTGGTGATTGCGTTGGAGGAGTGGGCCAGTGCCTCGCGAAGGCCCAACGCTCCGGTGACCAACTGTAGCAAAGGAAGCATGTTAGCTGCGTGAAGGAGAGGAAATATGGGAAAATGATAGGTGCTCAAAGTTTACCTGGACAATGGAGACCATTACCATGTCCAGGAGTGCGGAGTGACTCATTCCCCGCCTCTCCTCTTCAAGCTCAGCGGTTCGGACCCCTGACAGGAGGCGGAAGGCCTGCGCGGCGTCCGCCATCGAACTAACCGGGGGAACCAGCCTCGTCTGCCCCACTTGTGGGCCTTCAGCCTGGGGGCGGGCCGAGCGCTGGGCCGACTGGCGGGATGAGCTCCCCGACTCACCCCTCTACTTCTCAGTCGCCTCCGCCCCGTTTCGGACCTCCCTGGCGACCCGCTCCCCCTCACTGGCGGTTGGGGGATCGCCTTCTCTCTCCGGCTCGGCAGCGGCCGGAGGGCCAACGGCAACAGTGACCCGCCCCACCTCGGGCACTTCGGCGGTGGCGGGAGCTTCTTCCTCTCCATCTAAAACCACCACCAACGTCTCGGTGGTGGCCGGGATCTTCCCTTCTTCGATCTCGGCCCTCGCTGGCTTCCGGGCCGCCCTTACAACCGGCTTCTTCTCAGCCGGCTCCCCCGCGGGCGTCGGAGCTAGGGGAGCTGCATCTGGCCTTGCCGGCTCCCTTCCTCGGGGTTTCTTTGCCGGCCTGGATGACTCTCTAGTTGCCCACCTTTTCTGCCTTAAAACGGCCTCAAAGTCGCTGGCGGAAACCCTCATCGCTGCACAAAGAAAAATGACGAGCATCAGTAGCGGCATACAATAAATCAAAGGGCGGACAGAAGAAGTCAAGTGCCAAGCTCATCGGTTGCCGGGGTTAACTCGGCCTCTATCAGGTTCTCCTCGGACAGGAGTTCCTTGTAATTGGGGATTTGACTGTTGGACAGTTGAGTGAATAACTCCCTATCTCTATCCCCTACGGTGGAGTCTTCGTTGGAGCTGGTATCGGGCTCCCTCCAAGCGGCCCTAACCCCCTCGACGTGGGCAAAGAGAAATCTAGGTTTCCACCCCCTAATTTTGGATGGGATGCCCAATGGAAAGGCTCTACCCGGCTTGGCGGTAAATGCCCACCAGGCACCCTCACCCTGACGGCGGAGCTTATAGAAAGCTCGGAACAGAGGCAGCCCTGGGCGGGCCCCCTCGAAGTGGCAAAGGATTACAAAGGCGCAGATGATCCGAATCGAGTTCGGAGTCAACTATGCCGGCACTAGCTTATACCTATCTAAGAGATTAAGGAAAAAAGGATGGAAAGGGAGGCATAGCCCGCACCGGAAGAACTCCTGGTACAGAGCGACCCGGCTCGGATGGTCGGAGGTCACCCTATCCTCGGGCCCCGGCGCAGACAGGCCAATGAAGTCAGGGACATTGTATTTAGCTCTAAGGGTCTCTATGTCCTTAGGAGTCATGGTGGAGGCCACCCCAGTTGGACCCGCTGGATCGGAACTCACCGCCGGAGGAAGCGCCGGACGGCGAGAGCACAAGGGAACTGCCCTAATGGGAGGACCGGAGGTGATCGGAGGTCCTACTGCCCCTGATTGACCACGGATGACTACACCACCTACCGACTGGGGCATTCGACTTCTAGCTACAAGGGCCTGGTCTTCACTGCTAGACTGGGAAGACTCTTCTACGGGTCTCTTGCCCTCCCTAATGGCATGGCGGTCCATAGGTAGAAAAAAAAAGGGGGGATGAAACTAACCTGGGAGTTGGAAAGACTCAGGTCGCAGAAGAACTCAAGGAGGAAGAGAGTAGAAGAAAGCAATGGCAGCGTAAAAGTCTCTACAGGCCCTTGGGAGGTTTTTATAGCCCCCGCCTCCAGCTAACGCCGCCCCAGATCCCGCCATCTGGCATGCGCCCGTTGCATTGCAGGCTGCCAGCCAAAAATCTTGCCTGCGCCCGAGGCGTGCCGCCTCGATCCGCTCCAGAAGACATGATCCCCGGCCAATCGCGGGCCATAGAAAACAGAGCAGCAATGATGCCCTTGCCTTTTTTCCATCACCCAATGGGCTCCGTCTCTGGAGCGTCCATCGCCAATGTCATCACCACCTAACGCATGATTACGGGAGATCTTCGAAGCAACACTGCCTCGAAACAAAGCGCCAGCACATCAGCCCACTTAAAGCGCACTAAAGGAGGCAATCATTCTTTTTAAATTTTCGTGCCCCTTTCGCCCAAAGGATTGCAGACGCGTGGTCCTTAGTGCTCAGGGGCGGGGGGCATCTGATGTGGCTAATGTGACCACAAGGGTAATTTCAACAAAATCAAAACATTTGTGCGCCCCGGCATCGCCACCCCGCTGAGTCGGCCCCGACCCTTCCCGGTCGGCCCTTCTCGGCCCCGGCATCTCCAAGCCCGCCGAGTCAGCCCCGACCTTTCCCGGTCGACCCTTCTTGGCCCTGGCGTCTCCAAGCCTGCCGAGTCGGCTCCAACCCTTCCCGGTCGGCCCTTCTCGGCCCTAGCGTCTCCAAGCTCGCCGAGTCGGCCCCGACCCTTCCCGGTCGGCCCTTCTCGGCCCCGGCGTCTCCAAGCCCGCCGAGTCGGCCCCGACCCTTCCCGGTCGGCCCTTCTCGGCCCCGGCGTCTCCAAGCCCGCCGAGTCGGCCCCGACCCTTCCCGGTCGGCCCTTCTCAGCCCCGGCGTCTCCAAGCCCGCCGAGTCGGCCCCGACCCTTCCCGGTTAGCCCTTCTCGGCCCCGGCGTCTCCAAGCCCGCCGGGTCAGCCCTGACCCTTCCTGGTTGGCCCTTCTCGGCCCTGGCATCTCCAAGACCACCGAGTCGGCCCCGACCCTTCCCGGTTGGCCCTTCTCAGCCCCGGCATCTCCAAGCCCGCCGAGTCGGCCCCGACCCTTTTCGGTCGGCCCTTCTCGGCCCCAGCGTCTCCAAGCCCACCGAGTCGGTCCCGACCCTTCCCGGTCGGCCCTTCTCGGCCCCGGCATCTCCAAGCTCGCCGAGTTGGCCCCGGCCCTTCCCGGTCGGCCCTTCTCGGCCTCGGCATCTCCAAGCTTGCCGAGTTGGCCCCGGCCATTCCTAGTCGGTCCTTTTCGGCCCCGGCATCTCCAAGCCCGCCGAGTCGGCCCCGGCGTCTCCAAGCCCGCCGAGTCGGCCCCAACCCTTCCCGGTCGGCCCTTCTCGGCCCCGGCATCTCCAAGCTCGCCGAGTCGGCCCCGGCCATTCTTGGTTGGCCCTTCTCGGCCCCCGGCGTCTCCAGGATCGCCGAGTCGGTCTCGCCCCGGTACGCCCTGGTCGGCAGGGTTGGCCCCGGCCACCCCTGGCCGACCCAGATAAGCTTCGGCTCCCCCGGGAGAGTCTAGACTTCCTGGTTTTATCCAAATCTGCCCCAACATGGCCCTGGTAGCTCGGGATGCTACCTCTCTGACCCGCGCCGCCTGACAATGCCAGATCCAACTACCCACTGGCCACGCTGCTGATGGGACTGGACCCAACTACCCAACAGCCCCACTAGCTGATGAGACTTAGCCCACCAATTGCCGTTTTCTTCCTTTTCGATGAGACAGGACCCACCAACCAGCGCAGATTCATGCAACCCCCAAGAACTCCACGGACATTCCCTCCTCACGGAATCCCACGTTATCATGTCAGGGTCAACCGCTATAAAAGGTGAATCCACTTAGTAGACAGGTATGTGCGATAATCCTCGAAAAAATTGCTATCCTAAGACCCAGAGAGGAATTCCTCCTCCTCCGGAGCACTTTTTCATCTGAAAAGAGCTCATTCGAGCTCCTCTTCTGCTGTGACCTCAATTGTTAACTTGGGCGTCGGAGGGTCCCACCGAAGAATCCTCTTCGGTCTTGGGACTTCTTTGCAGGCAATCAAGTGGAGCGAAGCCTCGAGAATCCGTCCGTTCTCGGTGTTCAGGATCAGTGATTGGGCATCATCACCTCCTATTCTTGAGGAAGCACATCATGGTTTCTAACCATAGGATGATGGTTTGAAACCTCACGTACTGCAAGGATTTTGATTAAATTATATATTATTTCTACAACAAGTTTTTCATCCTCAAAAGCTTCTTCCATAGGCTCATGATTAAATTATCTATTATTTCTACAACAAGTTTTTCATCCTCAAAAGCTTCTTCCATAGGCTCATTAAGAGCATTACATATCCATTGCTAGAAGTGTTCTAGCCATTGAATAGATATGAAATCTTGTAGTGGATTACCTCTACCACAAATGTTGCATCCATCATTGATGCTTGTATAATATTTTCTCCATTTTGATTTGACTGCATCCTTTGCTCAAGTGTGGCCATGCCATGTGGACAAGGGAAATGACCTCCCTTCATCTACAGTATAGAGGGTATCTCCACCTATTCCCCCCTTGATGCTTGTTTTTGCCATCGACATCTTCATCATATTGGTTGTTTTTTTTACTGAGGTGCCATGATCACCTTGATGCCCCAATGAGTATGCCAACAGCTATTTGCAGCAAGTAAATATTCAGTATGAAACAACTGTTCTCATGCAATAGATTGACTTGATTTTCATTCTTGATAAACAAATAGGAGTGGGATATAAAGGTACAATGTAAATTGGACTTACGACTATAACTATGGTTACTTTTAAACTAAGTTATAAGGTTATGTTGGATTGATTTTCATGATCGAAGAGAGGCTATTTCATATTTTCTCCTCATCTTTATGTTGAACGGATTGATGACTTGTAATCGTAAGAATTATGGCCTTACTCATGTTCTAGTTTCTATAATCATCTGATGGTTTTAGTAACTCTTTTTGAGTAAAATAACTACGGATTTCTGCTAATAACTTTTGCAACTTTACTTCTGGTTACTATTGCTTGGTACATTGTCTGCAATCATCACGTTTGAAATTATTGAAATTGAAATCTCTGACTTAGTTTGATGCTTTTTGGTTTAATTGTAAAACCCTCAACTCATACTTTTAGTCTAATTTTTTGACCAAAACATTTATATCTAATTGATTCTATAGATAGAAAAATTTCTATATTAACATATTGATCAAAAAGATTAATAATTGCATTGTTTCATTAATTCTTATTTATACTTATCAGCTCCATGACATCCTCTCTTTGACCAAAGGGCTTTGAATAATTATATTTTTGATCAAGATTTTTAAAGATTATTAAATTGATTGTTTTCGATCTTCAAAACATAATTGTAATTGCCATAGTAGTATTCTGGGTTTGAGTAAATTATAGTTTGATTAGTATCAAAAAGCTAAAAATATGAAGTCAATATGTCCACATATATTTTTTTTTCATATGAAAAGGTAGTATTTAGTATCGATCATCAAAATGTCAAAATTATCCTTCAACAATTTTCTTATTTCTCTTCCATGTCCCACTATTTAAACAAGTAAATTGTCTATTTTATATATTTTTATTTATATAATTACATATAAGTCAACAAAATAGAATGGACATGAACTTCCAATGCTCCATTTAATTCTTTTGTAAAAAAATATATTGGTTACTTGATATCTTTATTTTAGAAGTAACATAATTAAACGAGCATCTACTCATTCAAATTACCCTTAACGAAACACCGAAAAATAAGCTTTATAAGAATTTTCTCAGGAAAACATCTCGGATGACGGCGTCGTAAAAGGTATATCCCCTTTATAAATCTTTCATGGTGGCGTGCGTTTTGGACAACGATGACCATGTTACAAAAAATAATCGGCTACGAGCCGTATGCAAGTATCCTACCGACCATAGAGAAGAGAAAATTTCAGTGCTCATCTTAATTCGAATGGTCTGGAGTCTGGAGAGTTGAAAACGGTGATCGTAACACATTTTGACCGAGGTTAGTTTATCCAAATCTAAGTACGGTTTTCTGGGTTCGGCCCCTGGTTTTGTTAAGAGAACAAGGTTAATGTAATTTGTCACATTCCGTATGCCGAGGGGTAATCTCAGTAGACCACATACGATTTCAAAGGCATGAAGGGATCGAAAGTATAGATAAGACACCTCACTTGATGCAACCAAGATGATAATGACAGCACAAGAGAAGCGGACGATCATTCAACGGTCGCTAAGTTTAGCAACTTATTATTATTATTATTATTTTCTATGTAGCTTCAACAATATCTACATCTTGGACATGGTCCGGTTCAGAGTTGCTTCTATGGTCCCATGCGGCTCATCGGTCGGCATATAGACATCATCAGCAAACTACAATGAATCAAAAGAAAATATTAAAAAGGCTATCATCCTTCCACCACTCCTTAAAATTTAATAAAAAAAGCATCAAAATGTCATAGATATCAAGGTTTCATGGAACTCAAAAAGTACAATTTGAAATGCAACAGCCTGCACCTAGCAAACAGCTCTGGCACCCGATTTTTCATGCTGTTTATCAATATATGTGAGCAGATGGCAATGGTCAGCATGTCCAGTTCATGCTTTATATGAGAACACTGATGATCTTTGTAAACTAGGATAACTTAAGAAAAAGAAATAGGGTGAGGAGCCAGCAGAATAGCTGATTCTGAAATCAAAGTTTCCTACCATGTGCATTACCAGTGGTCTCTTGCTCCAATTTATTCACAGTGCAATTTTACATTTTAAAACAAACGTAATATGAAAGTTACCATACATCTCACCTTCACAATGTCTGGGTTTTCCTTGCTAGATAAATTGACTGGTAAAAAGTGGATGTTTGGCATTCTGAGCTGAATTGAATTTATATCCAGGAACCTGGAAAAATGATGACACCAAATCTTAAGCTGGGGAGCATTTGGGCTAATTACTACATTATTTAAACATCACAATTGATGGGGCTGTGGACAACAAGAGATCAACCTATTCAGAACAGCTTTTGCCATGAGGAAGAGTGTCTTCTGAACGGATGGACTGTAAACCCCAACATCCGGTGGACCAAAGAAGGTATCAGCCAGAACTTTCTTTACACCTTCACATCTTTCTGTGAAACAAAATGGCTTGGCAGGAATATCAGAAACATGTTCAAAAGGATACCTGCAAGCACAATAAGCAAAATTGCAAAATTGTCACCTTAGGATGAGCAGCTTTCAGGGTAAGCAAGAAATTATAACAATGATATGGAACTAGAAGAATTGTAGGCCGAATTTAATGAGTCAAATAGTTGTTTCGCATGCCAGCTCTCACTGAATCTTTGTAAAATTAAGTTTTATGACTGGATAGGCTTTATAAACTACTTCTGTCTCATTAATTTCTTAAACGGTACTCTTTTATTGTGTTAGCAGATTCTATCAAATGCAGTCCTTTTAACACACAAGGGCGCACACAAAAGAAATTTGTCTTTTGCAACATATTGAAGGTTGGAAATTCCATTTCAGAATCCATACAATATATTGGCACAGAAAAGCAAGGTTATATTCTTAGCTGAGCATTTGCTAATATAAACAACCAAACAGACAACCCCAAAACAATACAGAGATCAACAAGAACTAGGACTTCTAAGTTGGATAGATGCATCTTAAAAGGATAAGATAAGACCTCCAGGAAGCAGTGACTTCTGTTGCTACCATTCTTTCCCTTGTCTCTGGAAGAAGTGTGTAACGGTCTCTTACAAACCCTTCAAAACCTGACTGCATGAAAATAAAGGTAAAAATTAGCAAACTCGGTAATGTGGTTTTATATAAGTTCGCATCCTATAAATTACTATGCGCATAAATGTGTTATATTCATGAAGAATATGTGGAGGTATCTTCCAAGAGATTGAGTTGGCAAAGTTCTGAAACAGAGAAGAAGGAACCTAGCAAACGACTGTGTGTATAATACCAGGAAGACCCATTTCAGGGGGAAAGTCAAAGAACACTTAACCACTATCCATACTCTTAAGGAAGTGCCTGCATATCGATTGAGACTTTAGACCCCTTTCCAAGACATATGATTGTTCATATGTCTGCCTTGCGAATTTCTGTATGACAGTGGATGCTCACAAATTCTTAATCCAATATCAAGAAGCAAAGTCATATTATACATCATTCCTGGAAAGATTTCCTATCTCTTCTGCATGGCTGTAACCCTGAATCTAATAAACCACAACATTTTATTGTGATTGTACGCTAGGAAGCAACTGACAACAGACCTTACAAGAATGCTTCTAAAGAGGGACAAAGAATATGATACAATGTTTGCACACCCTCTTCAACTGGGAGGAAGTTCCATGTCCAAACCTTGGGTCATATCTATGAAATGATCTCCAAAAGAAGAAAACAAAAAAAAAAAAGAAAGAAAGAAAGAAGGAAAGAAAGAGAAACACAAAGGTTTCAGAAGAGCAATAGTGAAGGAATCCTGATAATGTGAAGCTTGGTGATAATCATAATTAAATGTAGTAAGCAAAATAGGACTACTAATATAGGATGTCATACTTTCTCATGCTGTGGTGGAGAAATATAGATCCCCTTTTTAATTCTTGTGGTCAAGGGAAGTCACTAGGTAGAATTAAGGGATGGAGTAGATGGAGCATTAGTCATGCCCACAAACTTCCTTTACATGACCAAAGTTAGATTAACTCAACCTAATGAAACCCTATAAATGGAGGCTTGTGAGTAAATTTGATCAACCATGAATTGATTGAGACCCAGCACTAACCAATTTTGACACAACAAAAACCTGACCAATTACCTGGACGATGAAACCACAAAGAAATTTTAGCTGGTTGAGCTTAGCAGTTATTTCTTTCAGTGTTGATCACGAGAAAGTTAGCTTCTTAAGACTCGGTGGAAAAAAAAAAAATCTTAAAAGTGTGCATTAACTCAAATAGAAATAAAATCATTTGGTAAATTTCCTGGACAAAATTGAGATACACATGGAAGCTAAGTTCAGTTCACAGCCTTTTAGTAGAACTACTAACTTGTAATACAATCAAATTTTATATATTGAAGCTCCATATGCCTTTTAGTATAATCCAACGAGGCGTCCATTTAAAGTCAAGTTATATTAACAACAAAAGAACAAGATAATTCATATGACGGCAGAATTGCATCCATCAAAATAAACAAGAGGAGAAAAGGATAGCCAAGTCTAGTTTGGTTGCAAAGAAGCATTTCTTTCTGGTCTTTCTAAAATTTAATTTAATTTGGTTGCATCCATCTCTTTATTGATGTGGTCCTCATTATGAATGATCCAAAATTGTACTTCAAAGTGGGAAGTAGCCATATTTTTTTCCTTTTCGTTGGATGTGAAAATTAGGTACAGCAAGTGCAGTGCCCACCCACAGATGATTATATGACTTAATTATCCAGAAACGCGACACTGATGGTAGCTCTCATATTTGCTTTTTGTTACATCGCAGATGATTATATGACTTAATTATCCAGAGACTTGACACCATGGTAGCTGTCAGATTTTCCTTTTCTTACACGAAAGCTAATCCACTGGCCAACACATATTATATTAGCATTAAAAAATTAAAAGAGGCACGCCAGTATCATATTACCTTTGTTGTTTTTAGAAGGGCCAATCCTTGAATTCCGGAAGTTATACTCAACGCACCACACTTACTCACTGTAACTTCAGTTGTGCGCTTCTCAGACCCAAGTTTAAATCCTGCAAGCGAGCAGCCAATTATAAATTTGAGAGAGCACTTCGGACATACTTTCCCTTTGCAAAATTAAACAGGCAGCTATGGATTAGTACTGCATATAATAAAGAAAAGGGAACTCTGCAAACAGAATATTAGCCTGAATTATTTTAAACAAAAACTCAAGATGACATGACCTCTGCCAGCTGCCATGCATGTGAAAGCTTCTTATGTTAGCTGGCCAGGCATAAAATACAAGCTATCAGTAGAAACACGTTTCCATGCTATATAGATCATATTTTTGTTCCACTGCTGGTCCCTTTGATTACAGAGATCCTTATTTGAATGTATAAGCCAATCAAACATCACAGAGATCCTTAAGTAAATATACAAACTAATCAAACAGATCTGGAGGCATTGGAAACACTACTTCTAGGTCACATCTATGAACAGAAAAGACCAGAAATAATTATAAGAAAGAAGGACAGATTTGATCTGGTATGTTCACTGGCACAAATTTTATTCTTGCAACAGTTAAAGTCAAACCTCTTAATTATACCCATATCAGATTACTTATGCCTTGATGATATCGCTATTATATAAAGCATCACCGTTTACTTGATTCCCCACAGGGAAGGGATCTCATCGAAAAATGGGATTTTATAATCAATTATGAAGCCATTGCAAAGCCAAAAATTAGCAACAGAATGTTAACTCGGTGGAGACCATGTGAATGGGGCCGGCCGTCCACCACCACACGCTCCCAAGGCTTCTCGACGATACTGACCGTAGCGGCGATGACCTAATATCGACGGCACAAAAAAAAAAAGAAAGAAAAAATACTCTTTTCCTCGTAAAAGCAAAATCCAACCAAAGGAAAAGGGGAAACCGAAGAAAAAAGCCGAATTACCTGTGGATAGAACGTCGCGAAATGCCTTGCGAGAAGAACAGCGAAGCTCTCCATCGAGATGACCTCGCAGCACTCTTTCGCCTTGGCATAAACCTTCCATCCAATACCAAGCAATCATTTTTATGCGATCCGATAAACAGAAATCCCGAATTTGCCCATCAAATCGAGACCTGACGAAGAGATATCGATCGGCGAGAAAGGTTGGAAACTTACCGTGTTCTTCATGGAATCGGTGGCAACAATGGCGGAGTTGTCGCCGGCGGTGTAGGCGGGATGGCAGTCCGAGGCGAGGCTGACGCTGACGTTCCATTCGACGATGACATCGCCGCCACCAGCAGCGGCGACCCTCCTCCAAACCCTAGAAACCCTGACCCTTCCCTTTCCATGCTGCTGATCGAGCTTGAAACCCTCAGCCATGCCCCAAAAACGGCTTCCGTCCTTCCCACGTTTCCCGGAGACGCCGATGTACCCCGACGCCATGGCTTTATATAGAGAGGCCGAAGAAAAATCTGCCGTCCATTGGTCGTAGTCGGATGATGCACTGGGATGGAGAAGTAGACGGCAGATCCGATGCTCCGACTATTTGATTAAGGGGATGTGGATCCACGATAGCCCCTTCATCGGGATTGGTCTTAAGGTGATAAGAGGACGAAGAGAATCGCAGGTTATTCCTCCCTTGGGAAGAAAGTCAAGAGCGGACACGTGGGAACCACCAGAAGCATTTGTTTTCAGTTTTCCTTTCCAGATAAGGGAATTGTTAGGTTTGTTGTCTAAATGTTTGTCACCGTATCCTCCAAAAAGAAAGATAGCATGGCATCCAGTGACAGTAGATAAGAAACCTACCTAACTTTGCTTTGTCGTGCGGAGGCGTTGGTGGCCTTGGCTTGGCTTGGCCGATGGCCAACTCAAAGGGCCAGCGTTGCCGAGTTCTTAACACTTGTTTTATTGTGCTTGCTTGATGGAAAGGCAAGGTGCAAGACCAAGTGTTCTTTTAAAATTAGAGATATGTTTGTTGTTCTAGAAACAACAATATCTCCCTGTAATCACCTTTTAATCTCAACTTGTAGGGGGTCTCTCTCTCTCTCTCTCTCTCTCTCTCTCTCTCTATATATATATATATATATATATATATATATATATATATATATATATATATATATATATATAATTTATTTGTTTAGTGGAAAAATACATTGCTTATGGCGCTACTTTGGAGATAAGTATAGTGCATACGAGCTTTAACTAATATCTTAATTGACATGGCTTGAATATTATTTTCCAAAGTACTCTTAATTATTGTAAGAATGAGTTAACACCTTTGACATTTGCCTATGAAAGGATAAGGACATGATATTTGACAAGCACTGGAGAATTTTTTTAGTTTTTGGAGAACGCCCATGGTTTGTTTGCCGAAACAGGATGATGATGGTATAGAAAGACAACATATAGAACAAGAACAAAGGTTCTTTACATAAATACATATCACAAGAAGATTACAATAACTAGAAAATAGATAAAAATTACAAATTAGTAGTGCTATGTTAACAATATATGACAATTAAAAAAATAAACTATTGAATACTTAATTAGAAAAAACAAGAATTAAAAGTCATAGGAAAGTGAAAGGATACAAATGAAAGGACCCAAATGTAATAAAAGGTAGATTGGGTATAGCATTTGTATTTTATAGATATATTTAGGCATGATAATTGCATCTAACGTTAAACCCATATGTCTTAAGAATGTGATATGAACCCCGCCAACTGATACGAACCCCGCCAACTTGTGATGGAATCTAATACCAAATCTGAAACGTAACCCAAAAATGCTTAAGTTTGAATGAAAATCGCGACTCGTTGCTTAGCGGAAAGCAAGAACTTTGGTATGAGAATACGCCACAAATGGGGATGAAAGATCTATTTGATAAGTTGATTTTTTGAATGCCATAAGGAATTTCTTGATAAGTTCTGAAAGTTTCTTCAATAACTCAAGAAGAAAATTAAGTCACAAAATTGTGAACAAACCTTAAAACTCTATTTTTTATTTTGTTTCACGTTGGCTTTTTATAGCTGAGTTACAGAGAGTTTTAATTGTAAAGTTCCTAATATGGAAACCACGCCTAACCATCCTAGGAAAGAATCTTGATTTGACTCAAGATTTTTATTCCTTTAAAAAATATGCCTAACATAAAACCACGCCTAACAAACCATAATACCCCAAGAAAGAATCTTGATTTGACTCAAGATTTTATTTCTCTTAAAAATACACCTAACATGAAAAACCATACCTAAAATGTGATTACTAAGAAATCAAATCACGCCTAAAATATGATTAAAAAGAAATCAAATCTTGATCAGCTCTTCTAACTTCTTGAATTGCATGATCATAATCTTGACTTGATTCTTTGCTAAAGAAAATGCCCTTGCACATGTATCTCGGGTTGGACGTGCCAAAAAAGGCGGTGTTATGCCTCAATGAATGTATTTGGCTGATAGATTCTTTTCTGAGTCAACTTTGATGAGTAGAACCCGCCTTTGTTTTTCTTAGTGGTGAACATGCTCTCTTCTTATTGTAGAACTCTCTGAACTAAGTTATTCAGTTCTTCTTTGAATCTTTTAGCTCGAGCCCTCGTCATTAGACCAATCGAAACTTGAATTGGATCTCTAGCATGCCTTGTATCCTTGATATCTTCATCATTCTCCCCTCTTGATCAGAAGAATTTGCCCTCAAATCATCACCTACATCAAAAGGACTCAAATCAGAAATATTGAAAGTAGCACTAACATTGTACTCATATGGTAAATCAAGCCGATAGGCACTATTGTTGATCCACTCTAGCACTTGAAAAGGTTCATCTCCTCGAGGTAGAAACTTTGAACATCTTTGTGCCAAAAACCTTTCTTTCCTCATGTGTAACCAAACCCAATCACCAGGCTTAAAATCTGCTTGTGACGTTCTTTGTTTGCTTGCTTGATGTATTGTTCCATCCTCTTCTCGATGTTGAGTCGTGTTCTCTCATGGATTTGCTTCACAAATTCTGCCTTCTTTTTGCCATCTAAGTTCACATGCTCGGAAACAAGTAAAGGTGATAATCCAAAGGGATTAAAGGATTAAAACCATAAACAATTTCAAATGGTGAGAAATTAGGGCAAAATGAATGGTACGATTATATGTGAACTTAACATGTGGTAAATAATCCTTCCAAGTCTTAATATTCTTACTAATGAAGCCCTCAACAAGATGGATAAAGTCTATTAACTACTTTAGTTTGACCATCGGTTTAGAGATGACAAGTAGTAAAAAACAAAAGTTTTGTTCATAGTTTTTCCCATAATGTTTTCCAAAAGTAATCAAGAACTTGGCATCCTGATATGAAACAATTGTCCTAAGCATACCGTGCAACCTCACAATTTTCCTAAAGAACAAATATGCAACATAAGAAGCATCGTCAGTCTTATGACAAGGGATAAAATAAGCCATCTTAGAAAATCAGTCTACAACCATAAAGATTAAATCCCTTCCATGCTTACTCTTAGGTAATCCCAAAATAAAATCCATTGAAATATCAATCCAAGGAGAACTAGGAATAGGTAGGGGTATGTAAAGACCATTTGGGTAAACCCTTGACTTTGCTTGCCTACAAGTAACACACCTAACACAAATCCCCTCAACATCTCGTTTCATGTGTGGCCAATAGAAGTGCGCTTGCAACATCACTAAGGTTTTAATGATCCCAAAGTGTCCCATTAACCCTTCGTCATGGGATTTCGGAATTAACAAGTCCCTTATCGAATAATTAGGCACACACAACTTATTCTCTCTGAACAAAAAATCCCTCATGCCTAAAGAATTTACTCTATGTAGATTTTTCACATGCACTATAAACTTTACCAAAGTCGTGGTCATCATGATAAAGCTCCTTAATATGCTCAAAACCAAAGAACTTAGCATCAAGAGTAGAGATTAAGGCATACCTGCGTGAGAGTGCATCCGCAACCACGTTTTTCTTACCTGGTTTATATCGAATGATATAGGAAAAATCTCAATGAACTCAACCCATTGAGCATGTCTCTTGTTCAACTTGTGTCGGCTTTTCAAATGTTTTAGGGATTTATGATCCGTGCGAATCACAATCTCCTTCGTCTCCTCTGGATTACTCTGATATGCTGGTTGATTTGGAATTGATGCACCGGGAACAAAATCAATTTGGTGTTTAATCCCTCGGATTGATGGTAATCCATGCGGTACTTCCTCAAGAAACACATCCTCGAACTCCTGCAAGAAAGAAACAATAACACTAGGCAAAAAAGAATCAAGTTGGTTAGTGTTTAAAAGAGCCTCCTTGTACATGAGTATAATCATTGGTCATTTTGAAATCAAAGCTCGCTTAACCTCACTTATTATTGCATAGAAATTTCTTTGTTTCTTTCTAATTTTACCTCCTTGGCCAATCCTTTCTCTCTTTTTTCTTCCTCAACAGATTTGGCCTTGCTCCCACTCTCATTCTCTTTCTTTGCTTATTCATTTTCTTTTGATCACTCAAATTCCCTTTAGCACTCAATTTTGTAATCTCACTTGGTCTTCATAGACTTGCTTGGGTGTTATTTGAATAAGAGTAATTGTTCGTTGATTTAGCACAAATGAGTACTTGTTGGTGAAGCCGTCGTATTGCACACGTCGATCAAATTGCCATGGTCTTTCTAGTAAAAGGTGTCTTACTTGTATCGGTATCACATCACACAACACTTCATCTTTATATTTTTTGATGCGAAATGACACCACAACCTGCTTTGTAACCCTTACTTCACCATTATCATTCAACCATTGCAGCTTATATGGACGAGGGTGTTTAAGCGTCACGAGCCCTAATTTTTTAACCATGGAAGTACTAGCTACATTAGTGCAACTACCACCATCAATAATAACACTATATATCTTATCTTTTACGTGGCAACGAGTGTGAAAGATGTTCTTCCGCTGCGCTTCTTCTTCTTTAGCTTGTAGACTCAAGGCTTGTCATGCAACTAGTTCAAGCATCTCTCCATACTCGACCTCAAACTCCTTGTCTCCCTTTTGAATGTCCTCCAATGATGGCATGTCATCTAAATCAGTCTCATCTTCGGATTGAATCTCACCATTCTCTAAGATCACCATAACTCGCTTGTTTGGGCATGACTAGCTATGTGTCCTCTTCCCTGACATTTAAAACATTTAATCTAACTAGAACGAGTCGAAGTGGGGGTTGATTTACCTTGGGAGGCCATGATAGTGATGGCTATCTTTGGCTTAGGTTTGGCCTTGAAAGTGGATAGGTTTTCTTCTTTCTTTGGATAACTTGACCTCCAAGGTGCTGCAATTGGATTTTGTATTGCTGGTTTGGATCGGGTGCTATTTCCTTGCTTGAGTTGTTGCTCAACTTTGATAGCCATGTGCACCATATCCCCCAACTCCACATAGTGTTGTAAATCCATCCTATCATGAATCTCCTTATTTAACCCCATCAAAAATCTGGCCATGGTAGCTTCTTGATCCTCCTCTACATTAGCCGGAATCATTGCAATCTTCATCTTTTGTAATAGTCTTCCACACTTAGACTCCCTTGTCTAAATCCCTACAATTTTTTATACAACTCTCTATAGTAGTGACTTGAAACGAACCGCTTCCTCATGGCCTATTGCACATTCCTTATTCTGCCTCTTATTTATAACAAGCTTATCCCACCAAGTAACAGTATAATCAAAAATTTTAATCACAGCAAATTTTACCTTTTTTGCTTCGAAATAGTTGTGGCAATCAAAAATGAACTCCATCTTCTTCTCCCACTCAAGGTATGTTGTCGGATCTGACTTGCCTTGAAAAGATGGAATCTTCATTTTAATACTACCCAAATTGTTGTCTTTTCGGTTCCTAGCTCCTCTGTTCCGCCCACTATACCTTCTATTACCATTAGTCGAATCCCTATCATCTTCTTCATCAATCTCGTCCCCAAGGTACTCCTCTTCTTCAATCCTCACTTTCCTTGGTTGAACTCTCTCCCTTCTGCGCACATTAGGAGCATTTTGTGGCTGCCCCCACTGTGTTCCCTTTTCTATCTTATCCAACTTCTCATGTATATGCTCTAATTCCACCCTCATCATTCACCTCATCTCCCCAAACAACGTCTGTATTTGTATGTTCGGAATGGTTAATTGTTGAATGCTTTTGTTTGAGTTTTCTTCATGATTGTATGACATATTTCATATTTGAATCTGCAAAATTAGGTTAGAAAGAATATGGAAAGGACCTCACCACACTCTCTTGCCTTTTTTTTTGTTACTCAAATTCTTCTTTGAGTTCTTTCAAAACTAGCCAAACAACAATAAAGAGGAATTCAAGTAGCAAATCTAGAGACTAAACAAATTAGATGGACCAAATTTGTAGCAAAATCTGATAATTTTTTTTTTACACTCAAACGTGGGGTTTTGACAAAAAAGGTTCTAGGACATAATGACAAGTTTAGAAAAAAAAATTTAAGGACTTCTAGACTTTTTTTTTTTTTTTTTTTGGATGGATCCCCTTATTTTTTTCTTTCTTTTCTTTTCTTCTTTATTTTCTTTGATAAGTTCATACTGTCCACTTTTTGACGTGAACAATAATGCTTACTTAGGCGAAGGTATCCGATTACTCGATGAAAAATTAATGTTTAAACTCTTTTTTTTTGATAAGTTCACACTGTCCACTTTTTGACGTGAACAATAATGCTTGCTTAGGCGAAGGTATCGGTTACTCGATGAAAAACTAATGTTTAAACTTTTTTTTGTGACCCTAATGATGCGAATTCAAAGGGATACCAAACAAGAATAAGAATTGAAATCAAGAGTCAATCAAGAAGAACGATAGGCAAACCTGATGACCCTAGGCTCTGATACCAACTGATATGAACCCCGTCAATTTGTGACAGAACCCGATACCAAATCTAGAAATGTAACCCAAGAACGCTCAAGTTTGAGAGAAAACCACGACCCGTTGCTTAGCGAAGCAAGAATCTTGGTATGCGAAGATGCCACAAACGAGGATGGAACATCCGTTTGATAAATCAGGTTTTTGAACGCCACAAGGAATCCCTTGATAGGTTCAGAAGTTTCTTCAAGAACCTAAGAAGAAAATTAAGTCACAAAAAATTATGAATAAACCTCAAAACTCAATTTTTTATTTTATCTTCACGTTGGCTTTTTATAGCCGAGTTACATAGAGTTTTAATTGTAAAGTTCCTAATGGAAACCATGCCTAACCACCCTAGAAAAGAATCTTGATTTGACTCAGATTTTCATTCCTCTTAAAAGTACGTCTAACATGAAAATCACGCCTAACAAACTATAATACGCCTAACTACCCTAGGAAAGAATCTTGATTTGACTCAAGATTTTTATTCCTCTTAAAAATATGCCTAACATGGAAAACCATGCCTAAAATGTGATTACTAAGAAATCAAATTATGCCTAAAATATGATTACAAAGAAATCAAATATTGATAAGCTCTTCTAACTTCTTGAATTGCGTGATCATAATCTTGACTTGATTCTTTGCTAAACAAAACACCTGTAACGACCCGGGCCCATGGGCCCGTTTCGTTACAAAAAAGCAAGATGGACAAGGTCCACACCAACTTGGGCCACCACAGCCCAAAAAGGGATCCAATTGGTGCATTGTCCTTCTTGCTTAACCGGTTATAAACCACTCAACTAATTTCTAATTTTCCAATGTGGGACTATTGGGAGGGGCATCACAATCTATCCCCCTTACAGAGGTGACGTCCTCGTCGCCAGGGGCAATTGATCACAACCATCAGGCATGCAGGATTCTAGAGGTGGCCCCCACAGGTTCAAGAGGTGGCTTTCATCCTCCATGGATGTAGCACTTTGCCCTGTGTGGCACTTAGCTTCTGCACTTCCGACTGGTGCATGGCTCTAATACCATATTGTAACGATCCGGGCCCACGGGCCCGTTTTGTTACAAGAAAGCAAGACGGACAAGGTCCACACCAACTTGGGCTACCACAGCCCAAAAAGGGATCCAATTGGTGCCTTGTCCTTCTTGCTTAACCGGTTATAAACCACTCAACCAATTCTAAATTTCCCAATGTGGGACTATTGGGAGGAGCATTACAACACCCTTGTACATGTATCTCGGGTTGGACGTACCAAAAAGGGCCATGTTATGCCTCAATGGACGTGTTTGGCTGATAGGTTCTCTTCTGAGTCAACTTTGATGGGTAGAACCAGTCTTTATTCTTTCTCAGTGGTGAATACACTCTCTTCTTGTTGTAAACTCTTCGGACTAAGTTATTCAATTCTTCTTTGAATCTTTTAGCTTGAGCCCTCATCACTGGACCAATTAAAACTTGAATTGGATCTCTAGCATGCCTTATATCCTTGATGTCCTCATTAGAATGGAAGAATAAAGTGAAGAAAATAAAATAATTGTATCATATTTGACATTATATGCAATTGAATTATTATGCTTCTAATCCGAGATCCCAAGCCAAGGATGCGATAACCACTATATACTCACAAGTTATAACCTTACAAATATGTAAGACAACCATCATGATATCATTCAATAACTAAATAGCACAAATAAAAATTAACTTATATTCATCATATTTAAAATAAATTTATGATGATTTGAAACATATCACTGATTAGAGGAAGGGTAGCAAATTGATTGCTTTCACTCAAGTGAAGGAGAAGAGTAGGGATATATAATGATCCATAGGAATAGGTATCATGCATATGACCCAAAGGTTATGAAATAGAGTTTATCCTATCTTTGATCTTGAATGATGCTGCATAATTTAAAGAAGCCCAAACAAAGTATTCAGCATTTGAAAAGCATGAATTGAAATTTACCAATAATAATAACAATAACACCTTAATCTCAAATTAGGTGGGGTAAGTTATATGAATCTTTTTTTCTTTATTCAGCTTAATTTTGAATCATATTTTTTGTAAGATACAAAGTATGATAATAAATACAAACAAATTATAGTATGTTAATGGCCAACGTAATACTACAACTACACCTTATGAATTTGAATTAAAGTTTATCAAAGATACTAAAAATATAGTGAGGGGCTAGATGTGCAAAAAATTCATGTCTATGGCATACACACACGTCTTTTGAGAGAAACATCAGGAAGTTCTAAATTAAAACTTTTAGAATAGCATAATGTAATCAGACCTTCCAAAAAAAGCTGTTTACTAGCAAGTGATTGGTTGATCATTATTTTGGAAAATTATAGTTTATTCTCAATATGAAGCTATCAAAATTACAAAGTATAGTGAAGGAGAAGGTGAAGGTTTCCATCTCAAAGTAAGAGAAAAACTTTGGATTGCATGCCAAAGAGAATATGGAAGGCTATGTTCTAGAGCTTAGAATGTCAAACAAAGGTAGTAATATATAGTTCTTGGTGGATAGACTGATTCCACTATGCCTCCTGTTTTCCAAAGATTTTAGGTTGCTTTTGATTATTGCAAGAAAGTTTTCCTAGCTGGATTTAGGAGAATTATTGGGCTGGATGGATGCTTTTTATAGGGCATGATAAAAAGAGAGCTCTTATGTGTAGTGGGGAGAGATGAGAACAATCGGATGTTCCTAATAGCATGGGTAGTTATTGATACTGAATCTAAAAGTGCATGGAATTGATTTTTGCATCTGCTTAAGGAGAATCTTGGCATTGTACATGGGCACGGATGGACTGTAACAAAAGGTATCATCTATCTTACTAATTTTTTTTATTCTATGTCTTTTATTTTGATTACTTCATCTAATGGTATGATCTTCATTTGAAAAATATAGGATTTAGTGCCATTAATTTCTAAACTTACACTCTATATGGAGCACAAGTGTTGTGCAAGGCATATTTACGCAAATTGGCATAAAAAAGCAGGAGTACTAAGCTGAAGATATAGTTTTGGAGTGTGCCAAGTCCACCACTTGTCAAATGAAGCCAATACAATGGCTTTAAAAGATATGCCTTTCATAAGGGTATGAGGACTTATATTGCACTCTACCAAGGATTTGGAGCAAGGCATTTTTAACACTATTGTCAAGTGTGATATAGTCAATAACAACTTGTGTAAGGCATCAAGCTAGTAGGATAGTTAAAGTAACGAACAAGTCAATCCTATCTGATGTTGTTCGATCACCCAGAAGACTCTACAGGCCTCGGGTATTGATGATCGAGAACTCAGCCTTGAATTTTTGGAATTCGAATGAAAGAAGAAGGATCCATAGCCTTCCTTTCTTCCTCTTTTTTTTGTCCAAAAGAAGGTCCCCTTCAATAGTATCGCCACTCACCTTATATCTCCCCCTCTTCTCTCCTCCTTTTTTTTTTTTTGTCCTAGCGCTCGCCACGTGGTCGTTCTTGATTAGTTGTCCTCGGAATCTTTAGGAGCTTGCTTGCTCACGAAGTTTGGGATCTTCATGATGAAATTTGATCCTTTCGAGGGAATATCAGAATTCGTGGAAAGTTATCTGACTCTAAAGTAGGTAATCAATACCTCCTTTATCTAAGTTTTTCAATGGACGATGACTTTCCAAAGTTTGTCTTACACGAGTCAATTAAAGCGTAATGATGGTCGACGACTTTCAAGCCTTATCCAGACATGACAGTTTATCGTATTAAGTGCTTCTAATATGAGGGTAGCTAGAGAGCTCTAGAAGTAAGACCGGGAGGGGCCGCCTAGGGCTCTGGGGCTGCATAGGTCCCTGGGGCCGCCCAAGGCCCAGGGGCCACCTAGGTCTCAGGGCTGCCTAAGGCCCATGGGCCGCCTAGGTCCCAGGGGCCGCCTAAGGTCTCAGGGGTCGCCTAGGTCCCGGAGGCCGCCTAGGTCTCAGGGCTGCCTAAGGCCCGGGGGCTGCCTAGGTCTCAGGGGCTAGATTCCAGGGCCGCCTAAGGCTCGGGGGCCGCCTAGGTCTCAGGGCCGTCTAAGGCCCGGGGGCCACCTAGGTCCCAGGGGCCGCCTAGGTCTCAGGGGCCGTCTAGGTCCCAGGGGCCACCTAGATCTCAGGGCCACCTCCTGCCGCCTCCTATGATGGCTACCCTATCATATGCCCCCTCGCCCCTGCCCTTGCGTTTGGACGCATAGCAATTACCAAGGGGGAGGGGCGGAAAGGTCCTAGGCAATTTTTACATTCATAAAGTTATGTTTTGGATGAAGAGGCGTATATCCCAAGGAAGATAGCATCTTTTCATCTGCCTTGGTTCCATTCGTTCATTGCCGCATGGCCTTGTGGCGCTCGAGGCATTATTCAAATATATTGTAAAGAGCCCGTCCTTTCAATTCTTTTGCTTTTTATTTTGCCGTTTCTCCTGCGTCTCCATTTCTCCGAGTTCAGGTTAGCTTCTTCTTTTTTTCTTCCCCTTCTTCCATGGATCCCGACCAGGATAGGAAAGGTAAAGGTCCTATGATCGAACCCTCTCGGGAAGAGATCATCCAGGCGCACTGTCAGGCTCTCGGGGTGTAACCATCCGCGGGGACCAATCAGCCACGGTACGGGAGCCTGCTAGGGTTCGCAAGCATTACTTGGACCATCATCCCAGTCCCCTAGAGTTTCGTCCTCATCCACTAGTCATGAGGTAGCATCTCCAGTCGCTATTCCTAGATCTGCTGTCCGATGGAGATCGCCTCAACTACGACCTCTCAGAACCTTGGAACCTTAGGGCCCGGTTTGGGATACCTGATAGTATCCGACTTTCTACCGCCCTTCCCGAAGATAGGGTGACCTCTGTGCAGCCGGGGAAGGTTGCATTATACGAGGAATTCTTCAAATGTGGTCTACGGTTGCCTCTCCATCCTTTCTTCATGAATTTGTTAAATAGGTATCGCCTTATCCCGGTGCAGTTAACCCCTAATTCTATTCGTATTATCTATTCATTTTTAGTCCTTTGTCATTTCCACGGGGCTTCTGCCCGACTCTCCCTATTTAGGGCTATGTATAGGATTTGAAACCCCAAAGAGACTGGGTGGTGGAATTTTGTTTCTAGGCCTAAGAGAACCCTTAGGCTCAATCTCCCTTCCAAAATTAAAGGGTGGAAGTCCCGATTCTTCTACGCGCATATAGAGGGGATAAATACGAACTGGGGTATTCCTGATACCAATTCTAATCAAAATTCTACTGTCGAAGAAAGGGATCAAGAATTATTTAAAGTTTTGGTGTCTACCATCGTCCCGCCTAGTAAGGAACTATTGTTAGAGGATAACCTTCGAGGGATTACATCCATGCTGGTGTCGCTGCCTACGGCGCCCGGTGAGCCTCGAATTTTTTTTTTTTTTGTTTATTTGACTTAGTGTTTTGTTAGGCTTGTCATTTTGTTTTTGCTTTATATATATATAGATACACATGTATGAATACATGTTTTTGGGCATGCATTTTCCTCTTATGTTTTGTATATCTAGGGTCCATTTTCATCTGCCTTGAGTCTTCTATTTGTAGCGATGAGGTTTTCCCAGGATTTGATAATGGCGGGTCTCCGAAAGAGGGAGGGGGATGTCCCCGATACCACAAGGGTAAGGCCCAAGAGACCCCGCCGAAGGGAGCCGGGTCATTCGACCCAGGCTTCAGCCGTCCTCCCGAGGCTATCTTGGTGGAGGAGGATCAGGAAGGAGAGAGCCCTCCCGCTGGAATACCGATTGGGGGGCCTCCCCGTGCGAGCCCAGCGGCTATAATCTCTCCTACTCTTGTAGTCGCCGGAGGACCGTTGAAAGTGGAGCGACAGTCGGGGTGGGTGTCGCAACGCCCCCAAATTCTATCGAAGCTTCTCCGCCATGTCCGTAGTCACCGAGGGGGGTAGATGCTCCAACCCCCTCGGGTGTTTCAAGGGGTCCATCTCAACCCTCGCAGACGGCCCAGCAAGGTACGTCGTATAAGAGTCGTCTGGCGGAAACGGTTCTAAGGCTCACTATTTTACCCAAATTTCAAGCTACAATGAGGGCCTTACCGTTGGAGGAGTCTTTTGACACACTCTTTACGGCCGCACTCTAGGTAAGATCGAGGCCTTTCTCTCCTTTTCCTCTTCTATTAGTACAGAATTTTTATGCTCATTACCTAACCGATGCAGATGTCCAACGGCCTCTCGTGATTCAAGAAGATCTAGTTAATGCCAAGTCCCGCATCGAGGGCTTGGACAAGGAGCTGTCGGAAGCGAGGGCCCGAGAGTTGAAGGCATTAGCTGACCTTCAGATTGCTCAGGAGGATAACCGTGCATGGCGGGAGAGGGCCGAGAAAGAGCTGCAGACCTTGGATGCCAAACTGTCGGAAGTTACAGCGAGATTATTGCCAACTGAGGAGAAATTGAGAGAGGCCTTTCTTCAGCTAGAGCATACTGAAAACCGGGCCGACAATGCAGAAGCCGCGGCTCGTGATGCTGCAGAGAAGCTAGTCTTGGCCGAGAAAGAGGCAAAGGATGCTTTGGATAAAGCGGCGGCGATGGAGGTACAGGCTCAAGAGAGGGTGGCTGCGGCCGAGACTCAAGCTTGGAAGGCCGTCGAGAAATATAAAGATTCCTCCGACTTTGCCTCGGAGTGCTGCGAGGCCATCCTAGATGCCTTCGTTCAAGGTTTTGAAAGGTGCAAGAGGAACTGTCTCGGCTTTATAAGCTCGTTGACCTCGAGCACCTTCAACCCGCAGACGATGAAGAGGCCTCTGACGCTGAGGTCGAGGATGAGTTAAGGGTCAAAGATGCAGCCGATGAACTATTGATAGTCGAGGGCCCCCCACCGGACCAATTAAAATAGAAAAGCCGACCGCAGGAAATGACCGTCCCGGGGACCAGCAAGGGTGTAGCGAAGTTTAATTTGATTGAGTTTCTCTTTATCCTTCGCTTTTCTTCTTTTTTTTTTAGTTTTGTCTTTAGCGAACTTCTTTTTGTAGGCCGATTAGCCTTTGGATAGCATTTTGTAGAGTGTGGCCCTATGATGGTTTAACATTTTAACGAATGAATGTCTACCTTCTTTTTCCTATTTGCTTGGTGATTTAGTTAACCGCTTATCGATCTTCAACTACTACACAAAAAAGGGGGGGGGGGGGGTTTATCTATCCTCCCGGCTTTTTAAGGCTTACTCCATACGCTAGTGCCAGGTATGAATCCAAGGGTCATATCACAGGCGCCTCATCTTTGAATTTAAAAGATAGCCGTGGAACATGAATTATGTAATTTTAACGTTTGGGTCGCGGTTCAAGGAACTCTACGGGGTTGCTTGATTTAGGAGCTTAACTTGAAACCGCCTAAACTTTTGAAAACTGGCCCGAGGGCAGTCGGATACCAGCTCGGGAGCCCGACTCGAGGCCGCCTAAGGTCCAGGACTTGAACCACCTCAGGGGTAAGTAATACCAATCCGAGGGTGTCCTTAGGACCGTGGGGCCGCCGAGGTCCTTTGAAAACTGCCTCGGGGTAGTCGGATACCGGCCCGGGAGCTTGACTCGAGGCCGCCTAAGGTCCAGGACTTGAACCACCTCAGGGGTAAGTAATACCAACCCGGGGGTGTCCTTAGGACCGTGGGGCCACCGAGGTCCTTTGAAAACTTCCTCGGGGGTAGTCGGATACTGGCCCGGGAGCTTGACTCGAGGCCGCCTAAGGTCCAGGACTTGAACCGCCTCAGGGGTAAGTAATACCAACCCGAGGGTGTCCTTAGGACCGTGGGGCCGCCAGGTCCTTTGAAAACTGCCTTGGGGTATTCGGATACCGGCCCGGGAGCTTGACTCGAGGCCGCCAAAGGTCAGGACTTGAACAGCCTCAGGGGTAAGTAATACCAACCCGGGGGTGTCCTTAGGACCATGGGGCCGCCGAGGTCCTTTGAAAACTGCCTCGGGGTAGTCGAATACCGGCCCGGGAGCTTGACTCGAGGCCACCTAAGGTCCAGGACTTGAACCGCCTCAGGGGTAAGTAATACCAACCCGGGGGTATCCTTAGGACCATGGGGCCGCCGAGGTCCTTTGAAAACTGCCTCGGGGGTAGTCGATACCGGCCCGGGAGCTTGACTCGAGGCCGCCTAAGGTCCAGGACTTGAACCGCCTCAGGGGTAAGTAATACCAACCCGGGGGTGTCCTTAGGACCGTGGGGCCACCGAGGTCCTTTGAAAACTGCTTCGGGGGTAGTCAGATACCGGCCCATGAGCTTGACTCGAGGCCGCCTAAGGTCCAGGACTTGAATCACCTCAGGGTAAGTAATACCAACCCGGGGGTATCCTTAGGACCGTGGGGTCGCCGAGGTCCTTTGAAAACTACCTTGGGGGTAGTCGGATACCGGCCCGGGAGCCTGACTCGAGGCCGCGTAAGGTCCAAGACTTGAACTGCCTCAGGGGTAAGTAATACCAATCCGGGGGTGTCCTTAGGATCGTGGGGCCACCGAGGTCCTTTGAAAACTACCTCGGGGGTAGTCGGATACGGCCCGGGAGCTTGACTCGAGGCCGCCTAAGGTCCAGGACTTGAACCGCCTCAGGGGTAAGTAATACCAACCCAGGGGGTCCTTAGGACCGTGGGGCCGCCGAGGTCCTTTGAAAACTCTGCATACAAGAAATTTTAAACATGTACATTCATTAACTCCTCACAAATACATTCATTACTGATGATATTGCCGGAGATTATCTGCATTCCAAGTCCGAGGAACTGGTCGTCCATTTAAATCTTCAAGTCGGTACGCTCCACGGTAGATGACTTCTGTAACCCGGTAAGGCCCTTCCCAATTTGGGGCCAATTTGCCCCCTTATGTCGGTTTGGATGTCTCAGCTCTTCTAAGGACCAAGTCACCCTAGTGGAATCTTTTCGGGCGGACATGAGCATCATGATATCTCGCCATTCGCTGATGGTAGGCTGCCATCTTAACCTGAGCTCGATCCCTCGCCTCATCAATGAGGTCGAGGCTGGCCCTTAAATCGAGGGGATTATCTGCTTCGTTATATGATTCCACTCGAGTACTCGGGAAGCTGATCTCGACAGGAATGACAGCTTCAGAACCGAAGACCAGGCTGAAAGGTGTCTCTCCTGTCAGTGCTCTGGGAGTTGTATGATATGCCCATAGTACGCTTGGGAGTTCTTCTACCCATCTGCCCTTAGATGAATCTAGCCGGGTCCTCAGCCCTCGTAGTATCGTACGATTCATGACCTCAGCCTCACCGTTAGATTGCGGGTGGCCTACAGAGGTGAACCGATGATTGATACCGAGATCGGCACAAAAAGTCTTGAAGGTAGCATCGTCAAATTGCCGATCGTTGTCAGTGACAAGGGTATGAGGTATGCCAAATCGACAAATGATGGATTTCCAGAAGAAGGCCTTAACCTTGCTCTCTGTGATCTTTGCGAATGCTTCGAACTCGACCCACTTAGTAAAATAATCAACGACGACTAGCAGAAATTTCGCTGTCCCGATGCCGGAGGAAAAGGGCCGAGGATGTCCATGCCCCATTGGGCAAAGGGCCATGGGGCAGAGAGAGGGCTCAACTGGAAAGCCGGTTGCTGCTGGATACAAGCGTGCCGCTGGCATTGATTGCATTTCCTCACCAGTTCAGTCGCGTCTCCCTGCATGGACAGCCAGTAATATCCATGTCGGAGAGCTTTGCATGCTAGCGATCTGCTCCCTAAGTGGCTCCCACATATACCTTCATGAATTTCTCTGAGAATGTAATTTGCATCTACCGGGCTGACGCATTTAAGAAGAGGTTAGGAAAAAGATTTCTTATATAGCAGGCCATCTAGTAATACAAACTTAGAGGCCCTCCGCTTAAGCAGCTTGGCTTCCTCGCGATCAGTTGGAAGGACACCATCTTTTAGATAGTGGATGTAGGCGTCCATCCATGTCCCTTCCTACATAACTGGTAGAACTTCCTCCACGACTTCAATGCTAGGTGTCTCCAGGTACTCAACATAAGTCTTGCCCAGGGCATTGTCTGTTGAAGTGGCAAGCCGAGCCAGCCTGTCAGCCCTAGCGTTCTCTTCTCTAGGGATGTAACTGATGGTAAAGTGGTCTAGCAAGGGGACTAATATATTGACCTTGCTTAGATACTGAGACATGACAGGGTCTCGAGCCTCATATTCCCTGGCTACTTGTGCAGAAATGAGCTGTGAATCGGTGAAAGCTTGGAGATGCTTGATCCCCAGCCCATGCGCCAGTTTGAGTCCGGCCAGCAACGCTTCATATTCAGCATGATTATTAGTAGCTTTAAAGAGAAAACGGAGGGCGTACTCCAACACCACGCCCTCCGGGTCGGCAAGAATAAGACCAGCCCCACTCCCTTAGGAGTTAGAAGCCCCATCGACATGAAGGATCCAAGCTTCACTATTCTCCCTATCGCCGTTCGGAAGACTTTGGACAGGATTTCCTTGATGCTTCTCTGATCAGGTACACTCGACTAAAAAGTTGGCTAGGACCTGGGATTTCAAAGCTGCTCAGGGCTAAAAAGAGAGATCAAACTTCCCCAACTTAATCGCCCACTTAGCCAACCGGCCAGAAGTATCAGGACGAGACAAGATTGCTCGGAGAGGTTGAACAGTGAGCACAATTATAGAATGGGCTTGGAAGTATGGTCCGAGCCATCGAGCGAAGATAACTAGGGCAAAGATAACCTTTTCGGCCTTGGAATATCTTTCTTCTGCACCGTGAAGCACCTTACTCATATAGTACACAGGCTTTTGAGTGGCGTGTTCATCGATGTGGACCAAAACGGAGCTAACCACCTCCGAAGAAGCCACGAGGTAAAGAAAGAGCTTCTCTCCAGTTGCCGAAAGGAATCAACACTGCGCGGAGGCAGACGAGAATACCAAGCATGGGCAGCCTTTCGGAGGGTGACAGGGAAGGCAATACACAAAAGGCGTCAGTTGCCCCCTGGACCTGCATAATAGCCTTGTAGCTTTCCAAGTGATCCAAAGGATCAGTAGTACCATCATAAGGGTCTAGTTGAGGAAAACAGAACCTCTTTGGAATGGGTTCCTCCATAACCCGCCGGGTAAGAGGAGGGCGGGTGTCATAATCTAACCCCGGTTGGTTGTTAAGTCTCCGGCTAAGCTCCTCTAGTCTTCGATCCTGCTCATCGAGGTGCCTCTCCATCTGGTCAGTCATATTTCCCCCGGCTGGTTCAGAAGAATAAGAGAAGGATCGACGACGCCATCGGCGGTGCTCCACATGGGGCTCCTTCCCCCGGCGCCGCTTGATAGGAGGGCCGCCCGAGGAGCGGGTAAGAGAATGTGAACCACCTCGGGAGCCTTGAGAATGAGGTCCGGCCGAGGTGGAAGGGTAGAGAGGCCTCACTGGAGGAGACCTCCTCCGGGCGGACTGTCGGCTGACAGGAGTAGCCGATCTGAGTGGCGGGGCGGTTCGGGCTGTTGCCTGACTCCTCTAGAATGCTGCTCCTATAGCTGTTGAACCATTCTGACAAGAGCTTGAACCTGCCGTGTAAGGGTGGCCAACTGGTCCTGGGGAGTAGCTGGTACTGGTAATGGTGAAGAAAGAAGAGGGGGGCTATCCCTTGTCGGTTCGGCTGGATAAAGAGGTTTCCCAATACAATCAGAGAGCGAGATGTGCCCCCCGGACTGATTGGAAGGATTCTCCCCCGTTGATCTTGTATCCATATCCAAAGGCTTAATACTGCAACGTCGCCCCCTTCCTGGCACGCCAATCTAATGTTGTTCGATCACCCAGAAGACTCTACAGGCCTTGGGTATTGATGATCGAGATCTCAGTCTTGAATTTTTGGAATTTGAATGAAAGAAGAAGGATCCAGAGCCTTCCTTTCTTCCTTTTTTTTTTGTCCAAAAGAAGGTCCCCTTCAATAGTATCGCCACTCACCTTATATCTCCCCCTCTTCTCTCCTCCTTTTTTTTTTTTTGTTCTAGCGCTTGCCACGTGGTTATTCTTGATTAGTTGTCCTCGAAATCTTTAGGAGCTTGCTTGCTCACGAAGTTTGGGATCTTCATGATGAAATTTGATCCTTCCGAGGGAATGTCAAAATTTGTGGAAAGTTATCTGACTCTAAAGTAGGTAATCAATACCTCCTTTATCTGAGTTTTTCAATGGACGACGACTTTCCAGAGTTTGTCTTACACGAGTCAATTAAAGCGTAATGATGGTCGACGACTTTCGAGCCTTATCCGGACACGACAGTTTGTCGTATTAAGTGCTTCTAATATGAGAGCAGCTAGAGAGCTCAAGAAGTAAGACCGAGAGGGGCCGCCTAGGGCTCTAGGGCTGCCTAGGTCCCTGGGGCCGCCCAAGGCCCAGGGGCCACCTAGGTCTCAGGGCCGCCCAAGGCCCAGAGGCCGCCTAGGTCCCGAGGGCCGCCTAGGTCTCAGGGCCGCCTAGGTCCCGGGGGCCGCCTAGGTCCCGGGGGACGCCTAGGTCTCAAGGGTCGCCTAGATCCCAGGGGCCGCCTAAGGCCAAGGGGCCGCCTAGGTCCCGGGGGTCGCTTAGGTCTCAGGGGCCACCTAGATCCCAGGGCCATCTAAGGCCCGGGGGCCGCCTAGGGCCCAGGGGCCGCCTAGGTCCCGGGAGCCACCTAGGTCTCAGGGCCATCTAAGGCCCAGGGGCCGCCTAGGTCCCGGGGGCCGCCTAGGTCTCAGGGGTCGCCTAGATCCCAGGGGCCGCCTTGGTCCCAGGGGCTGCCTAGATCTCAGGGCCTCCTCCTGCTGCCTCCTATGATGGCTAGCCCTATCACTATCAATGCTCAAAGATATTAAAGTCATGGTTATGACTTGGCTGCATACAAACAGGGACCTTACAAGGAATTGGATAAATGATGTGGGACCTAGAATTAGGTCAAAATTGTAATAGAACAAGAAGCAAAGTTGCTATTGTGATTTAGTTTGGGATGGTGCAAGTAGTTATAGGATTAGGCATAAGGGTGATAGGTACGTAGTAGATTTGGAGCCTAAGACACTTCATGTAGGAGCAGAAAATTGTTTGAATTCCTTGTTATCATGCAATGTGCTACTATAATAATAAAAAAACCCTAACGATTATGTTAATAATTGGTCCATGAAGGAGAAGCATCTTGAAGCATTTGAATACATGTTAAATGATATGAACCTCGCTACCAATGTGACAAAACCCAACACCAAATGCGAATCTGAACTCCAAGATTTCAAGACGCAAGTTTGCTGAGTCTTAACCTGTTACCTAATAAGATAAGAACCAAGAACTCGATAATGAAAGATGCCACACTAAGAGTCTCAAGAATTACTCAAGAACCCAAGTGATAAGTTTGGTTACTTGAACACTACAAGAATAAACTTGATAAGTTTAAGAGTCCTTTCAAGAATGAAAAAAGAACATAAATAAATAATTTGATATTATTCTTAACTACCCCCAAAGGTACAATTCTTGGTCCTTTATATAGAGTTTACAAATCCTCTAGAATATTCTCCTATAACATATATAGAAAGTTTATTCAAAATTAAAGAATTAACATATAAATTCTCAAAATTAAAGGATTGACATCTAGAAGATATTAAATTCTTAAAATTAAGGGTTTGACATATAGACGATTGACTTCTAGATCCCTTCCAAATAAATATCCTTAAAATTTAGGGATTGATATCTTGATCCTTAGACGATTGACTTCCAGATCCCTTCCAAATAAATATCCTTAAAATTTAGGGATTGATATCTTGATCCTTCTAAGGCTGAAAATATATAAGTCTTTAATTAAAAACCTTTAGAACCTTAATCATAGTGACCAGATTCCTTTGAAATTGATTTGGACTTGATCTGACCTCCCATATTTTTGCCATTTCACCAACTTGTCGAATTAACCCATTTAATGCTTCTTTAAAATGCTTGGCTCTAAGTTTTATGACTGGTCCACTTGGCAAGTTTAATGGATCGTGTGCCTGTTGCCCTTGAGTCCCTCCAGCCCGTATGTAAATTTCCTTCTTGTGGTTGTTGAACTTTATTTGCATCATTAAATCCTATAAATGGTGAAAAATTTTGGCCCAAAACTGGCCTTCCTCCATCCACCCTAGCCGCTACCATATAAGAAGATGCTTGAGTGGCTTGCCAAAAAAAGAAAAGTGAAGAAGAAAAGTTGGCAAAACAAGGAAGAATGACAGGAGGATTATGGCCTACCAAATTTGTTTCAAGTAAGAACATAATAGGACAAAACATTTATGAAAATTGAATAGTCCAAAAGGCATCCAAAGCTTATTGTAAGTCCATTACTTTGGTAAAAAAGAATTGCTTATGCATATTCTATAAAAGTTGCGACTATTTCATTTATTTACATTTGATGATTTTAAATTATCACAAGGAAGAAGAAAGTACATGAATCCTTCTAGTGAAATTACAATCTTAAATGTATGTTGTTTTAATATTTAGTTTTATAGAAATAATTGTATGCTAACATTACATGGTTTGCTTTATGTTTGAAGCCTTGCACTGGTGATAAAATGAATATACATAGTGGCAATAGGAAAAAACAACCAATTAGAAGAATGATAACTAGGAGTCAATTAGAGGTTTACCATTTGTGCTAATTATTCCTTTATGATTTTCAACACATGCTTTTAAGTTGTGCTTATTATTTTTTTAACTCTACCTAGGTATGAAGTTTTTATATATAGCTAGTCTTAAGCCCAAACAAAGGAGAAGGGTTCCGGTAGGTTAATGGCTAGTTACGCTTTATAAATATGAATCCAATAGAAAAAATTAATAAAATTAGGGCATTCCCTAAAAACGATGCATTGTATTAAACCTCAGATGTAGTAGAAAGGTAAAGATAATTAGGACAGTTCCCTAAAACAATGCGTTACATCGGCATCTGGATGTGACAAAAAGGAAAGGTTCCTACATCTTTATGGATGATGTGGATAAAAGTTAATTCAAAAATAAAAAAAAATGAACAAATAAAATATATTTAGCAATTTGGAATATAGGGTTATTGGTAGGAAAGTTAATAGAACTAATAGATACAATGACTAAGAAGAGAATTAACATAGCTTGTTGCAAGAGACCAACTATAGATAAAAAAGCAAAAGAGGTTGATGGTTTTAAACTTTGATATACATGTAAAGATATGAATAAAAATGGAGTAAGAATTATGTAGATAAAAACCTAAAAGATGAAGTTGTAGATATTAAGAGGATATTAGATAGAATAATTTTAATTAAATTAGTATTAGATGAGGAGTTAATAAATATTATTATACTTATGCTCCTTAGGTAGGTTTATATAATGCGATAGTAAAGTTTTTGGTAGGATATAGACGGACTAATTTAAGAAATTCTTACTATAAACAAAATATTTATTGAAATAGATTTGAATGGATATTTAGAAAAGCATAATATAGGTTTTGAAAGAGTGTATGGAGGTTTTAGATTTGAAGATAGAAATGAAGAGAAAAATGCCTTTCTAGATTTTGCTACTTTAGATTTTAGTATAATCTATGCAAGCATTTCTTTAATGCCAAGGTTTAGTTGAACCAATTAATATAAGTTCCTTAAAAACATCTACTAGACTCTTTTTTTGACTGGAATTGGAGGACTGAGTTCCCCCAAAGTTTATTAAAAAAGATGAAAGTATTTACAACAGAGTAGAGGAGAAAAATTTATAGGCAAGACAAGATAATGTGTCAGAGATAAAATAGGGTTGTTAGGAGAAAGCTAAGAAAGTGAGATAGAGGGACATCAACTAGCAAAGAGAGGAGAGCTCAGGTGGCTTGGAGTCGCTCATTCTTCTCAGATGCAGAAACACACGAAGATAGCAAATAGACATTACAATAACGAATCAAGAATCATCTGAGAAAAGATAGGACTGGCTGCCAAAAGACCAACAATCACTACTGCCTTAGGTGGAAAACTATAGGAAGAAAACAACTGAACCTGATGAGACTTGAAGATAGGGAAAATAAACCACAATTCTTAACCGTTAGGACCTGCCAACCAGTAGACTTTTGAAACTTATTAGGACACTCACACGGCAAACACAAAGATTTTATAGTGGTTCGGTGTATCCAACACCTACGTCCACTCCCACACTTGGGTCCACACTACTGATTACAGCCGAGTTGTTTTACAAGCTCACAACTCAAACTTGAGAACCCAGACCAGCACAAAAACCCTAAGCTAGATAAGGTTCAATCCCCCAGATTGAACTAGAACACTACACAGCTCCTCAATGAGCAAATAATCCTAGAAAAGCCTGATGTAAGCAATTGAATCAAGCCTCAGATTCTTCACATTGAAGCACCCTGGGAAATCCACCTTTGATTTGAATGCCTTGGATTCAGCGGAGTGGAGTGGATTTGAGCTAGAAGGTTTCTCTTGAGATTCAGGCTGCAGCAATGGCTTCCCTTTTTAGACTTTCAGGAAGAAAACTATCCGTTGGAGTGTAAAGTTAGAAATCCGTTAGAGCTGATCTGGCAATTGATTTTTCGTTCCAGGTGGGTTGGAGTCGACTCTAACTTTTCTGTAGCTCTAACTCGCTTTAATATGAAGTTCTCTGACTTTTCTGCGACAAGAAACTTTTCTTCGACTCTAACAGACCCGGAGTCGACTCTAAGTCGGGGCCAACATTCTGTGAGTCGGCTCTATCTTGGAGTCGACTCTAGTTGGAGTCGGCTCTGTGATAGTCGACTCTAATGTCTTAATCTTACCTAGACATTAGATTCGATCCAGAATATTTAACTCCTGATTTTGATCATTCAATCGACTTATAATCTGAATTAATCAAAATCATTAGGGATTCCTATGGAGTAGTATTATGTGTGGAAAATAAATCTATGCATACATACATGCATACTGTATAGATCAAATATATTAAATACCAAGATCAATGATGCATTACCTTCGGCCATTGAACTTTATCTATGATTTACTTCTGATAACTTCTCAATTGAGTACTTCCGATCAATGAGCAATCACACAATGATGATGTATGCCTTAAGGAATTGCTCTTGATTAGGGACCCAATTTCTCTCTGACTTTCATATATTTTTCTCTCATATAAAAAACGTTTAGGAAGATATGTCAATTTATAGAGAAACCTCAACTTTCTTATCTCACCTATTTCCATCAAAATAGGCCCTTTTTAATTTTTAAAAAGAGATATAGTTATCACTTTCTTAATTAGTAGATAGATATTTTGAAAGTTATCTTCAAGAGGTTGCGAGTTATCTGTAAATGGTTATCATATAAAATAAAAATAGGATCATCACCTATGGAATACTACATTCTTCCACTTGATCCGTATATTTTATTTTAATCCACGGTCCTCAATACTTAAAAGAAAATCAAATACATGAATCATGGCGATAGGTCCTCTATAATTGAGTATTATCTTTCATGTATTACAATGCATTCAATTTCTTTACGACTAATCCAAATGTGACAACATAACTTAATGAACAAACCCTTCATTTATTCAGAGTCCAAAAGAAAATTTTATCATTTCTCAAAATTCAAACAATAATAAATACACCCAAATCAAAAATAAACAAATAACTTAAATCAGAGTTTTATTATACAAGTAGCTGTCCATGAATTAAATTACATCATGGGATCAATTCCCATTCATACCACATGATCTTTAAAATTCTTAATTGGCGTGCATTTAGTTAAAGAATTAGCTATCATCAATTCAGTGCTAACATGTTTTATAACCACTTTATTTTCTTTAACATGTTTTCTTAGCTAAATACTTAATATCATGTGCTTACTTCGACTACTACTCTTGTGGTTTTTAGCTAAGAACACAACATTTGAATTGTCACAGTATAACTTAAGTGACATAGCAATAGAATCAATAATTTTAAGCCCTGAAATGAAACTCTTCAACCATATACCATATGATATAGCCTCAAAACAAGTAACGAACACTGCTTCCATAGTAGAGATAGTAGTCAAAGTCTACTTTATAGTCTTTTACGATATGGCTCCACCCGCTAGCATAAATATGAATCCTGATGTTAATTTTTGAGAATCAACGCAACCAACAAAATTTGAGTCTGAGTAACCTTTTACCTTTAAATGATCAGTTCATCTATACATGAGCATGCAATCCTTGGTCCCTTGAAGATACCTCATGACCTTTTTAGCAGCTTTCTAGTGGTCTAAACCTGGATTACTCTAATATCTTCCCAATATTTTCATTCCAAATAAAATATCAGGTCTTATGCAAACCCTGAGCATACACTAGGCTTCCAACAGTTGAAGCATATAGGATGTTGCACATTTTTTTTCATTCAAACTCATTTTTTGGGCACTGGTTTAAATTAAATCTATCATCCTTCACTATGGTGTAGCATTTGGTAAACAATCTTTCATCTAAAATTTCTCTAAGACTTTATTGATATAAGTTTCTTGAGATAATCCCAAAATGCCTTAAGTTTTTTTTTTTATGAATCTTAATGGCAATAACATAATATGCCTCACTCATATCTTTCATAACAAAATTCTTGAAAGAAATCATTTCACCTTATATAGTAATCCTTTATCAGTGGTTGCAAGTAAATGTCATCCACATATAGGACAAGAAAATAAATTTTATCCCACTAACCTTCTAGTATATAATTCTCTACAAAATCGAAGGAAGAGATCAAATTATAAAATTTTAAATACCATTAATGAGAGGCTAGTTTCAATCCATATATCGAATTTTTTAAGCTTGCAAACTAAATGCTCACCATTACTAGAAGAGAATCATTCGGGTTGTTTCATATAAACCTATTTCTTTAAATCTCCATTAAGGAATATAATTTTTACATCCATTTGATATAACTCAAAATCAAAATAAGTTACCAATGTCATAATTATCCAAAGAGAATCATTCTTTGATATAGGAGAAAATATCTCCGTGTAGTCTATTCTTTCCATTTGAGTGAACCCTTTGGCAACGAGCCTTGCATTATGTCTCTGGATGTTGTCTTGTAAGTTTTTCTTTTTTTAAAGAACTATTTATATCAATGGCTTTTACACCATCAGGCAACTTAATAAGATTTCAGACTCGATTAGATGCCATAGAATCCATCTCATCCTTCATGGAATTGTACTATAAGTTTGATTCCTTAGAACTCATAGCTTGTGAAAATATTTCAGATCATTTTTTGGCTCCAATATTATAGTCAGATTCGTGTAGATACAGAATATAATCACCAAAATAGCTGATTTTTTTATTTTATTTGATCTTCTTAATGTTGTGTCAATAATCTCCTGAGGAGTATCTTGCACAACTGGTTGTTCAATAGTTTTTGATAACGGTTAAACAACATAATTTTCTAGATTACTATTAGCAGCTTATGGAACTTCAATAACTGGTTGTCGAGCACCTATTTGAACTTAAGAGGTACTATGAATAAAATCAATCTCTCACTTGAAGTAGGAGTATTTGAATATTCTTTCTCAGAAGAAGCCAAATGCTGAGATTGATTACTTCCACTGATCAAGTCATCCTCAAGAAATTTTATATTTCTTGATTCCACAATCCTAGTGCTATGGGATGGATAATAAAATCTATAACCCTTAGACTTTTTAGCATATCCAATAAAATTCCACTTATAGTCCTTGGGTCTAGTTTTCTTTCTTGTGGATTATAAATTCTTACTTCAGATGGGCATTCCCAAATACATATATGTTGCAAACTTGGTTTTCAACCTCTAAATAACTCAAATGACAATTTGGAAATAGCCTTCATTGGAATCCGGTTCAATATATATGTGACCGTTTTAAGAGTTTGAGTTCACAAGGATTTAGAAAGTTTGGAGCTGCTAAGCATACTCCTCACGATGTCCAATAATGTTTGGTTTCTTCTTTCAGCTACATCATTTTGGTCTGAAAACCCTGGCATGGTGTATTGTGCAACAATTTTATTTTCTCAAGAAATCGAGCAAACAGATCGGGTGCATGTTCATCCTCAGTATATCTACCATAGTATTCTCTATCTTTATCTGACCTCATGATCTTAATTTGCTTGCTGCATTATTTCTCTACTTCTGCCTTGAACACCTTAAAGACATTTAATGCTTCGTTCTTATTATGAAGCAAGTAGAGATACATATATCGTGAATAGTCATCAATAAATGAGATGAAGTATTTCTGACCATACGAGTCCATATCTAGACTATAGATATCTGTATGTATGATTTTTAATATTTGTGAACTTCTTTTGGCACCTTTCTTAGACTTGTTGATCTGCTTTTTCTTTATACAATCAACAAGTTCCAAAATCAGTAAAATTAAGAGTATTAAGTATTTCATCATTTATTAATTTTTTGATTCTCTCAATAAGATATGACCTAATATTCGATGCCACAAAATAGAAGAATTCTCATTCATAACACATCTTTTATACCTGCGTTAGTTTGGGCATGCATTATATTATAAGGGGCATTGTTTTGTAAATTGTTTTAGAAAAGATTATCAATAATGTACTATTCCCAACAATTTTGGATTTATAAAATAAACCAACAGAGTTTTCATAAAAATTAAAGGAATATCTTAAGTGTATAAGTCTTGACATAGAAATCAAGTTTCTTGAAAAACTTGGAATATAAAAACTCTTTTCCAAATCTAAAACAAAGCCAAAGTCTAAAATAGGTCTGCACGTCTCAATTGCTTCCACATGTAAACTCATCTTGTTTCCTGGATAGATGCATTATTTACTTTCCATTGATTTTCTTTGATTTAGAAAATCCTGCAAGGTATTTGAAATATGGATTGTAGAACCAGAATTAATCCACCATGTGTTATGATAAACACTAACTATATTGTATTCATAACAAACAAATGAGATTAGAATACCTTTCTTGTCAAGCTAAGCTTTGTATTTGAGATAATCTTTCTTCATATGCCTTTTTTTTTTTTGCAAAAGAAGCACTTGGATTCCTTCTTGACTACTGTATGAATAGGTATTTTATCCTTTCCCTTGCGTTTGGCTTGATTGGCTTTATGTTTTCTTCGAGTAGCTAAATGTGCACTTTCTCTCATTTTCATAGTTAGCCTCCCTTCCTCTTGAACACACATGATCATAAATTCATTAATAGACCATTTATCCTTATGTATATTGTAGGATATTTTGAAAGGACTATATTGTTGTGGGAGTGAATTCATACACTATAACAAATGTAGGCTTTGCCTATGATTTTTTTGCCTACGAATTTAAAATCGTAGGCAAAAGAGATCTTCCATACTGAAAAATTTTTCTACTATGAAGAATAAATTTTTAATTATTATGAAAAAATCTTCCTTACAGAAAAATTCAAATTGTAAGGAAAGGCCTCCTATGGAAAAACTTTTGCCTATGATTTTAGTGAAAACCGTAGAAATTTTTTTTTTCTTGGGCCAACAAATTTTTGGAGGCAAAATTATCCGCCAATATTTTTCTATAAATTGAATAGTAAGCCTAAATCGTAGGCAAAGACATCGCTTTAGACCTTTGCCTATGATTTCCCTCTTAGATCATGGGCCCTAATTTCTTACTAAGACCATATGATGAACAAGAACTGTTATTAAAAATGTTTCCTATATTCCTCCAACTAGGAATATATATATATATATATATATATATATATATATATATATATATATATATATATATATATTTTAGAAAATAATATTTGTGGTGTGTGATAGATTATATTCGATGAAAAAAAATATTTCAAAAATAAGTTAAGGAGTCAGGCCGGGGAGGCGGATTAAACCATTGCCCTAAAGAAGATTTGGTCTCTTTCTCGTGCAAAGAAAATTGGACCACACGTTCTCCTTCAAGGTACAACCCGAAAGCCAACTCCAAGGTATAATCTGAAAGCCAAAAACTTCACATCCGTTGTACAACCCAAAAGCCAAAAACTCCAATGTCCGTTGGTGGCACGATGATCAACTATCTTCAATAAAAGTAGAAAGGAGGAATAGAGAGTAGTAGAAAATTTTTATTTTTCCCTCATTCTATGAAAGGTTGGGGTAGTACCCTATTTATAGATTTTTTTTCCTTAAAATGGGCATCAATTTTTTTTTCAAAAAAAAAAATGGCTGACATTTTATTTTTTAAAAACGGCTAGCATTTAGTTTTTAGAAACACGTTTGGTTTAAATTTATTTTTAAATGATCGGACGTTTGGGTTTTTAAAATTGCTGGCGTTTATTTTTTTTAATGCTAACGCTTCGACATTAACAATCCCCCAAAAAATAAAATAAAAGAATAATAAATAAATTATTAAATTTAGTAAGCAATTTTAAAACATTGAAATTTTACTGTGCTTAGTGCAAGTACCTTCTAGGTTTGAACTTGTATTTAGTATAAAATACTCACAGTATGAAGATGAGCTGATCATAATGCGGGTTAGCGCTGTCTAGGCCATGCGCTTGCCTTGATTTTCATGAGAGTTACTAGGGATTCGCCCTAGTCCCATAGTCGCGGCCTCACAACTACTCTCACTAAGGTAAATCCTCCAAGGATATGTGCAACGGAATCATACCTTGCTGAATTTACATCCTTGATCTATTAAGAGCTATGTTCAATAAGGTAGATCCTCCAAGGGTACATGCGACGGAATCATACGTCACTGAATTTACAGCCTTGGATCTATTAAGAGCTATACTCAACCTAACCGTCACAATAAAGCACCATACTATAGGGATGTGATGGAGACAGACTCCTAAAGCAGTGCTTCCATATATCACCTCAGATATCGTTTCCCTTTGAACCTTAACCATGGGATTACCATAACGGTAGGGGTCCACTTTGGTGACTAATATATGGGCTTAAGCCCCATCTCCCTCGATGTGTCTCAAATGCCGTAGCCTTCGAAAGGCCTTTGGTTAAAAGATATAACAAATTATGTTTTTGATTTTATATTTTTAAAATATCCTCTTTTACATTTCTGAATAACTCAACTACTTGAACAGCTAGAAGGACTACAACTGTAATAACTACTTGAGCATGCATGCACAATTAGGAAAGAACAACTCAAGCCATTTATAGCATTTTATATGCAAATTACAAATAATGGATGGGCTAATGATATGGGCAGTATTGTCCATTAAACAGAAAAAGACTAATTATGCCACATGAATGATAATAATTGACCATGCTACTTTACAAAAGAACTAAAACAAAAGAATAAACAACTAATGCAACTAAATTGCAAGCAGAAGGATAATTGAATTACGTGTTCCATTCAAAGTTGCTGATAGCTCTTTTCATCAAAAACTCATAAAGAATGTTTTGAATTTCATCACTTACACATCCTAAATCTTCAAAAATGAAACACTGATGTCCCCATTGTAAACCAAGATTACCACAAAATAAAATCTACAAATGAACATCATAACTTGCATAGCAGTGAATTCATGAAATTGTTTCACTATCCATAATCCATGTTGTGCACCATTATCCCCACAATACTGAGACTACTACGTCACATCATCAGAAGACTTAACTGATGGCATTAAACATTTTAACTTTTTCCTTTTATCATTCTAACATTAGCTAAAAGAAACTACCAAACTAGCCTTAGATAAGGCCATCCTTGTCTTAGCGAAATAACCATCATTGTTACCTTAATAACAATATTTTTTAGGATTGCAACAAACAATACAAATTTTTGTGAAGCAAAAAATAATCCCATGACATAATTAACCATCATAACATCATACACTGTAATTGACATTACCAACATGAGAAGATATGGACACCACACACACATAAATAAAAAAAAAACATAAATTATTTAATATGAATAACAAAACACCAAAAGAAGAAGCACCAAAAAGCCAACCATAAAATATTTTTTTTTCTATTTAAATCATGGTAGGATCCGATAAAGATTCCATTTCTCTCAAGAAGCGGATTATTCATTCAGATCAAGAGGCAAATGAAAACAAAAAAGATAACAACTTTTGAACCCACGAAGAGATCAGATCGTTTCCAAACTAAGAGATCCAAAACCAAATCTCCTTTAGATTGTTATTGAAAATTGATTTATGTGTACTTCCAACTAAAAATATATAAGCATTTATATATATATTAAATATATATTTTAGAAAATAATATTTGTGGTGTATGGCAGATTATATTCAATGAAAAGAAAAATTATTTTAAAATAAAAATAAGTTAAAGAATCAGGCCGATGGATTAAACCACTGCCCTAAAGAAGATTTGGTCCCCTTCTCGTGCAAAGAAAAATTGGACCATACCATACGTTCTCCTCCAAGGTATAACACAAAAGCCAAATCTAAAGTATAATCGGAAAGCCAAAAACTTCAACGTCCGTGGTACAACCCAAAAGCCAAAAACTCCAACGTTCAAAAACTTCAACGGACTTCAAAAGCTTCAACTCAGAACGTCCTCAACCGAGATCTCAAATAGAACGCCAACGCTGATCAGCTATCTTCAATAAAAGGTAGAAAGGAGGAATAGAGAGTAGTAGAAATTTTAATTTTTTCCTCAAAGGTGGGATAGTACCCTATTTATAGATTTTTTTTCTTAAAATGGGAGTTAATTTTTTTTTTCTTTGAAAAAAAATGATTGTCGTTTTATTTTTTAAAAACAGTCAGCATTTAGTTTTTAGAAACCCGTTTGGTTTATTTTTAAATGGCCGGACGTTTGGGTTTTTAAAATTGCTGGCGTTGTTTGTTTTTTTAATGCGAACGCTTCGCCATTAACAAGAACATGTAGATCCTGAGTACCATTGAGAATTTGGAATCCATAAGCTTAGGCCTATGTAAACTCCATAGCTAAATGAGTCGAGCACTAGCCAATAAATTTTTGCCCTCTATGGATCTCACTCAGATCTCATGGACTCTAGCTGTAATGCTAAACAGGGTTAGCCGACAGATATTGTGTGGGGTCCTTGTCGTTGCTGGGCCACCTTAGTGCACACCACTGTTGCGCTATATGCACACCCACATGGAAAATTACACACTCTTTCCTTTTAAATCCTCGCAATCTTGCTAGTGAAAGGGTCCAATAGGAACTAACATAAACAGCTTATGGTCAGTCCTGACAAGGTCTACAATGCCCCGTAACCAAATGGGCATAGATTGGGTCAGCTCTAATACTATTTATAATGATCCAAGACCTCACCCAAAAGCTCTAATACTATTTATAATGATCCAAGACCTCACCCAAAAGCACTAACTTGAATATTTTGAATTAAAGTCCCCGGCCTTCCTTACCTAATGCATAGTAATATGGGACTAAGCATAAGCCATGCAAGACTAAACAAATCTTTAAGTGTTTGAATTTATTCAGTCAGGATTTATCCACCTTTCAAATGCATATTATTATACATATGTGCATTCGCTTATCTTCAAATTTCACATGAACATAATCATTGTATAGGTGCAGTGAAACCACATATTGTTGAGAATTATCTATGATATACACTTAGCTTCAAGAGAACACCTTCTGAACATGATCCTTGAACTTGGTCAGTCTAGAAATTTGAAAGTTTCTTATTCTTTGACACTAGACAATTTAAGATTCTTGACTTGATATAGAATAAATAAGAAGATTCAATTGGAATTAGATCAACTTGCATACATATAATCAAATCTGGAATACTTGATACCATGCCCTTCTTATAAGCAAAATTTCAGCTTCAGAGAATATTAAGAAAAAAAAAAATTCAGCTTCTATTCTAATAAGTGGAGGCGGACCAATGGGCGTTGAACTTGCTGCCAAGATTGCAGTTGACTACCCAGAGAACGTCACTCTAGTTCATAGTGGACCAAGATTGCTGGAGTTTATAGGGCAGGGAGCTTCCAACATGACATTGAATTGGTTAAAATCAAAGAAAGTTGCAGTGTTTTTGGACCAGTTAGTTGATATTGACTCTGTATCAGAGGCTGATCGAGTGTTTAAAACTTCAATTGGAGAGACCATAACAGCTGATTGCTACTTTTACTGTGTGGACAGAACACTAGGTTCATCATGGATCCAAGATTCTCTGTTAAAAGATTCCATTGACAAGTGTGGAAGATTGATGGTTGATGAGCGCATTTGAGAGGCAAAGGCCCAAAAAATATTTTTGCCATTGGAGATATTACTGATGTTCCTGTAAGTCTGGTTCTCTACCTTTCATTGTGTCCAACACGTTATACATTTCAAGAAGCATTCTTGCATTTTAGCACTTAACCATATAATTTTAAATGGGGGACATGCCTATATTTGATTGAAGAGGTCTCACATCAAATAGCTTGTTCGGAAAAGCTGAACTTCGTAAGAGGCATGTTTCCTCATAGAATTATTGTTTATATAGATATATCATTTTATTTTGTCCTTCTGGCCTGTTTAATGCCAAGCTTAACATATGTTGTTATAAATTTTTTTTTTTTTTTTTTTTCAGTACCAAAACATCTGCATTTAACAAAAATTCAAAGCAAAGTCTCTTTCGAAACTTAACTGGATTTTCAAAAGAAGGCCTCTTACGAAACTTAACTGGATTACCATGTAGTTCATCTTTATAAGCTACCCCTATACTTTATCATTAACTAAAATTCAGAGTTGCATTATTGCAAATGATTTGAATATTCTCATATTTTATTGTTCAATAGTCTCCTCACTTTAGATGACTGCGCATTTGCACACACACATACATATATAGATACACATATTCATATGTACACATACCATACAAACATGTATTTTGATAAATATATTAGTTTTTCTTTATTCTTAGATGTGTTCTCACCCAACATCCTGTTGGGTTGGGATGTAATATCACACACGCTTAATCATAGTTTCTATAATAAAAATGCCACTACAAAAATCTTTTTAGTTTGGCAATGCAAATTAGTGACATACAAATAAGCAGATAGCAAATAGCGACACACAAAAAATTAATAACTAATTAATGATAATTTAGCGACGAATTAAGTCAGCACAATCGCTAAATAGCAACGGTGTTGTTTAACGTCGCTAATTAGCAATGACTTTAGTCCATATCATGAATTAGTAATGCTATTACTTAGCCTTGCTAATTAATGACCAAGTTGTCCATATCGCCAAGTCCATATCATGAATTAGTAATACTATTATTTAGCCTCGCTAACTAATTAGCGACCAAATGGTCTATGTCGCTAAGTAATAGTATCGCTAATTAGTGACTAAATGATTTGCATTACTATCGTTAATTAGCTACGCCTGTGAGTCATACCAACTTCAATGTCGCTAATTTCCGCAACCCTATCTCCGTATTTACTCCATCGAGGCGCCTAACATCAAATCTTCTTCCACCGACTCGGCCCCTCCGCGACTCCTCCGCCTCCGAGTGCCTCTCCATCTTCCGCCTTTCTCTCTCCTCCTCATCCTCCTCCGGCCCCGACTATGAGGACCTCCCGCGCCGACAAGATAACACCCCATCAGCCCCCTTTTCTTCACTCCCTCTTATTCTCTTCCATCCGTCTTCGCTCCCTCTCATTCTCTTCCATCCGGGCTAGGGTTTGAGGCTTTTAGACGTGGTCTTCTCGTTGCGCTCTTCCTCCAAAGGTCAGATCCCTAACTTGTTGCCCCTTCTCCTAAATACCTAATTTGAAGAAGTATATGCTTACCTACTGATCACTGGAACTTTTCTAGTTTTGCTGTAAAATTGTTTTTGTACAACGGTTTTAGAGATGGAAGTTCAAACTGTGTTTATATGAATGATTTTTAGTTTTATGATTCCTGTAATTGAAGGAAGTAGTGAAGAGGGATGAGGAGCAAGTCATGTAGGTTTTGGAAAAGCATCATGGATGTGGTTGCAAGAGAGGTCTGGAACATGGATGAATGTTGTGACAAATAACGGTAGGGCCTCAAGTAACATGGCTGAATGATATCAAAATCCCTCTGCGTCTCATTCTTTCCTCCAGATTTTTCCTCATGCCTTCAATTCGTTCTTGGTAGTTTCTTTCTTCTCATATTGACGATCTCTGTGAGGTCTTAGGGATTCAGAAAGATAGAGATTTCTTTCTTTATATTTTTTCCCCTGCTGGCGATGACGACTAAAAGGCCGGACTTACGTCTGCCCTGAAATTTTCTTTGTTTCAGTCGGTGGTAGAGTGATGCGGCTTGTCATAGGGTATTTTAGCTGAGCCAGTCGGGATTGTTCTCAAAACTACCAATTTTCTGAACTTGAAGCAGTTTTCTGGTTTTGAATTAAAAACAAATGGCAGTGTGATTTCAAGTACTTATTTTGATTTCGATTTTAATCATCAGCACGGAAGGGGAATGATCATCTTCTAGTGAATTCTAGCACTCGTTTAAGGCTTTATGAATTCAAGTAACAATAATCCTACGTTTGTGTCACTGTTGGTTGTTGGTGGTGGAGAGTGGATTTTGAAATGGGATACCATGGCACTTAGACGACAATATTTCATTGTTTCTGTAATTGTATGTTGTCAGAAGCTAGAGATATTGATGACATGAGGCTAAATTTGAAGTTTTGTAATCTACATGGAGATTGGGTTGTGATGGATAGGGTGGCCTTGGCGAGGAGCCTGATATTGTTGTGATTTTGAACATGATTTAGGATATTATTGGTTGTTGATAATATTATGTTGCATTATTTCATCATAAACCTTTTTTACCTTCTCTGCAACATAACATTGTATCTCATTGAACTAATTCTAGTGTACAAAACCTGGCAGCTTTTAACTTCATTTTACTTGACCCATGCTTTGAATATTTGAGCATTTTATCCTTCTGTCACACACCAATAAGTCAAAAGGGAATTTTAACCCAATATGGAATGAGAATATTTTTCAATGCTTGGAAATCTTATATTCTTTGTAGTTTATATGAGTTTCATCCACCATCTATAATTACTAGTTCTAAGGTTTTTATTCACTGATGAAAATAATGGGAAAAAAATGAAAAGAAGAATCTACCAAAGTTCCTCAAAAATTAGACTATGCTCTTGTATATGTGATCCTTGGATGCTTTTTATAGACTATGCTCCCATTATTATGTGCATTATATTACCATCATTCAAGAGCATTTGCAGACATTATGATTCTCATGAATGTGATATTTTGATTATCACTTTAAATTTACGTTGAACTCCTATTAATCTCATTATTTACGACTTAATCTTTCAATTGAAAGACTAATTTGCAATTTAATGCAGAATCATTTGGCAATGAACGGTGATCGCTTATGGATGTATGAAAGGGTTAAGGATAATTTTCTTAATCCTAAATTTCTTAATGGGTTAGAGAGATTTATTGCATCTGCATATAGTTAACCGGGGTGGATGAATGGGTCTAGAATTAGATGTCCGTGTAATATGAGGAAGTATCAAAATAAAGTGTCACTATAGAAAAAAAATATGCGACGCCCAAATGCGTCGCTAATGCGTCGCTAAACATGCTATTACGATGCATTAGCGACGCAATGACTGCGTCGCTGAGAATATCGTCGCAACCACAATTTGTCGCAATTGCATCGCAAAACAGCGACTCTCTGCGACGCAGAGATGCGTCGCAATATTGCGACGCACCAAAATGCATCGCTACATTTAAAACTAAATTTTAATATTTTAAATATTAATATTAAATATTGCGATGCATTCAATTGCGTCGCAATATTGCGACGCATTCAATTGCATCGCAATATTTAATAATAATATTTTAAATATAATAGCGATGCAATTTTAGTCGCTAATGCGTCGCTAATAAATTTTTTTAAAATATTACGACGCCAGGTCACTGCGTCGTAATATTTATTAATAATATTTTAGATATATTAGCGACGTAATTTTAGTCGCTAATGCGTCGCTAATTAAATTTTTTTAAAAAATATTGCGACGCCAGATCGTTGTGTTGCAATATTTAATAGTAATATTATAAATATTAGCGATGCAATTTGAGTCGCTAATGCGTCGCTAATTAAATTTTTTTAAAATATTGCGATGTCACCTCATTGCGTTGTAATATTTAATAATAATATTTTAAAAATATTAGCGATGCAATTGCAGTCGCTAATGCATCGCTAAATAAATATTTTTTTTAAAAATAAAAAATAAAAAATTAAAACGGTTAATACAATTTCGTTACATTTAAATATTGATCGAAACATTCTTCACTCATATTGATCCAAACAATAATCATTCAATTTACAAAAATAAATAATATATTAAAATTTTAAAGTTTTCATGTACAACATATAAAAAGAAAAAAAATACATCAAGAATCTGAGCGATCACATGGAGGCTATGGAGGCTGGAGACTCTGCGACAAGCGGCTAACCATATCCCGCAAATGATGCATCTCATCTCGCATGTCTGCAATCTCCTGATCCCGGCCTCGCATACGATCCTCGAAATCCTGCTCGATCTCCTGCCGAACCTCCTCTGCAATAGATCTTCGAAGGTCGTCTAAATGCTCGGGAGGAATATCACCAGAAACTCGCGAGCTCGAAGCCTGATAGGAAAAATATGTAGAAGCTCTAGTGCCCAGACCATAGACCCTGCGGTCTCACGGCTGGGCACCAACAGCCTCCAAAAATACACGCCGACTCTCTCTGCTGAGAGTTCGACGGGTCTCCCCCATCAGTAGAGTCGACCTGCGATGCTTGGGAGCGAAGCTCCTCGACTCGTGTCTTTAAATTATGAAATCAACAATAAATGAGTTAATAAATTTCTCGAAATAAAATTTTAGAAATTAAACAGATACTACATAAATCTAATTTTTTACCGCAACCTCCCGTGATTGCGTGTCGACCCAGGAACCGTCCCTCCTGGTGTGTGTCGCCCTGAATAGACGAAACTCACAGGATCTCCGCCCTCCTGCTCAGACTATAACAATAAAAAATTGATATTAATACAAATATTTGTAAATAATTAAAATAGTAATTAAAATATTTATGTTTTCTTACCATACGCCGTTTGTGCTCCTGAATCGAAATGGAGCCCGAAGTATAGTGGGAGAGACCCGTGCCAGGACCGTCCTTCTCAGATCGGTGGTTCGTGCTGGCTGATGCGGACCTCCTACGCCAGCCATCGGACTGCCAGGCCTGCTGCCACTCGTGCCAAATACCCTCTGGCACGTGCACAGGACGCTGACCCGATGACCTCCAACGATGAAGCATGTCGGAGTATCGGCGTCCCGTCAGAGCCTCCCATGCTGCCCTAATGGCATCATGGCTGGCAGGATCCCACGTAAACCTTTTCTGCATTAAAATAAACAGTTAGTTTCTGAATTTATTAAGATTAAGAAATTTTATATCAGTAATAAATTGTATTTAATAAGTTTATCTGAAACTCAGAAAAATAAAACTGGCTGGAGATACGTGGTGCCAATCGTAGCCACCAGGATCTGCACGCCTCTAAAATACGGCGCTGATGTGGCTGGATACATGATGCTGCTCAATAAATCTGTTAAAAAAATGCATGTTTATAAGTAATTGACTTAAAAACATAAACATATATTTTTAATTAGTATATACTTATAGCCCCTGAACATCAAGTCGAAGTACGGTGCAACTGATGGTGGAAGAACTCTCGGAGGTATGTGCCGATCGGCTGGATGGTAATACTGCTGGAGAGATCGAAGGCTGTGCGACTGCTGGAGATCTGAACTCTCCATCTCCGACGCTCATGTGATCTGATGCAGCAGGGCTACGTCCCTGCTCACTCCGTCTGTCGTCGGTAGATCTACCTCTGCCCGTCATACTGAAAATACTAAAGATTCATACAATTAAATTACGATTAATGATTGGCTATGTAAAAATTTAACATTTATAAGAAAAAGTTAAATTTTAAAAAACCTCTATGTTTAATCGGTGTCATTTGTTTCGTGAAATGTTGGTTCAACATCCGATGCCGTATCGGACTGCGATTCAGTTTCATTATCATCGGAAGGAAACCGAATATTTGCATCCGTAATTTCTTGGACATCACCATTTGGATCTCTAAGTGATGTTTCAGGAGCCCTTGTGTCGCCCTCAATTGCATGCATTTCCATCTCATCCTCTTGAAATGCAGGGCACTCGGCTGATTGACTTGATGAACTCTCCTCTAATACGATTGTTGAACGTGGGACGATTTTAGAAACTGCCCATCAATCTCGCTTGTCGTTGCGCAAACTTGGATATCCGCAGTAAAAGACTTGCTGAGTTTGGGATGCAAGGATGAATGAGTCATATTTCTGTAATCTTCGTCGATGGTTCACTTCAACCAAATTGTAGTTGTTATGAACCCTTTTGCCCACAGGAACTATCGGATCAAACCAATCACAACGAAACAATACAGTTCATTTCATAGGCCAACCGGGATATTCAACTTCAACCACCTCTACTAACTTTCCATAATAATCCTGCATATTTGCTCCAACACTTTCTCCTTTAACACACACGCCCCAGTTCTGCGTGCCTCTTGAAGCTGCTAATCGTTCAATCTGAAATTTGTACACATTACAAAATAGCCAGTAGAGGTTGTTACGGTCTTCAATGGCCATTGCGATAGACATTTAATGAAAATATTGTCGGTTGTGGACCATAGACCGTTTACCTATAAATTAATAAGCTATTCACATCCAATTCAAAAAATAAAAGCCATTATTGAAATTGATTGAGTGATACTACTCACAAATTCATAAAACCAGTAAGCAAACTCCGTTTCTAATTTCTGCCCAATTGCAACTTGACTGATGTCGGGATTCATCTGTCGTTGTCTATCACAAAACATCCTTATGGGATGAAAAGGATGAAAACTGATATTAGTAATTAAATATTATGGTATATTGTAATTAAAATTAAAATTTTCAATTAAGCATTGAAGTATACACTTACTCAGTATATGGATCAACTTCTCTACAATTCATTAGGATGTAATAATGTGCTGCATTATACTCTATATCGCTAAGATTTCTTGACTTCTGCCCACCAAATGAACGGCCGATACCTTTAAAAATTGATATTCGACCGTCATTAGGTTCTCCTTCGTCCACACATACGTTATCGTTACGACCAAGATTTCGGCTCCTCGTGTGGACGTGACCCTCAAAGTAATGTGAGGCAAAAGCTAAAACTTCTTCGACCAAGTGTGCATTGTATATAGAACCTTCAACCTTTGCCTTATTACTCACATTATTTTTTAACTTCTTAAGATACCTATATGTAAAGTTGAAACAAAAAATTAACCAATTTTCTTGCAATGAAATAATATTTGAAATGTCAATATATCTTAACGATGTATATATTTACCTCTCGAAAGGATACATCCAGCGATACTGCACGGGACCAGCTATGCTCGTTTGTATGGCAAGTGAACCGGTAAATGCTCCATTGAGTCAAAAAAACTGGGAGGAAATATTCGATCAAGCTTGCATAAAATAATTGAAATTTCCTTCTCAAACCTTGCCATGGATGTAGAAGTAATGACTGCGGCAGATAACTCCTTGAAGAACAAGCTGAGCTCCGTAATTGCCTTCTAGACATGTTGCGGAAGCAACTCACGAAAAGCTACAGGTAATAACCATTGCATGAAAACATGGCAATCGTGACTCTTCATGCCGAACAGCTTGAGCTTATGCATGTCCACACACCTACCGATATTTGAGGCATAACCATCTGGAAATTTTAACCCTCTAAGCCAGTTACATAAAACTTCTCATGAATTTCTGTCAAGAGTGTAACAGGCTTTAGGATAGGTCCCGTCGGCACTCCTTCTCAAATCACCTCTTCTGCAGTACTGATTAAGTTCTTCTCTTGACTTTGCAGTATCTTTTGTTTTTTCCGGGATGTTTAGCACCATGTTAAATATGTTATCAAAGAAATTTTTCTCGATCGCCACGATCCGACGGTTGCGATCGATCCAAGCCATGATCGATCCCGGTCAGCGACGACCAATCTCGGACCGTGGCGATCGATCGGATCGGCGACGATCCGACGGTTGCGATCGATCCAAGCCATGATCGATCCCGATCGGCGACGATCCGACGGTTGCGATCGATCTAAGCCATGATCGATCCGGTCGGCGACGACCTCTCTCGGACCGTGGCGATCGATCGGATCGGTGACAATCCGACGGTTGCGATCAATCGAAGCCATGATCGATCCCGATCGGCGACGATCCGACGGTTGCGATCGATCCAAGCCATGATCGATCCCGGTCGGCGACGACCTATCTCGGACCGTGGCGATCGATCGGATCGGCGACGATCCGATGGTTGCGATCGATCGAAGCCATGATCGATCCCGGTCGGCGATGATCCGACGGTTGCGATCGATCCAAGCCATGATTGATCCTGATCGGCGACGACCGATCTCGGATCATCGCGATCAATCGGATCGGTGACGATCGAGGGTTGCGATCGATCGAAGCCATAATCGATCCCGGTCGGCGACTACCGATCTCGGACTGTCGCGATCGATCGGATCGGTGACGATCCGACGGTTGCGATCGATCCCGGTCGGCGACGACCTATCTCGGACTGTGGCGATCGATCGGATCGGCGACGATCCGACGGTTGCGATCGATCCAAGCCATGATCGATCCCGGTCGGCGAGTATGCGACGGTTGCGATCGATCCAAGCCATGATCGATCCCGGTCGGCGACGATCCGACGGTTGCGATCGATCCAAGCCATGATCGATCCCGGTCGGTGTTGACCTATCTCGGACCATCGCGATCGATCGGATCGGCGATGATCCCACGGTTGCAATCGATCGAAGCCATGATCGATCTCGGTCGGCGATGATCCGACGGTTGCGATCGATCCAGCCATGATCGATCTCGGTCGACGAAGATCCGACGATTGTAATCGATCCAAGCCATGATCGATCCTGGTCGGCGTCGACCTATCTCGGACCGTCGCGATCGATCGGATCGTCGACGATCCGACGGTTGCGATCGATCCAAGCCATGATCGATCCCGATCGGAGAGTATCCGACTGTTGCGATCAATCCAAGCTATGATCGATCCCGGTCGGCGAGTATCTGACTGTTGCGATCGATCCAAGCCATGATCGATCCCGGTCGGCGAGTATCCGACGGTTGCGATCAATCCAAGCCATGATCGATCCCGGTCGGCGATGATCCGACGGTTGCGATCGATCCAAGCCATGATCGATCCCGGTCGGCGACGACCTATCTCGGACCGTGGCGATCGATCGGATCGACGACGATCCGACGGTTGTGATCGATCCAAGCCATGATCGATCCCGGTCGGCGAGTATCCGATGGTTGCGATCGATCCAAGCCATGATCGATCCCGGTCGGCGATGATTCGACGGTTGCGATCGATCCAAGCCATTATCGATCCCGGTCGGCGTCGACCTATCTCGGACCGTCGCGATCGATCGGATCGGCGACAATCCGACGGTTGCGATCGATCGAAGCCATGATCGATCCCGGTCGGCGATGATCCGACGGTTGCGATCGATCCAAGCCATGATCGATCCTGGTCGCGACGATCCGACGGTTGTGATCGATCCAAGCCATGATCGATCCCGATCGGCGATGACCTATCTCGGACCGTCGCGATCGATCGGATCGGCGACGATCCGACAGTTGCGATCGATCCCGTCGGCGATGATCTGACGGTTGCGATCGATTCAAGCCATGATCGATCCCGGTCGGCGTCGACCTATCTCGGACCATCGCGATCGATCAGATCGGCGACGATCCGACGGTTGCGATCGATCCAAGCCATGATCGATCCTGGTCGCCGATGATCCGACGGTTGCGATCGATTCAAGCCATAATCGATCCCGGTCAGCGACGATCCGACGGTTGCGATCGATCCAAGCCATGATCGATCCCGGTCGGCGTCGACCTATCTCAGACCATCGCGATCGATCGGATCGGCGACGATCCGATGGTTGTGATCGATCGAAGCCATGATCGATCCCGGTCGGCGGTGATTTGACGGTTGCGATTGATCCAAGCCATGATCGATCCTGGTCGGCGACGATTCGACGGCTGCGATCGATTCAAGCCATGATCGATCCCGGTCAGCGACGATCTATCTCGGACCGTGGCGATCGATCGGATCGGCGACGATCCGACGGTTACGATCGATCGAAGCCATGATCGATCCCGATCGGCGATGATCCAACGGTTGCGATCGATCGAAGCCATGACCGATCCCGGTCGGCAATGATCCGACGGTTGCGATCGATCCAAGCCATGATCGATCCAGGTTGGCGATGATCCGACGGTTGCGATCGATCCAAGCCATGATCGATCTCGGTTGGCGACGACCTATCTCGGACCGTGGCGATCGATCGGATCGGCGACGATCCGACGATTGCGATCGATCGAAGCCATGATCGATCCCGGTCAGCGATGATCCGACGGTTGCGATCGATCCAAGCCATGATCAATCCCGGTCGGCGACGATCCGACGGTTGCGATCGATCCAAGCCATGATCGATCCCGATCGGCGACGACCTCTCTCGGACCGTGGCGATCGATCGGATTGGCGACGATCCGACGGTTGCGATCGATCGAAGCCATGATCGATCCCGGTCGGCGATGATCCGACAGTTGCGATCGATCCAAGCCATGATCGATCCCGGTCGGCGACGATCCGACGGTTTCGATCGATCCAAGCCATGATCGATCCCGGTCGGCGATGACCTATCTCGGACCGTGGCGATCGATCGGATCGGCGACGATCCGACTGTTGCGATCGATCAAAGCCATGATCGATCCTGGTCGGCGATGATCCGACGGTTGCGATCGATCCAAGCCATGATCGATCCTGATCGGCGACGACCGATCTCAGACCGTCGCGATCGATCGGATCGGTGACGATCGAGGGTTGCGATCGATCGAAGCCATGATCGATCCCGATCGGCGACTACCGATCTCAGACTTTCGCGATCGATCGGATCGGTGACGATCCGACGGTTGCGATCGATCGAAGCCATTATCGATCTCGATCGGCGATGATCCGACGGTTGCCATCGATCCAAGCCATGATCGATCCCGGTCGGCGACGACCGATCTCGGACCGTTGCGATCGATCCGATCGGCGATGACCCGACGGTTGCGATCGATCGAAGCCATGATCGATCACGGTCGACGACGACCGATCTCGGACATTAATAATTTTTAATTATATTTTTTAATTTATTGCGTCGCTAATGCCTCGCTAATTTTGCATTATGAATTTCTTTTAAAATATTGCGACGCATTAATTTACATCGTTAAATAAAATTTTTTTATTACTTTACTGTTTTATTGCATCGCTATTACGTTGCTAATTAACATATTTATTTTTAACAAAACATTGCGATGCACTAGATTGCGTCGCAATATTTTTATTTTATAATACTATTTTTTTAAAATAAATTTTATTTAAATTAATTGTGACGTAATTATTGCGTCGCTAAATTTAAAAATAATTTTTATATTTTCTGATTTATTGCGTCGCTAATGTGTCGCTATTTAAAATAATTAAGTTTTTTAAAAACATTGCGATGCACTGTTTTGCATCGCAATATTTTTTTTCATATTAATATTTATAAAAATTAATTTCATTTAAAATAATTGCAACGTAATTAGTGCGTCGCTAAATCAAAATTAATTTTTACAATTTTCTGGTCTATTGCGTCGCTAATGCGTCGCTATTTAAAATTATTATGTTTTTCAAATATATTGTGACGCACTGAGTTGCGTCGTAATATTTTTATTTCATAATTATATTTTAAAAATCAATTTTTTTATTAATATTTGCGATGCAATTTTTGCATCACTATATTAAATATTTTTCTCATTTTATGTTTATTGCGTCGCTATTGCGTCGCTATTTAACATAATTAATTTTTTTAAAAACATTGCGACGCACTTAGCTGCATCGCAATATTTTATTCTTTTAATAATATTTTAGAAAAACACATTTTATAAATATTGCGATGCATTTTTGCGTCGCTAAATTTAAATTTTTTTTAATTTTATGATTTATTGAGTTGCTAATGCGTCGCTATTTGCGTCGCAATGTTTTTTTGACGCGGAGGCGTCGCAATGTAGTCGCAATTTTAGCGACGCATCTTTGCGTCGCTAAAATTGCGTTGCTATTTCATTATTTTCTTGTAGTGTGTACATGGATATTAAAACAGTAAAAATCCATCTTTGTACAAAGGGGTTTATGCCTGGTTACTACGTATGGTACTACCATAAAAAAACTGAGATTATGGGAGAATTGAGCAATCATGGGGTAGAAACAATTTATGAAATAGTGGAAAATTATAATATGGCAGTAGATAATTATGATACGATAGCGGAGAATTATAATCCTTATGAGAACTTAAATCGATATGTAGAAATAGTGATGGATGCAGTGGGCTCGGAATTAAATCCAAGCTAATTTTATGAACAGCCAAATTCAAAAAGCCAACATTTTTATAACAAGCTACGTGCTGCAAATGAATAATTATAGCCTGTGTATGAAAATCATTCTCAATTGTCTATAGCATTTTGGTTGTTGAACATTAAGGTTGAACACCACTTATTTAAAATGACATTTGATGCAATTTTCAGTTTAATAAAGGAGGTACTGCTACCTAATAATGTTGTTAGTGATATATTTATAAAACAAAAAAGTTGTTGCATGGGCTTGGTTTACCTATTGAGAAGATTGGCTACTGGAAGAATAATTGCATGCTTAATTGGGTTGTAAATGCAGATTTGTTGATTTGTAATTCTGTGAAGAACCCTGATTCATTGAAAGGAGTTCAAATAGGACGATGCTTGTGGCTAAAAAAATGTACTACTTTCTACTGATACTATGGTTGCAAAGATTGTATCAATCAGAGGCTACAACTGTAGATATGCGATGGCATGCAGAACATGAAGAAGAAGAGGGTGTTATGCGTCATCCATCAGAATTTATAGCATGGAAGCATTTTAATGGTATGCATCCTGATTTTACATTTGAAAAAAGAAATGTGAGACTTGCTCTTTGCGTAGATAGATTTTAACCTTTTGGGTAATCTGAACAACAATATTCTTGCTGGCCAGTAATTGTAACTATGCTTGATTTACTCCATGGCTATGCATGAAAGTCTTTTCCATATTTTTGACAGTGTTAGTACTTAGGCCATCAAATCCTAAAGACATGATAGACGTGTTCTTGCAACCCCTAATTTTGGAGCTGAAATTGCTGTGGGCAAAAAAGAGTTCTCACCTATGATATTTAAATGAAGCAGAATTTTATTATGAAAGCAACCCTTATATGGACAATTAGTGATTTTCTGATATATACTATGCTTTTCGAGTGGAGCATTGCTGGCCGTTTAGTTTGCCCTTATTGCATGAAAAATTCAGATGCTTTATATTGTCAAAAAATGGTAAGTAATCATGGTTTAATAATAACAAATTTTTTTTGCCGTCTAGGCACCCTTATAGAAATAACATGACGATATTTCTTAAGAAAACAGTGATTAAAAAAGTTGCATCATCTATTATGAGCGAAAAAGAAATATTGGAGTCTATTAAGCATTGGGGGTTGATGAATAATTGGGAAGAGGGGCAGATGCAGTAAATGGTCGGAAAGAAGTATTTTTTGAGAGTTGCCATACTGGAGTAAAAATCTTATTAGACATAACCTTGATGTAATGTATATTGAAAAGAATTTCTTTAAGAATATATTTAATACGGTGATGAATATATCGAGTAAAAGAAAAGACACTAATAAATCGAGAGAGAAACTTAATCAGTACTATCGGCGTCCTGAATTTGCACGGTCAGTTGATGGTAAATATCCTAAGGCTTGTTATACGCTTGGTAGGAATTTGAAAGCAGTTTTTGGCATGAAAAGCCATGACCGTCATGTTTTTATGCAACGGTTATGCCTATAGCATTTCATGAATCTGGCAATGTGTGAGAAACATTAATAGAGATCAGTTTATTTTTTAAAGAGGTAACAACTATAGTTATTAGAACTAATGACATGACAAAATTTGAAAATGAAGTTTTAGTTATTTTATGCAAACTGGAATAAATTTTTTCTTTAAGTTTTTTAATTGCATGGAACAACTAACTGTGCATTTAGCTTACGAAGCTAGAATTGTTGAACCCGTTTAATATCATTGGATGTACCCATTCGAGAGGTAAAATTAACTATATACACCTCTTTGGTTTTATTAATGAGTATGTTGAGTATCTTATTTTATTTTGATATGTCAACTTGTAGGTACCTAAAGCAATTAAAAAAAATGCTCAAAATAAGGCAAGAGTTAAAGGGTCAATTTGTAATGCATATTTGGTAGTGGAGTCATCAAATTTTTTTCACACTACAAAAAATATGTTCAAACTAAGAATCAAAATGTGCCGCACAATTTAGATGGTTACAGACAGTGATTTAAAGCGAATGATGGAAGCATCTTTATTTTCAGGACTGTTGGTAGGTCATTTGGCCTAAAAAATAAGAGATATCCATCGAGTGAAGAGTTTAAAGCTGCTTACAATTATATTCTTATGAACTGCTCTAAAGTGGAACCATTCTTAGAGTAGGATAATATTTCGTTCACTTACTTTATGGTTAATTTATTTTTTAAATTATTTTTAATTAATTTAAAATAATTTGTTATTTATAAAGGATATTTTGTGATATGCAGAGACAACGAGATTTTTATATTAACAATGCTAAAATTGGTTTAAAACTTGAAACGGAGTTTGCGTATTAATTCAATGATTATGTAAGTATTAAATTTACACATGGGCTATAGGTTAACTACTACGAATCATATACGTACTTATTATGTCATATTGATTTTTCAGCTTAATAACGCTTCATCGAATGTTGATAACATTTTCATTAAATCTCTAGCACAATAACCATTGCTTAGAGTGAATACATATACTGTGAACGGATATAAGTTTTAGGTTGATTCATTGGGTTCCTCAAGAGCTACTTAAAATTGTGGAGTATGTGTACAAGGTCAAACAATTGGTGAAGGTCAGAAAGATTATTATGGAAAGCTAAAGGAGGTTGTTAAAGTTTAGCACCTTGGTTGGTCAATTAAATGCACTATGTTGTTCAACTACGAATGATTTTATCCAACTCTAAATGTGAGGACAAAAGTGCATCAAAATTATAATCTTATCGAAGTAAACTATAGAAGAAGATTGAACAAGTATGAACCATTTATTTTAGCATCTCAAGCTCAACAAGTATATTACTCAACATATTGAAGTCTCCAAAACAACAAGCGAGATTGATGGGCTGTTAGTAAAATAAAGCCTCGATCGATCATTTATATGCTTGCAAGCTTATCTATGCAGATACTTGAATCCCTAGCATTTCAAGAAGATGTAACGGTAGTACATGCAATTGAGGATAATTTGCTGGATTCGGATCTAGTCTGTAATGATCCAACTGATGCTTTGCTTGAAATTAAGGATGTCGGTGAGGAGTTCAATGATGAAGATGACATATTTCAATCACAATCGAAGACAGAATCAGATGAAGAACCCGACCCTAAGGATAGAAATAATAGTGATTGAGTATTTAAACATGTGATTATATTTACAAACAAAAATTGATGTTCTATGTTTTTTTTTATTATCTAGGATGATTCATTATAATTCTTTTATATGTATAGTACTATGAGGAGTAGTAATCGATCCATATCTAGGAGGCATCAGCTGGAACGGGCAGCATCGACTCCCTTTCTAATGTAGCGCATGAGAGCTTCTTCTTGTAGGAGCAACATCTGCAGACGATGTTTACTAATGATATGCCAGGATCATTTGCTGGGCCATCGTTAGGTGATAGTACTTCCTTTAAAGGAAAGAAGAGGCTTCTATTGATTGATGACAAGTGTATTTTTCTCTTCATATTAATTTTTTTAATTCATATAATTGTTATGTGATTAAATTTTATTTATTTTTTACTATATTTGAATAGATTTATGAAGAGACATGTTGTCTCAAGGCGCATCACAGATATATTTAAGAGGCATGCAGACCCGAAGGGCTACTGTTGGGACCACATGACTTAGGAGGTCAAGGAGTTCTATTGAACAGAGTTTCAGATACGTAACTTATATTTATATAGATATAATTTACTTTAAAACTTATGCATTTAATATATTAGCTAGCTGCATTTACAAGTATAAATACGTTTGGATTATTTTGATTTTTGTTTGCAGGAGTTTGAGTGGGATTTAGCTATGACTCCTCTTGTTAAAAGGGCTTGAAATGTACTCGCTGGCAGTCGATACTCTAACAATTTATGTCACTGGTGGAGAGCATTGAAATGCTCCATTCTCTAATGCAATATGGGTTGGCTGGCAACAAAGTGGACGGATCTAGAGTGATGTAGGAAGTCAGCTATAGCTAGCTCGAACCACCAATCTGAGAAGGTTGGTCCAAGCACTTATTTTTCTTGCCACACCGTGGGATCCATTTCTATTGAGGAGCATCAATATTGTTTTATAAGTAACTAAATGTATTTATTTTACATATGTATTAATTAAAATATTTTTTAAATAAGCATAACTACAAATTTGAAACTTTATTTCTCAAAGGCTAAAGGAAGGCATTGAGCCAGGGAATGACAGTTGTTTAAGGCGACCCATACAAGAAAATACGAGTCTTAGGTCGATACTTGCTTCTAGCAAGTTAGAGTACGTAAATCATTAAAAATATTATGTGCTAATTATAAATTTATTTTTGTAATAGGACTTACATATTATTTTCTATGTATTCCTTGCAGGCTTATGTGGATGAGCTAATGATTCAAGCCACACAACAAGGAGGATCCACATCCGACCTTTCGCTGTAGGAGAGCCGCCGCATATTTCTAAAGGTTGTTGGCGCCCAGCCAACGGATCATAAATTCTACAGTTTAGGCGTTAAAGCTTCTGCATCTTTGATGTGGTTCTTCTTGTTTCAGTTAGGGTGACACCGCTGAATATGAGGACATTGAGCGTTCCATCATTGAATGTGTTAGATCAGAGTTTATGACCGAAATTGCGGACATCTAAGGGAATAGCGAGAGGAGTGCCTTCAGTATGAGGAGTTGCAGGAGATACGTCAGTTATTTATGAGATTGTCGCAGTCTACAAAATTTTTTGCTTTACTTCTAGCGACCCTCTAACTGATGAGTAGTGATATTTCTTGATTTCATCTTGTGTACTTGTACTTTATTCCTTTGTATTTTATGAGTATTGTATGTATGTAATATTATTTTGTATTATGAATAGAAGTTATATGACGCTATTTTGTATATTTTATTTTATTTTAAATGCAAAGTATTTATATATTTTATTTGTTAAATTATGTTTTTAGTTATAGTTTTATATTATTTAAGCAGGTTTTCAATATATATATATATAGCAACTAAAAAGTAAAAAAATTATAATAAATAAATAGTGACGCCTTTGATGTCACTAATTAGTGATACCATAATAGGAGTTGCTAATTAGCAATAATAAATTTGGCGTTATTAATTAGCGATGCAAATTTAGTTAGCGATGCACTTTTATGGCGTCGCTAATTAGCGACGTCAAGTTGCGTCAAAATTAGCCACGCACTTTGGCGTCGCTAATTTGCGTACCTTTTATAGCATTGTTAATTAGCGATATCGAGTTGCATCGCTAAATAGCAATGTTTGTTTAAGTATCACTATTTAGCAACCTTCGCTAAATTTCTTAGCAATCAGCGGTTTAGCAACTATTTTTTTTGCATCGCTGTTGCGGTTCTAACGCTAATTAGTGACGCCTTATCCTTATTAGCGACATCATTTTAACATAGTTAAATTGCAGGATTATTGTAGTGTGCATATATATATATATATATGATGTTATCAGATCAGTTCTATTTAGTAAGATTTTCTTGAAATTTTGATTAGAGTTTAAAATGAACTTTGTTTGCCAAGTTGCACTATCTGTGTTGCAAGGGTGTTTCATTGCAATCCTTAGTATCTTTATTTGCATAGAATAAAACAATGGGAACTTTTTGGTTACCAAACTTGTAATAAAGGAATTGAAATAACCTCTTTGAGAACTAACTTGATGTATTGACCCAATTATTGATTTTGATGATTAATAAAAAGATATGAGTATATTCATTTTATTACTAATAGATTTAACAAGTGTTTCAGGGCTTAAAAAGATTTGATCAATCAAAAAGGATAAAGAAATACGTTTTTGAATCAATTGCCAGAAGTATGTTTCAAAATTCAGAGCCGGAGTCGACACCTAGAAGGTCTGGAGCCGACCCCATGGCGGTTCAGATGCTTTCCTGATTTTTGGCACGGTCAGGAGTCGACACTCAGAGTTTCGGAGCCGACACCTAGATTTCAGGAGCCGACACTTACAGTCTCTGGAGCCGACTCCAATACGAGAACAGAAAGCATATTTTTGGACTACTCTGGAGCCGACACTTACAGTTTTTCGGAGCCGACTCCCGAATGCGATGAGCCGACACTTACCTTTTTCGGAGCCAACTCAACGAACTTTAACTTTCTATTTTTGGATACTCGACTTGGAGTCGACACCTGAAAAGTTGAAGCCGACTCCAACCTATCAGGAACGGATTTTCAAAGTGTTAGAACGGCCTCCAACGGTAATATTTTCTCACCTAATCTTTAACGGATATTTTTCTTGTGTGTAGGAGGAATCCAAGGACAGAAATAACGGCTAGTTTTTCACCTAATCTTGGATAAAAGAAGAATCTATAAAAGGGGAGTCCGTCCGTTTGAAAAAAATGAGAAAAAAAGAGAGAAAACAAATTGAAAAATCCTAGAAGTCTTGAGCAAGAAATCAAGAGGAAAGAGTTAAAGTTCAAATCCATCAACTCCAAAAAGCTCAAAGAGAAATCCAAGGCATTCAAGTTCAAAATTGGAGGATTTTCAAAAGAAGAAAAAGAGAGCCAAAAGCCTTGTTTTTCTCAACTTCTCATCTGCAATCTTTGTGAAGAATCCGAGCTGAGGCCTGATTCAACATCTCAAAGGAGAAGAGAAAAGAAGAAAAGAAGAAAAGCTCAAATCAACTCTGCTTCAAACAAGCTTTTCTAACCTTGTTTATTTATATTGAATATTTGCTCATTTGAGGAGCTGTTTGTTATTGTAAACTCTATTCTCATTTGTTTTTGCTAGTTCAATCAGGGGATTGAATTAGTGGTGGTAGTATACCTCGGGTCAAGCTAGATTAGCTTGGGTTTGGGTTTTGTGCTGGTGAGCCCGGAAAACCAGCTGGGTTCGTTGTGATCCCGTGGGAAAAAAATAAGTTTTGAGTTGTGAGCTTGTAAAACAACTCGATTGTAATCTAGTAGATTATAGTGTGGACCCAAGTGGTACTTGGGAGTGGACGTAGGTGTTGGATACACCGAACCACTATAAAATCCTTGTGTTTGCGTGTTTTGATTCTCTCTCTCTATCTCCTTGTTTGTGGTTAATATTTATCCTGCACTTAAACTTGTGTATTCTAAAGCCAATCATTTTAAAAGTTAAATTTTTTAAGAACCCAATTCACCCCCCTTCTTGGGTTGCCATCTGGGCCAACAATTGGTATCAGAGCAAGTGCTCATTTGAATTTGGTCTAACGATCAAGAGCTAAAGATCCAAATGGCAGCTCAAGCTAACTCATCTTATTTAGAAGGTCAATCCACTAATCGACCTCCTTTATTTAATGGAACTAATTATAGTTATTAGAAAGCTAGGATGAAGATTTTTATTCAAGCACTTGACTATGACTTATGGGGAATCATAGTTAATGGTCCACACACACCCACAATTAGAGTAGACAACATGGTGATTCCTAAACCGGAAACGTAATGGGATGAACATGATAAGAAGTTGGCTCAGCTCAATGCTAAAGCCATGAATGTTTTGTATTGTTCATTGGATGCAAATGAATTTAATCGAATTTCTACATGTATTTCCGCAAAAGAAATTTGGGATAGATTAGAAGTTACCCATGAGGGTACTAATCAAGTAAAAGAATTAAAAATTAATATTTTGGTTCATAAATATGAACTATTTAGCATGGAACAAACTGAAACAATTACATGCATGTACACAAGATTCACTGATATTGTTAATGGCTTGAAAAGTCTTGGTAAGACTTATACTAATTCTGAACTTGTGCGTAAAATTCTTAGGTCACTTCCAAGATCATGGGAAGCGAAGGTGACTGCAATCCAAGAAGCCAAGGATTTAAATGTTTTACCTTTGGAGGAGCTACTTGGATCCTTAATGACTCATGAGCTGACTATGAAACAACATCAAGAGGAGGAAGTCAAGAAGAAGAAAACTATTGCCCTCAAGGCTGCAGAAAGTGAGGAAAGCTGCAGTGATGGTGATGATGATGAGGAGACTGCACTCCTTGCAAAGAAATTCAAAGGTTCATGCAAAGAAGGAGACCCTTCCACAAGAAAAAGTCTGGAACAAAAATGGAAGGAGAAAAAAAGAAAGAGAAGGACAAAGAAAAAGAAAAGAGCCCTTAATATGTTATGAGTGCAAGAAACCGGGCATTTCAGATATGATTGTCCTCAATTGAAGAAAGTCTACAAGAAGAAGAAGAAGGCTTATGTTGCAACATGGAGTGATAGTGAAGAATCCTCTTCCGAGGAGGAACAAAAGGAAGTTGCCAACATTTGCTTTATGGCAAACGATGACATTGAGGTAAGTTTTGAAACACCTTATGATGATTTCACTTTTGAAGAATTATATGATGCATTTAATGAGTTAGTAAGAGATTTTAAGGTTCTGAAAAAAAAAATAAATCATTGAAAAATGATAATCTAAATCTTGTCAACGAAAAAGATAATCTTACTCATAAAGTTGAAAATTGAAATCAGAAAATGAAGCTTTGATTGAAGAAAAAGATCAATTTCCAATAAAAATGATAGATTAAAAAAGGAAGTTGATAAATATAAAATATAGTTGATAAATTTACATATAGTTCTGAAAAACTTAATTTATTATTGAGCAATCAAAAGCTATATTTGATAAGGCTGGATTAGGTTATAGGCCTAACATAAAACAAAAGTATGTCAAAAACTTCTTTAGAAAAGAACAAGATAAAAATGAAGTTTTATGTCATTATTGTAACAAAAAGGACACAAAGCCTTTGAATGTAATTTTAAGAAAATTAACAAGAATTTAAGTAGTAAAGGAAGGAAAATATGGGTTCCAAAAGGAACAATCTTTATTGCTACTAACCATGAAGGACCCAAGAAGGCTTGGGTACCTAAATATAAGACTTGATCATTTTTGCAGGAGTGTCTTGCGGCCAAAAGATCAAAGCGAAAGTGGTATCTCGATAGTGGCTGCTCAAGACACATGACGGGTGACAAGGATCAATTCATCACCCTTGAAAGCAAAAAGGGAGGAGTTGTTACGTTTGGTGACAATGGCAAAGGCCAGATCATGGGATTTGGTAAAATTCAAATAACTCCCTCCATATTTATTGAAAATGTCTTATATGTTAATGGTTTAAAGCATAATCTAATTAGTATTAGCCAATTATGTGATAAAGGTTTTAAAGTATCATTTGAAGCTTCTATTTGCACTGTTTCTAATCCCATTGATAATAGCATTGTATTTATTGGAAATAGAAATGGCAATGTACTTGATTGATTTAGACAATTTGTCTACTAGTAATCATTGCTTAGTTGCTAATAATGCTAATATGAATGAGATTGGATGGTGTGGCATCGTAGATTAGGTCATGCAAGCACACACCTAATTTCAAAATTAATTAGAATGGATTTAGTAAAAGGCCTTCCACAACTAGATTTTGAAAATAACAAAATTTGTGATGCATGTCAATTTGGAAAACAAACTAGAAACTCTTTCAAAACTAAAAACATTGTTTCCACTTCTAGGCCACTTGAACTACTTCACATGGATCTTTTGGACCTACTAGAACCACTAGTCTAGGAGGAAAGAAATATGGTCTTGTGATTGTAGATGATTATTCTAGATACACTTGGGTATTATTTTTAGCTCATAAAGATGAGACCTTTCCAATATTTTTGAAATTCTTCAAGAAGGTCACAAATGAGAAAAACAACACCATAGTGTCTCTTAGAAGTGATCATGGCACTGAATTTGAAAATCATTTATTTGAAAACTTTTGCATTGAAAATGACATCCATCATAATTTTTTGCACCTAGGACACCACAACAAAATGGAGTTGTAGAAAGAAAAAATAGAACCTTAGAAGACATGGCCCGTACCATGCTATGTGAAAGCAACCTACCAAAGTACTTCTGGGCGGAAGCTATAAACACGGCATGTTACATTCTTAATAGAGCTTTAATTAGGCCAATCCTTAAGAAAACTCCTTATGAACTATGGAATAATAGAAAACCAAATAGTTATTTTCATGCATTTGGTTGTAAATGTTTCATTCATAATAATGGTAAAGATAATCTAGAAAAATTTGATGCAAAATCAGATGAAGGCATATTCTTAGGATATTCAACATCTAGTAAAGCCTATAGAGTGTTTAACAAGAGAAACTTAATTGTAGAAGAATCTATTCATGTAGTTTTTGATGAATCTTTAGCATCGAGTTCAGGAAAGATTGATGATGAGGAAGATACAAACATATTAGAAAGGGATATTGAAAAATTGAATATAGATGTATCTTCAGATCATGAACAAGAAGCTAAAGATGATGATTCTCCTAGTGTTGATGTTGTTGATGCAAATCATAATGATGTAGATCTTCCTAGAGATTGGAGATATGCCTATCATCCAAAAGAATTAATTATAGGTGATCCATCTCAAGGAGTAAGAACTAGATCATCAATGAGAAACATCAATAATCATCTTGCATTTGTATCTCAAATTGAACCTAAAACCATTGAAGAGGCTGAAAAAGATAATAATTGGATGTTAGCTATGCAAGAGGAATTAAATCAATTTACTAGGAATAATGTATGGTCCTTAGTTGATAGACCTAAAGATCATTCAGTTATAGGATCAAAATGGGTATTTAGAAATAAATTAGATGAAAATGGCATAGTAATTAGAAACAAAGCTAGATTAGTTGCAAAAGGATATAATCAAGAAGAAGGAATTGATTTTGATGAAACTTTTGCACCTGTAGCTAGATTAGAAGCAATTAGATTACTACTCGCATTTGCATGTCATATGCATATCAACTTATTTCAAATGGATGTTAAAAGTGCATTTTTAAATGGATTTATAAATGAGAAAGTTTTTGTTGAACAACCACCTGGTTTTGAAGATCATGAATTTCAAATCATGTTTTTAAATTGCACAAAGCACTATATGGTTTAAAGCAAGCACCTAGAGCTTGGTATGATAGATTAAGTAAATTTCTGATTGAAAATGATTTCACTAGAGGAAATGTAGATAAAACCTTATTTTTGAAAAGAAAAGACAAGGATTTATTAGTAGTACAAATATATGTTGATGATATTGTATTCGGTGCTACTAACAATCTCTTGTGTCAAGAATTTGCTAAGTTAATGCAGGGTGAATTCGAAATGAGCATGATGGGAGAACTCAACTTCTTCCTAGGACTTCAAATCAAGCAAAGCAAAGAGGAATTTTCATCAACCAAGCAAAATACACAAAGGAACTTCTCAAGAAGTTTGGAATGGAGTCAATCAAACCCCTTGGAACACCTATGAGTCCTTCATGCAAATTAGACAAAGATGAAGATGGTAAGAAAGTAGATCAAAAGTACTACAGAGGTATGATCGGATCTCTACTTTACTTAACTGCAAGTAGACCAGATATCATGTTTGCTGTTTGTCTATGTGCTAGATTTCAATCTGAACCTAAAGAATCTCACTTAATTGCTGAAAAGAATCTTAAGATATCTAAGTGGAACTAAAAATGTAGGATTATGGTATTCTAGAGACTCAACACTAAACTTGATTGCATATTCTGACTCTGACTATGCTGGATGTAAACTAGATAGAAAAAGTACAAGTGGTGCATGTCAATTCTTAGGAAGTAACTTAATCTCTTGGTTTAGCAAAAAGCAAAATTCGGTTGCATTATCAACTGCTGAAGCAGAATATGTTGCAGCTGGAAGTTGCTGTGCTCAAATCCTTTGGATTAAGCAACAACTTGAAGATTATGGCATAACACTTGATAAAACTCCTATTAGATGTGATAATACAAGTGCAATAAATTTAACTAAAAATCCAATTCAACATTCAAGAACCAAACACATTGAAATTAGATATCACTTTATAAGAGAACATGTAGCTAATAATGAAATTTGTCTTGATTATGTTAATACTGAAGAACAATTAGCTGACATATTTACAAAACCTTTGAGTGAAGAGAGATTTTGTTATCTTAGAGGTGAATTAGGGATTTGTGACCCTTTGGAATGATTTTGAAACCCTTAAGGAATGACTATCTAGATCTATTAATTTCTGAGATTCCTTTCATATTTTAAGGACAATTTATCTAGTCATCTATGCAATTTGATTCTTCATATTCCAAAGATTTTTCAAAAATTTATTGACCTTATTTTGACAAGTTTCGGATGTTTGAAACTCATTTATTTTTCTCTGAAACTGTCAGTGGAGTCGACACCTCAATTTGAGGAGTCGACACCTCTTCTGTGTCGCTCTCGGTCCTTGACCTTGGAGCCGACACCCGTATAAGTGGAGCCGACTCCAGTTCGAGCGCTAACTGTGTTAGCGACTTGGAGTCGACACCCGACTTTGCGGGAGTCGACACCTGGTGGTCCCAAATTGACTTTATTAGGGCAGAGTCGACACCTTCGTCATTTCTATCGTTTCCAATCCCTTTCCATACTCTCTCCAAACTCTCTCAAAACCTCCCTAAGCCAAATTCTCCTCAAATCAAACATTTCCAAGGATTTCTATGGCACCTAAGCGGAGAGGATCGGTTCTTGGAGCTCCCGTAACCACCGGGAAGCGTACGGCTCGGCGTCCCGTCCGTGAGCCGTCTCCAAGCGACGATTCTTCCTCAACTCCTTCAGATAATCCTGGTCCCTCATCTCCATAGGTAGATACTTTAGCCGGGAGAGTTATTACTATGGGTAGAAAAGTAGATTTTGATTTCTTCGAGGCCGAGGGATTTTCTATTGGAAGACAAATTAAAGAG